>CM054061.1:314565784-314809658 GCA_028641055.1 Alopecurus myosuroides
TATACCTCTGTTTCATAAAATAAAAGCTCTAGCACATGAGTGATCCATGCTTCCCTCTGCGAATCGCCTTTCTTTTACTTTTATGT
This sequence comes from Alopecurus myosuroides, assembly GCA_028641055.1. Classification (NCBI taxonomy): domain Eukaryota; kingdom Viridiplantae; phylum Streptophyta; class Magnoliopsida; order Poales; family Poaceae; genus Alopecurus; species Alopecurus myosuroides. The sequence continues at coordinate 314,565,871 of CM054061.1, forward strand.
TGAGTCTCCGTCTTCTAACTTTATGCACAGTTGAGAGAGCACAGTATCCATTCTGAGTTTAATGTGCATTTGTCCCAGAAACATTATTAATTGATTCATGATGTGTTATTGCTTGCTCTCAAATTATTTGTTCTAGTCTTACTCATAAACTTTGAAGGTGTCCTGGCATTTATGTTTTTCCCCACTCTTAAGGACTAGCGAAATATCACTTTATCATGCTTTATCTATACTTGAAACAAACGTATAACTTTCGATGTGTTGTTATTCATGATCTTTTATTTGTGTTACTTCTAATGATGCAAGGTGATTGCTATGCTTTATCATTAAAGTTTTATTTATCATGCTTGTATTGAAGTTCTATGATCTCGGCTTACATATGCTTTTACATTATTGATGATCAAGTTTATTTTGGTAGCATGTCACCTAAGAAATTATGTGTTTTTACCGTTTACCTACTCGAGGACAAGTAGGAACTAAGCTTGGGGATGTTGATACGTCATAAACGTATCCTTAATTTCTGATGTTCCATGTTGTTTTCATGTTATTTCCTACATGGTTGCTATACACTTTATGTCATTTTTATTGATTTCCGAGACTAACCTATCGACAAGATGCCACAGAGCCAGTTCCTTATTTTCTATTGTTTTTAATTTCAAAAAAGTTGTTCTAGAAATATTCTCGGAATTGGAAAATTCGAAGCCCGGAAGTCTTAGAATTCCCGAAGGTTCCACGGAGTCCCGAAGAGACCCGGAGAGGGGCCACAGGGGGCACACCATAGGGCGGCGCACCCCCTAGCCGCGACGGGGGGTGGTCTGGGCCCCCCGGGTGCCCTCTGCCATCGCTCTTTTGCCTATATAATCCTCCGACATATCAACCCTATAAATATACCACTTGTTTCCGAGAAACGCCCGAGGCCGCCGTCATCGTCATCCCGAGATCGGGAGGGTTCTAGAGATCTCCCCGGCACCCTGCCGGTAGGGAACTTCATCACCGAAGGGGTCTACACCACCATGCCCTCCTCCAAAGTGATGCGCGAGTAGTTCATCCCTAGACTACGGGTCCATATTAGTAGCTAGATGGCTGTCTCCTCCACTTTATGCGTCATGTTTAGATCTCGTGAGCTACCTCACATGATCGAGATCATCTTTATGTAATGCTACATGTTGTGTTTGCTGGCATCCGATGAATGTTGAATGCTATGTCTTATGATTATCAAACTATCATGTTATCTTCATGTATATGTTATTTATGATCTTGCATGCTCTCCGTTATTAGTAGATGCTCTGGCCAAGTAGATGCTAGTAACTCCAAGAGGGAGTATTTATGCTCGATAGTGGGTTCATGCCTCCTTTGCATCTGTGCTCGAGTGACAGAAACGTGACGGATGGAGGATGTGCTGTTGCCATTAGGGAGAAAAAAACAATGCTTTGTCTAAGGATGATTTCATTGTTTACATTACACACTTTGCTTACTGCGATTATCTGTTTCTTGCAACTTAATACCTTAGGTTTTCTCGAATGACACTCCGAGGGTGGATTATTAGTCATAGATGCACTTGGATGACGGTCTATGTATCTTGTTGTAATGCCCGCATGAATCACATAGTAATCTTTATGTCTTGCATATGCACTACAGTGCAGCCTTCATTTCTGTCAATTGCCCACCTGTAATTTGTTCACCACACATGTTATTTATCTTTCACGGAGAGACACCACTAGTGAACTGTGGACCTCGGTCCATTTTCCTCATACTGATAATACACACACTGCTTCCACTGTTTTCACACTGCTGCTACTGTTTTCATACTGTTTTCCACACCATACGTTTAACCTCTTTGTTTTCCGCAAAACTGGTGAGATTGATAACCTCACTGCTTTGTTGGGTCAAAGTGATTTAATTGTGTTGTGTAGGTTCCACATTGCTGCTGAACCGGTAGCGCGCCCTGCCATCTCAGCTACATCAACCTTCTGAAGTTACTTCTTCCTCCTACTGGTCGATTCAACCTTTGTTTCTTTTCTAAGGGAAAACTAGTCGTTGCACTCTTCATAACCTTTCTCTTGGGGTTTACAACGTCAGCCATCATATCTCCCCTCCGCAATCTTATGGGCCTTACAAGGTTGCTTTGCTTGCACACACGAATGGCACTTAGAAGCTTTGGCTAAAGTGAAACGTGGAATTGAATTTAATTTTGCTAACCGCGTCATGCAACTGAAACCAATGTGACAAAGACGTGAATGTCAAATTCTATTTAATCAACACTCGAATGAATATTGTTTACGACTTAATTACATAAACCAGTGAGGGAAAAGCGGAACAGACCTCCGTACTCATACCCTTTTCAAACAAACAATCCATATTTCGTTACAACTACTTTATTAGACTCGAAAACCAACTTACAACCTTTTCTACATAGAAGGTAGCCACTAAAAAGATTTTTCTTGATGGCGGGGACATGTTGCACGTTCTTGAGCTGCACGATCCTTCCCGAAGTAAACTTCAGATCGACCGTGCCAACACCAAATACATAAGAACTTGCGCCATTCCCCATCAATACGTACCCATTTCTTGTGACCCGATAAGAAGAAAACAATGAGATGTCAGCACACACACACATGAATATTTGCACCTGTTTCAAACCACCAATCTGTAGACTGACAAACTGAAGATACAGTAAACAAATTACCGTATCCAGATGCCCCATTCTCATTATTTCTCACAATCATGTTGACAACCTTGTAATCCTATCCTGACTTCTTGTACTTGTTTGGGGACTTCCCAACCCAGTGTTCGAGTGAACCACAAGTGAAGCAACCATCTTTCTTCTTATCATTCTTGAAGGTCTTCTTAGCCTTCTTCTTGAAGTCGGTATTATGTTGGACACCAGTCCTCGCCTTGTTCTTGTGAGAGTTGTAGTTCTTCTGGACCATATTGGCCGCAGAAGTCCCTTCGTTCCCTTTTCCATGCGAGTCCTTTGCCCTCGAATTCTGCTCAACACTCAGATGGCCGATGACATCCTCTACTGAGAATTCACGCCTTTGATGTTTCAGAGTAGTGGCAAAGTTCATCCAGGAATTAGGCAGCTTGGCGATTATGCATCCCGCGACAAACTTGCCCGGTAGCAAGCACTTGAGAATTTTAAGTTCCATAGCGATGCATTATATCTCATTAGCCTGCTCCAATACAGAACGATTTTCGACCATTCTGTAATCATGGAAATTCTCTATAGTGTACATCTCGTTGCCAGCATCGGTTGCGCCGAATTTGGATTCGAGCGCCTCCCACAAGTCCTTGGTAACCCGCATTTGTCAATATGCGTCAACAAACTTATCTCCGATCACGCTTAGAACACATCCAACAAAGACGACAGAGACATCCCTAAACGCCTTCTTCTGTTCAGGAGTAAAAGTTCCCGTGGGAGTGCCACCGGCGACCCAGAACACGTTCATAGCCGTCAGCCATAAGATTGTTTTGGTCTGCCAACACTTAAAGCACGTCCCCGTAATCGGCTGTCGGGGGGTTACCCCCGAGTAGGGTAAAGACAGGTGGTAAAGACCGCTTACAGAAGAGAGGTTTGGTCGAGTAGCCGACTACCGGGTACTCGCTACCCGGTCGACTGCTACTCGGTCTCACCTCAAGATGGCCAAAAGGAGATATCAATCAGTTTTTACCATGTCGAGTAGAAGGTTTGGCCCGAGTACAATTGGCGGGAACATTTGGCGGGAAACTACTCGGGCAGGAAGTCAAAGGAGCCGTTCTGACACAGGATCCCGCGTATCCTGGGTCCGTACTTGGCAGCATTCGAACTACTGTTCACGTGGGGACGGCCTGCCTGACAGTGACAGCATGGAAGCAGTCGGTGGCAGGATAAGGGGGGCCTACTCTGTGACTAGGTACAGTGATACCAGTCTGTCCCCTAGTTTTGCCCAACGACTTTACAGAAGCAGCCAAGACCAACGACCAAAGCTGTCAGCGGGTACTCGGAGAAAGGACAGTGTGCACACTATGTCGACACTTGTCTAGGATTTGGACGTATCCGGCTGGGCACCAGGTATATAAGGTGCCTAGCCACCTCCTGCGCGGGACACGCTCACACATGCTCCCATAGATGCTAACGGTCGCTCCCTGGAAACCCTAGAAACCCTAAGTCCTTGACCTAGCTCTACTCGGAGAGGGGCAAGGGGCTACTCGGTAGCGATATCATTTGTATTGTACCTACTCGGAGAGACATCGTAATACATAGAGAAAGGCAGGAGTAGGGGTTTTACCTCCTCACGAGGGCCCTGAACCTGGGTACATCGTGTTGTTTGTGTTGTGTGGATCTCACCTCACGCGGCTACTCGTCGCGTGATCCCTCCCCGGACACCTCCAGCGTCCATCGTCCCCACATCTTTAGCCATCCCATGGCATCTGCCGTGACACCACCACGACAGTTGGCGCCCACCGTGGGGCAACCAGCGGCGCTGGCTGGAGTTTCTGTTCGGACGGGATCTTCATCGGCGGAGCGCGTAGTATGTGGCCTTGCCCACAGATTCGGCTCCTTCGACTTCGTCACCGACAACGCCGGCTGTTTCGGCGGCATGGCCATGCCGGAGGGCGGCTCGGTGATCTCCTTCGGCTCGCATCTCGTCTACGTCGCCATCGTCGCCAACAGCGCCTACCCCGAGCTAGTGCAGGACGCGGAGGATCCTCCCGCGGTGGTTGCAGCTCGCGGAAGGCCGGCACGCAGCTCTGCATGCTGCGCTGAGGTGATGGCGACGGGCTTGGCGGCAAACACTGGCGCAGCTGCTACTGGCGCTGCGGCCGTTGTCGAGGAGGTTGACGACCCGCCTGCTGGTGGCAGGACTCACCGGCCTTACGAGAAGGAGAGCAACCTGCCGCCTTCCACGTCTACGGTCATTCCCGCGTCTGCAGCGCGAACCGGCATGCCCACTCCCACCGATGTTGAGCTCCTTGCAGTGAGGGAGCAGCTCGAGCGGCAACGCCAGGAGCTGCTCGCCGAGCAGGCGGAGTTGGAGAAGATCAGGTTGGAGCTGAGCCTGGATCAGCTCGAGTACAACAAGGCTCACGGCTTCACGCCGGTCGCCAGGAGGCCTAGCAGGGTAGGCGCTACCCGGCGCAACCTGGGCGCCGAGATGGCGACTGTTGCGGAGGAGCCCGCGCAGTCCGCCACCGCGAACACCTTCACAAGGCCAAGGTATAGCACGCCCGCCAAGACGCTGCGAGCTGCGCAAGCTGTGGCTGCCGAGTTGCCGCGCCTAGAGGGAGAAGCGCGTCGCAGGCAGCAGGAGAGGCTCGGAGAGCTGGTGCTGGAGGCCGCCAGGCAGAACGAGGAGTTCCGGAAGGCCAACCCGGGAGCTGGAGCTTCGCAGGTGGTTCACTCGCACGCGGCTAGATCTAACGATCAAGCCTCATCTCCGCATCCCAGCCGCGAGAAGAGCCGCAGCGGGCGTACGGGTAGAGACAGGCAAATGCAGGTGTATGACCCGGCTGCTGCCGCGAAACAGGTTGCTGTGCCGCAGCAGCCCGGGCAGGAACACAACACTGCAAGAGCAGGCTCTCAAGCCCATCAAGCTCAAAGCCGTGTCCGAGAAGCCGCACGTCCGGGTACTTCTCGGCAACCCGCAGCTCCGCCTACTCGGCAGAGGCAGCAGCCGCGCCCGGTGGCACCAGTCGCCAACCCGGTGGAGCAGCCTGCGGCTATGCAGGTGGATAGGTATGATGATGGCTACTCGGCTATGGAGATGGCTGGTTATGATATTCATGACCGTGTTGGTGAGCGTGTGTTGGCGCCTGGAGATGCAAGGCACCAGCTGGACCGTATCAGCTTGTCGGCGCGGCTTGAGAGCACGGGTCCCCCTGGCCCCGAGTGCTTTGGCCCGCGCATCATGAACGAGCCTTCCGTGAAGGGCTTCCAGCTCGCAAGGGGCACCAAGAGCTACAATGGTAGCACCAAGCCTGAAGATTGGCTCAATGACTACGTCACCGCGGTCCATATCGCGAATGGCAACAGGAGATGGGCGGTACGCTATGTGCCGCAGATGCTAGAAGGTCCAGCTCGCACTTGGCTCAACAACTTGCCCAAGAACAGCATTAACTGCTGGCTGGACTTCTCGGATGCCTTCATCAGCAACTTCACCAGCACCTACAAGAGGCCGAATAGGCCACAGCAGTTGTCGGCTTGCCGGCAGCGAGAAGACGAGACAGACCGCGAGTACCTTACTCGGTGGAGCACCTTGAGGAACACCTGTGAGGGTGTGAATGAGGCGCAAGCCATCACTTGGTTTGCGCAGGGTTGCCGACATGGCAGCATGCTTTGGCAGAGATTGCAAAGGGAGATGCCGAACACCTTGGCCGAGACCATCAAGATTGCGGATCAGTACGCACTCGGTGATCCTACTCAGCCACTGATGGATTCCTCTGAGCCGAGAAGAAACTTCAACAGCAGCAAGCGCAACGAGTTCCGCAACAAGCGCCGAGTAGATACTCGGTATGATCCCGAAGAGGTGAATGCAGTGAATGTCGGAGGCGGTGGTGGCCAAAGGCAGAAACCTGCTGGAGCCTACGGGCAGAACCAGAACCAGGGCCAGGGCAACAAGAAACCGTTCCGCACTGCGCAGCCGAGTAGCGGGAACTCCGAGCAGCCGAAGAAGTTTGTCTTCGATGACATGAAGGATGGGCCATGCAGCTTTCACACTCACCACCCCTCAAGGCCTGCGAACCATACTACTCGGCAGTGCGAGTGGTGGGATGTGATCAAGAGTGATGGCTTGCCTCCTCCACCTCCTCTGCCAGCCGCGAATGCCACTGTTCAGCCTACTCGCGCTCCTGCAGCTCGGCCGCCAGTGTACCCGAGAAGGGAGAATGTCAACCAGGTGGCTTTAGGAGCCAACCAGAACTTCAACAACGAGAGGTACCGCAACAACAACAACAACTACAACCGCAACAACAACAACAGAGGCAACAACAACTACCAGGGCAACAACAATGGCAACAATGGCAACAATGGGGGCAATGGCTCCAACCAGTACCAAGAGCACCATGAGAGCTATATGATCTTCACTTCTGAGGCAGTCGACAAGCAGTCACAGCACAGGCGGGCCATGGAGGTCAATGCAGTGATTCCGGCTGTGCCTCACTACATGTATTGGTGTGACCAGGAGATCAGGTGGACTCGGGCAGATCACCCCAAGGTGATGCCCACTCCGGGTACCTATGCTTTGGTGCTGGATCCCACTTTCCTGGGCCCCGAGAAGAATGTGAGATTCAGCAAGGTGCTGATCGACAACGGCAGCAGCATCAACATCGTGTACAAGGACACGCTCGAGAAGCTTGGCCTGGCCGAGAGCATGATGCTGCCCAGCAAGACCACCTTCCATGGCATTGTGCCCGGGATCTCATGCAACCCGATTGGCCGAGTGTGGATTGATGTGCTATTCGGTACTCGGGAGAACTGCCGCACTGAGCGTCTGCAGTTTGAAGTGGTGGATCATCAGAGCCCATATCATGCTCTACTCGGCAGGCCTGCTCTGAGCAAGTTCATGGCCTCTACTCATGTGGCGTATCTGAAGATGAAGATCCCCGGGCCCAATGGCATCATCACCATCTCGGGAGATTACAAGAAGTCCATGGAGTGCGCCTCTGCTAGCTCTCAGCTGGCGGAATCGATGGTGATTGCTGCCGAGAAGAAGAAGATGTACGAGGTGGTGGCCATGGCTCAGTCCGCACAAGCTAGCGCGCAAGGTGTGCCGAGTACTCAGCATGGTACTGCCTTCCAAGCTGCCAAGGAGACCAAGACAGTCCAGGTGGACCCCGAGTTCCCGGAGCGCGTGGCCATCATTGGTGCCGGGTTGGCGGAGAAATAGGAAAGCGCGCTCATCCACTTCCTCCGTGAGAATCGGGACGTGTTCGCCTGGACCAATGAAGATCTACCAGGAGTCCCGAGGGAGTTGGTTGAGCACTCTTTGCATGTGCGTCCTGACGCCAAGCCCGTGAAGCAGGCTTTACGCCGTTTCGGGGATGAGAGAAGGAAGGCCATCGGTGATCAAATCACCAAACTGCTGATCAGTAACTTCATCATGGAGGTGCTGCACCCGGACTGGTTAGCCAACCCGGTCATGGTCGAGAAGAAAAAGGAAGATCCCAAGGCTGCCACTGCATGGCGCATGTGCGTCGACTACACCGACTTGAACAAGGCATGCCCCAAGGATCCTTTCCCGCTACCTCGCATCGATCAGGTGATCGATTCCACTGCCGGCTGTGAACTGTTGTCTTTCATAGATGCCTACTCTGGTTTCCACCAGATTGCACTCAATCCTGCTGATCAAATAAAGACTGCTTTCATTACCCCGTACGGGGCTTATTGCTATCGTGTCATGTGTTTTGGCCTGAGGAATGCGGGTGCAACCTATCAGAGATGCATGCAGAAATGCTTGCACGACCAGCTCGGCAAGAATGTGCAGGTGTACGTAGATGACATTGTCATCAAAACGAATAAAACACATACTCTGCTTGCCGACCTGGAGGAAACCTTTGCTAACCTACGCAGGTACAAAATGAAACTGAATCCGAGTAAGTGTACCTTTGGTGTACCAGCTGGAAAGCTACTCGGTTTTCTGGTTTCTAGTCGGGGCATTGAAGCCAATCCGTCTAAGATAAAAGCTATTGAGAGCATGTCTTTGCCGAGATCATTGAAGGATGTGCAGAAGTTCACGGGTTGTCTGGCATCTCTGAGCCGTTTTCTTGGCCGAATGGGCGAGAAGGCTCTGCCTCTGTACCAGCTGATGAAGAAGAGTGACAAGTTTGTCTGGACTCCACAGGCGGATGTGGCATTCAATGAGCTGAAAGCAATGCTGGCTAGCGCTCCTGTCTTGGCTAGTCCGCTACCCAAGGAGCCTATGCTGCTGTACATTGCCGCGACTAACCGAGTAGTCAGCGTGGTGATAGTGGTGGAGCGAGAAGAAGAAGGCAAGAGTGTGCAGCGCCCAGTCTATTATCTCAGTGAAGTGCTGTCCAGTTCCAAACAAAACTATCCTCACTACCAGAAGATGACATATGGTGTGTACCTGGGCGCCAGGAAGCTAAAGCATTACTTCCAGGAGCACCCCATCACTGTTGTGAGTTCAGCTCCCATCTCGGACATCATGGGTAACAAGGAAGCGAGTGGCAGAGTAGCCAAGTGGGCAATTGAGCTAGCCGCGTACGCTCCCGCGTATACGAGAAGAGAAGCAATCAAATCTCAGGTACTGGCGGAATTTCTTGTGGACTGGGCCGAGATGCAATATGAACCTCCTGCTCCAGTTTCCAACTATTGGAAGATGCACTTTGATGGCTCAAAGGTGAAAGAAGGCCTTGGTGCTGGCGTTGTGCTTACATCACCCAAGCGGGATCAGCTCAAGTATGTGTTGCAGATTCATTTCAAGGCATCCAACAATGTCGCCGAGTACGAGGCAGTGGTGCATGGCTTGCGAGTAGCAAAGGAAGTTGGTGTGCAGCGCATTATATGCTATGGCGATTCAGATCTGGTGGTGCAGCAAGTTTCAGGTACCTGGGATGCTTTGGATGCCAACATGGCATCGTATCGCTTCCTGGTGCAGTCAATGACTGGGTTTTTCGAAGGCTGTGAGTTCCAGCACATCCACCGAGCAGAGAACGAAGCCGCAGACGAGCTGTCCCAATTGGGATCTTCTCGGCAGTCCATCCCGGCAGGGATTTCCTTGGAGCATCTGAGGAAGCCATCCATCAAGCCTTCCCCCAACTCAGAATCCATCTTTGTTCCTTCTCTGCCAAGTGAGGAATCTGACCCAATGGAGATTGACTGGGAGAGTGCTGCAGGGAACCCGGGGACTGCCATTCCCTACTCGGGGACTGCCGTTCCCTACTCGGGGACTGCCATTCCCTACTCGGGGACTGCCACTCCCTACTCGGGGACTGCCGCCCTCAACCCAGAAGCTGTCGCATTCATTGAAGAAGTTCTCGCCAATCGGTCTGGGCTGCAGAGAAGCGCTCCTACTCCTCCTGTGCAACCACCAGAGCCTGTCCCAATGGAAATGGACGAACCAGTGTTTCCCGTGCGGGAGACACCGAGTTGGGCAATGCCCATATTATCCTTTCTAAGGGACGGCACTTTACCTGAAGATGAGGTGACTGCGAGGCAGATTCAGAGAAGGTCCAAGGGCTACACCATAGTCCGAGATGTGCTGCACAAGAGAAGTGCCACTGGTGTGCTGCAACGCTGTGTGAGCCCAGAGGAAGGAGAAGAAATCCTGGTGGAGATACATCAAGGGGAATGTGGGCATCACGCCTCTTCTCGGGCTTTAGTCAAGAAAGCTTTTCGGCATGGCTTCTACTGGCTCACTGCATTGCAGCAAGCTGAGGATATTGTGCGGAAGTGCGCCGGCTGCCAGATGTTCGCAAGTAAGATTCACATGCCAGCTTCCGAGTTGAAAACAATTCCTATCACATGGCCCTTTGCTGTCTGGTGCTTGGATATGGTTGGTCCTTTCAAGCCGGCTAAGGGCAACATGACACATATCTTGGTCATGGTGGACAAGTTCACCAAGTGGATCGAGGTGAAACCTATTCGGAAGTGCGATGGGGTCACAGCTGTGAAGTTCGTGAAGGATGTGATCATGAGATATGGCTACCCGCACAGTATCATCACCGACAACGGCACCAACTTTGCAGAGGGGGCAATGGTGCGATTCTGCAGAGATAAGCATATCCGACTAGACGTTGCGTCAGTCGCGCACCCTGCCTCCAATGGGCAAGTTGAGAGAGCAAATGGGATGGTACTGGCAGGCATCAAGCCAAGGCTTATTGAGCCACTGCTGAAAACACCTGGGTGTTGGCTAGAAGAGTTGCCAGCGGTGTTGTGGAGTCTAAGGACTACCCCTAACCGGTCAACCGGCTACACGCCATTCTTCTTGGTATACGGGGCTGAGGCCGTGTTGCCAATAGACTTAGAGCATGACTCCCCCCGAGTAGCCCTCTACACTGAGGTGGAGGCGAGAGAAGCTCGAGAAGACGACGTTGACCTGCTTGAAGAAGCAAGAGAGCTGACTCTGTCACGTTCGGCTATCTACCAGCAAAACCTGCGGCGCTATCATAGCCGAAAGGTGAACCCAAGGGTTTTCCGAGAAGGAGACATGGTCCTTAGGCTGGTGCAGCGCACAGCCGGGATGCACAAGTTGTCTCCTCCTTGGGAAGGGCCTTTCATTGTCAGCAAAGCGCTGCACAATGACGCGTACTATCTTGTAGATGTGCGCCCATCGCAGGCGAACAGGGCAGATAAAGCTGGAGAGGAAACCAAGCGTCCCTGGAATGTAGCTCTACTTCGTCGTTTTCATTCATGAGCAAAGATGTGTATGTACCCCTTTCATCCGAGTTGAAATTCTACTCTGCAATCTAAAATTGTTCTCGGGGACTGCCCTCGTCCAAAATTGCTCTAAGTGTTTTTCTTACTTGGCTTGTTCCTTTGTCTATTCGGTTGCTTCACTTCAGAACTCAAAAGTGAATTGAGTACTGTGTTTAAACCTATATGCCAACTCTTCGACTTTGCTGCTGTCCGAAACCCGGCTTCATGGCAAGCAAGAGAACAAGCAAAAGGTCAATGAGCACACGAAAATCGCTAAGGAAGAAAGAGTGCAGGAACCGAGTAGAGTGTCGGTTACTTTTTGTTCCCCGTTTTCGTCTTCTCGGCTAAGTGGTGGGCTGCGTTATCATGATTGTTTCTAGCGGCTAAGTATTTGCAGCCTTGTTCCTTGACTCTTGTGACTCGAATACCAAACAAGCGACAAGTCGCAGGTAGAGCAGAGACGAAAAGACAGGGTGAATAAGAAATGCTACTCGGGGACTCGCATGGAAACACAACTCGGCATTAAGCCAGTGTCGTTCAAATTGATTAATGTCAACATAAACAGAGTGGGCATAAAAACTGAGTAGCAAGTAAGATAAAGGTAGTCTGTTACATCTGCTCCCGGCATTCCGGGGATCTGATAAAGTGTTCAAGTGAAAGAAAAGATTGCAGGTTGCTTCAAGATGAGGAGGCGTTATTCTCGGCGCTGGCCTTGGCTGATGTTTCCTCGGCGGCGGTCCTTGCAGCAGTTTCTTCGGTAGCAGTCGTGGCGGCTGTTCCTTCGGTGCTGGCGTGGGTAGCATCAGCCTCCGTCTGCACGGCGGCGGATTCCTCCATCTCGGCGTCCTCCTGGGTGGCCGCCTGCTCGGAAGTGGCCGTGGCCACCGAGACGGGTCCCGGAGCCGAGGAGGAGCCTGAAGCGTGGCCAGGAGGGGGCACCGTGTCGTCGAGAGCAGCACCTGAGGAGGTGCCGAAGTCGAGTGGCTCGCTGTCGATGTGCGCCCCTTCGTCTTCATCGCTACTCGCGACGACGGTGGCCTTGCCCTTCCCGGCCTTGCCCTTGGGAGATTCGAAGTAGTCCCCAAGTTCTTCCTCGTCGTCATCTTCGTCGTCCTCGTACTCGGTGTCGGGTTCGGGGACGCCATCGATGTAGACCTCCGTCTCGGCGCACTCTGCGACATCATATGCAATCTGCTTGCGCAAGGCCACGCTATCGGCATCAGTCTCCCACTTGGAGTTATTGCGCTTCCCGCGGATGAGCTGCATGTCCAGGTTTTCATACCAGGACGCAATGCAGAGAAGCATCACGTCCGCACCAGCACGGGCTCCGGAGGCTCGCCACTTTTTCAACTCGGCCTTCACGTTCTCCAGCTTGAGGGCGAGCTCCCGCATGCTCTTTGGCTCAGCATCATGAGGCCAGAACAGCCGGTGGAGCTCAAAGCCCGCATGCATCAAATCAGTCCCGCAACCGGCCAGCTGTTCAAAGTAACCCTTGAGCACCTGCAAGCTGTCCTCGATATCAGCCCTGGTGTCAATCGGCTCACCCAGCGAAAGGCGAACTGCTCGGGCCTTGGCTATCGAGGGCGCAGAGGTAGACTCAAGACGAGGCCAGATATCTGAAATAGCAAATGGCAAGATCAAAAACCGAGAAAGAAAAAAGGAAGCCGAGAAGGAATAAGACCGAGAAGAAAAGATGCAATGAAGAAAAGAACTTACCGATCAGTTGGCGGCGCAGCTGCTGCAGCTTGGTTCTCCAAGATTCCTCGTTGCTAATGTGCTTTGACTGGATCTGGCGCAAGGTGTCCATCTGAGCGAAAAGATCAGCATTGGTCTTCTTCAGAGTCTCGCATTCAGCCTCGAGGGCCCTCTCCTTGGCCTTGAAAGTGGTCTCGGCCTTGGCTTTCTCGGCGATGGCCGTGTCCCTCTCGGCGCCAATCTTCACGGCATCTTGGAGTGCATTCTGAAGCTGGAGCTGCAGTTTCTCCATCTCGGTGGTGTGGTCCTTCACCAGAGAAATGGCCTGATCGGATAGCTGTTTCTCCACCTCGGCTGGCTGGACGCAATCTTGGTGCGCCTCAGCAAACGACTTATAATCTTCTGCGAAAAGATAAGATGAGGTCAGTAAGCGGGCAGAGAAGAACCGAGTTCAAGGACATACCGAGTAAACAGCAAACTCACCTTCAAGTTTCTTTATGGTGGCCTCGGCGTTCGCCACGAAAGCGCGGCATTTCTCATGCTCATCGGCCAAGGCCTTCAGTTTGTCTGCAAAGAAGAAAAGGTTAGCGCGTGAGAAAGCAGAAGCGGGAGTAAACATAAAACGCAGAAACCGCGTGGCTAAGCGTGTACCTTGCACTTCGGCCAGCTGTTGGGTGCTGTCGTTTGCATTTTTGCTCGCGGCCTCAGCAGCTAACTTCTCCTTCTCCAGCGCAGCAATTCGCCTCCTAGCGATGGAGTGGTTCCAGAGAAGGATGCGGTATAAGTTGGTCCGCTTAAGAACGCTATCCTGAAAACCGAGAAGAAAATGAGTTAGGCAAAGCAGAGAAGATTCGGCCCGAGTAGGAGGCTACTCGGAGAGTATCCGCCTACTCGACCCAAATCTCGGGGACTGGGGATGATGGTAAGAAAGAAGAAAGGCGAGTAGAAGAGAAGAAAATTCAACTCGGAAAAGGCAAAAAGACTTACTGCGTAGCTCTGTTCGATATCTTCGGCGTTCTTGCGGTGCAAGAACATCTTGGCTGCGAGGGTGGCGGTGTCGGTGGAGACGGACATGGGCTGGTGTCCCAGGTCGATCTTGTTCCACTCCACGCGGTAGTGGTCGACGGAGCCAAGGGTCAAGCCGTGCCACTTCTCCTCTCCGAGAACCCCGCTGTCCCACTTGGCGCTGATGTAGCCGACAGTGTCCAGTACCTGCTCAAGACCCTTGGAGGTTATTGGCTTGTCTTGGGCTCCCCGAGAAGCAATATTGACGGGTTTGTTCTGGGCTGGATCGAAGGGAGGAGTATTCCTGGCTACAGCTTTCCTCCCCTTCTGAATAGCTACAGCTTTATCTTGGGGAGGGAAGCCGATGCTATGTTGGTGGCTAACCTCAATCATATACTCCGGGTAGCAAGGCTGGCCAGCAGCGCGAGCGCCCGCAGAGAGCGCAGCAGGAATCGGGCCGGAGTCGCGGATCACGAGTGCTCCGCCTGCGGATGCGCCTTGGTCTCTGGCCCTCTTCTTTGTTTGCTCCTTCTCGATTTCCTGCTTCTCGACATCCTCGGGTTTCTTCCCGTCAGTCTTGGCCTTGGCCTTCTCGGCGACTGCTTTCTCGGCAGTTTGCCTCTCGGCCTTCTTCTGTTCAGCCCTGGCCTTCTTCTGCTCGGCCTTGGCTCTCTCAGCAGCTTCTTTCTCAGCTCTGACCTTCTCGGCGGCCTCCTCCTTGGCCTTGGCCTCCTCAGCAGCCACCTTATCGGCAGTCTCCTTCTCAGAAAGGCCCTTCTTGGAACAGTAATCCCTCAGAGCATCAAGGGCCTGTTGCTTGGCTGCTCGCCCAGGAGGGCTGGATGTATCCTTGCTCTGTGGAGACGAGGAGGAAGTTGGTGGTGTAGGGCCTTGCGCAGTCGGTGGCGTAGGGCCTTGCGCAGTTGGTGGCGCCGCTGCAGCTCCTGGCAGAACACCACTCGGTGCGCTGCCTGGCAGTGGGTAGACATCCGCTACGGTAGCATCCGCGGCGGTGTCGTCTGTCGTCAGCTGCTCGGCGGCGATGTTCTCTTGTGCAGCAGCCTCAGTGGTGGGCTGCTCCCGTTCTACTTCTGGCCGCTCAAGGGCGGCGGCATCTGGCATTTCTTGTTCTTGGTTCTCCTCGGCGTTGCTAGCCGGAGGAGAAGGGGGTCTCTCGTCGTGGACGGCGGTGTCTTGTGCTACTGGTTCTGACGCTGCTCCTTGTGCTGGATTGGCAGCGGCAGCATTGGCGTCGCGATCCTCATCATCATCGTCCAGGTTGACCAGAGGTACTGGTTTCTTCTGGGCTTGGTCGGACGCGAGGGCTGCGTTCGCATCCATGGCAGGACTGCAGAGAAGAAAGAGATCAGAGATTGGAAGAAGATTTGGGAGAAATCAGTACTACGCGAGAAGGAGGGCAAACGAGAAGAGAACTCACGCATTGGTGGACTTAAGCTGTCGTCGGGGTTTCTTGACAGTAACCTTCTTCTTCTTCTCGGCGGCCTCCTCCTTCTCGGCGGGCTTCCTCTTCTTGGCTGGAGGTACCTGCGCTTCGCTCCCAGTCCGCTTGCGGGTTTCGGGAGGGGCAGTAGACAAAGGTTGGACGACGAGGGGCGCATCGCCCTCGTTCTCGCCCTCATCCTCGTCGTCCCTCTCCGCAGCGGCCTCATCTGAGAAATTCAAAGGAGAAGAAGGAAGAATCAGGAACAGCAGTGCAAGGGGCTGGTGTTTCTCAGAAGCAAACAAGATGAAAATAACCATACCGTGAGAGCCTTCATCCGACCAAGTGCGGAGAGCATCACGCTTGTCAGGAGCGGGACTGCTCTGTTCCGCGTCGTCAGAGGGCAGCATGTCATCCTCCTCGCGATCGGCGAACCAGTTGTCCTCGAAAACTTCCCGACTCTCAATCAGCTGTCGAGTAAGAGTCTGAAAGACAGAGAAGGATCATAAGTAAACCGAGTAGCAGGATGGAACTCTGCTCGGATAGGCGTGCAAACACAAAGCACACTAAGCCTATGCGGTTTTCTAAGTATTCTACTCGGACAGGCGTGCAGACACAAAGCACACTAAGCCTATGCAGTTCTCCAAGTGTTCTACCCGGATAGGCGTGCAAACACAAAGCATACTAAGCCTAAGCGCGAGTCGACTAAGAGCTCTACTCGGTGCACCAGGTGGTTGCTAGTCGGGGCGGAAAGGGAAGTTCTCTACTCGGGTGGCAGAGGCAAAAAACAGAGAAGGAAGAACGTACCCGGGCAATCGGTTGCGTGCGGCTGTACGGGACGAAGCCATACCGCCACTTCTCGGTAAGGCTTGTCTTCAGCATGTTCCTGGCATGATAGGCAACATCCGCGTCGTCGATGTCGATGGTGGTGGTCCTGGTGCAGTCGCGCGGGCCTCCCATGTAACACATGAGATGGCAGCGCTCCTGCAGAGGGAGTACTCGGCGCTTGATCCAGCATATCACCGGGTCGTCGTTCTTGAGGCCCAGCTTCTTCAACTCGCCGAGTCTATCTTCTATCTCGACGGCGATTTCGTCGATGTTGGGCTTCTCCTTCCAGTTCGACCCGAGTGGAGCACGGTTCCTCCAAGCGGGCAGGTTGATTCGATCATCAACCACACCTCCTTCCGTGGCGGGGACGTTCTTGACGTAGAAGAAGGTCTGCTGCCACATTCGGCAGGAGTCCAGCCCCTGGATGCGGGGATGGTTCGTACCCGTCCGCTGCACCATCATGGCACAGCCCGTGTCGGTGGCGCGGCCGATACCTGCACCGTCTTTCTTCCCGACAGATTGTTGGCGGAGATTGAAGTACCTGAGCCACGTATCAGTCGTAGGCCTGATGCCGAGGAAAGCCTCGCAGACCACGGCGTGGTAGGCGAGGAAGACGACCGCGTTGGGCGGCAGGTGGTGCATCTGCAGCCCGAAGTGGTCGAGGAATTTGCGCAGAAAGTCGGAGGCGGGCAGTCCAAAGCCGCGCTCGAAGTGCGACATGAAGACCACCCGCTCGCCGTCCTGCGGAGTTGGCACGACCTCGTCGTCGGGTGCCCGGCACTCCACGCCGGGGGGAACCCTTCTGCTGGTCACGAGCCAGGCGAGATTGGCCTTGGTGACGGAGGAACCCGCCCAGCTAGCCTTGGCCATCGTCGCGAGTGGGAGGAGTGGATGATTCTCGAGTGGAGGTGCTCGGTGGAGTGAGTCCGCGGCGGCGCGGAAGCTTGCGCGGCGGCGGAGGGCTCGGTGGAGAAGAAGGACAAGAGGCAGAAGGGGAAAAGAGCAGGGAAGAAGAAAAGGAAGTTACCGCGGGGGTATTTATATCTCCCTCGCGGTGTTACCGTTACCACCGCGGTAGTGGGATCGACTGCGGCGTGTGGTGGGTCCTGTGGCCGGCTAGAAACGCACACAAGCGTGGGTTGCGCGCGTAACGGCCGCATTGGATCCCACCATCAGATCGTGGCCAGTAATTGCGCGTGATGGGACATGACGGCCGGTGGGCCCACAGCGTGAAAACTGGACACGTGGCGTCGTGTCCTGGGCAACCAAACGACGAGGTCGTGGATGCTTGACACGTAGGCAGTGCCTGCGTGAAGGGCTGGATGTTGCTCTGCGCTGCAGAGGCTCAGTTTGCGAATTTTCGCTAAGTCTTTTTACTCGGATACGGAGTAGAAAGCAAGTGCTACTCGGAAGAGAGGAAGCTCAAGGTACCTTCCGGATAGCAACTCGGAGGACCTACTCGGCATCTTGAGGTTCGATGGCTGAGATACAAGGGCTGGTTTTAAGCTGGCAGAGCCTAGTGAACAAGTTCGCAAGACTCAACCAGCTTCGGGGACTGCTGTCGGGGGGTTACCCCCGAGTAGGGTAAAGACAGGTGGTAAAGACCGCTTACAGAAGAGAGGTTTGGTCGAGTAGCCGACTACCGGGTACTCGCTACCCGGTCGACTGCTACTCGGTCTCACCTCAAGATGGCCAAAAGGAGATATCAATCAGTTTTTACCATGTCGAGTAGAAGGTTTGGCCCGAGTACAATTGGCGGGAACATTTGGCGGGAAACTACTCGGGCAGGAAGTCAAAGGAGCCGTTCTGACACAGGATCCCGCGTATCCTGGGTCCGTACTTGGCAGCATTCGAACTACTGTTCACGTGGGGACGGCCTGCCTGACAGTGACAGCATGGAAGCAGTCGGTGGCAGGATAAGGGGGGCCTACTCTGTGACTAGGTACAGTGATACCAGTCTGTCCCCTAGTTTTGCCCAACGACTTTACAGAAGCAGCCAAGACCAACGACCAAAGCTGTCAGCGGGTACTCGGAGAAAGGACAGTGTGCACACTATGTCGACACTTGTCTAGGATTTGGACGTATCCGGCTGGGCACCAGGTATATAAGGTGCCCAGCCGCCTCCTGCGCGGGACACGCTCACACATGCTCCCATAGATGCTAACGGTCGCTCCCTGGAAACCCTAGAAACCCTAAGTCCTTGACCTAGCTCTACTCGGAGAGGGGCAAGGGGCTACTCGGTAGCGATATCATTTGTATTGTACCTACTCGGAGAGACATCGTAATACATAGAGAAAGGCAGGAGTAGGGGTTTTACCTCCTCACGAGGGCCCTGAACCTGGGTACATCGTGTTGTTTGTGTTGTGTGGATCTCACCTCACGCGGCTACTCGTCGCGTGATCCCTCCCCGGACACCTCCAGCGTCCATCGTCCCCACATCTTTAGCCATCCCATGGCATCTGCCGTGACACCACCACGACATCGGGTCCGATTTCCGTGCAGTAGAAAAACATGGATCGAAAATTGCCTACACAAATTAGGTTTTTGGATTGTTGAGTATTTAGGCAATTTACAGATTAAATTGATCCAAGTATAAATCATGAGCATGACGTAAACATACAGATAATTGACCATATTCTTTCATACTAGACTGGTGGTAGATACATCTACGCAAACTACTAGTATTGCACACATGGAAATAATCAAGAGAGGGATAGACATATTATACCCAGCAGTTGGCCAGTTTCCAGTAGCCGTAGCAGAGGCGGCGGCGGTTGCAGCAGCAGAGGAGGCTGAAGCAGCTCTGGCGGTGTCGGCGGTGGTTGCAGCAGTGGTGGCGGCTACAACAGTCGTATCAGCAACAACGCGTTCGGCTTCGGTGGACATGTTGACGACGAGGGCGATGCGGTAGTGGTCAAAGTAGACGTATGGCAGCGAGCAGTCGCGTAGGAGACGCTCCCCAAAAACCTAATCGCCCCTCTCCCGTACATGATCTCGAGAGGCAGGGTTTCGGAGGCCCGCTCTCCCGTCGGCCGTGTACGTGGTAGACGTGATGAGCTCACCGGCGGCAGCAACAGAGAGTGGAATGACAATGGGTGCAACGAGGCAGAGTGTATGAGGTGTGTATACCTGTGTCCACCTGAGCCTCCAGTATATAGGCACGACCGGGTAGGAGAACGGTCAGCTCAGGAATTCACATGGCGTTTACTACAGCCGTTACCACGTGAACAATGCAGCGTTTTACCGCGCGCGACTGTTACCAAAATAAATGTGACACAATTACAGACAACAATCAATATGACGTATCATATTATTGGCGTGTATGTTGACTCTCCGTTTCCGACTGCCAAAATAAAGGCATCAGCTCAGCTCATTCTCGCAACCCGCGGCGCGTCATGACCTCTCGTGGCGAGGCGGGCGGCGGAGGAGGAGCACGCGTGTGGAACACCTCTACAACTCCTCTCTTTTCATACCAACTCATACTAGTGGGGAGAGAGCTCACCTTATAAACCGGTGCCAAACTCTCCCAACTAGCAATATGGTGCTAAACTCCCACCATTTGCTATGGCAGCATGTGTCTTAGGGATTAAATGGAAATTGCCTAGTGGGACTAAAGTCCACCCCAAATTTCAGTAATCCCCCACCAGATCCCGATGACCCATGGTGTTGTCCTCTTTTACAATCATTGTTTTCTATATACTAGCATGGAGACCCGTTAAGGTTGAACATCCACCTAGATAAAATAGCTACACTACATCACAACTGACCAATGGTCTATGCCTTGAATTGTCAGTTTGGCGTAAAGTAGTTTCACTAAATGTCTTGCCAGTACTAGCCTGCCGAAGGCTGACCCCTCGGGTGGAGCATATTAGTCACATTCCTGGCCTATTCATGAACTTATTAGAGATCACCCAATCTCGTAGACTGTGACCAATAGTCAGGCTCATATAGGTGTGTTCCTCCAAAGATCGCTCCGTAGGATAGCATTTTGCTTATACAAGCCTTAGAACACATTAATAGAAAAGTCAACCTGCCATGCAGTTTTGAGAGTACTGCATCTCCAGCGGAGTGGTGGGTTAGTAAAAATTACTCTCATCGGTTAACCACTAGCTTATTTTCCCAGGTACTACTTCATGGGATATCCGATCTCATAGGTTGGGTTACTCCTATGGCAACTCATGTGGGTCTCATATCCATCTCATACGATGCACTTTCTATCACAACATGTGATATCCCTTGAGTAAAGGGATCTGCCATGTTTTTAGCCTACTGGATATAATCCACCGCTATCACTCCGGAGTTTCTTAAATGTTAGACAACTTTTAATCTCATTTTTATGTGCTTTGTGGATTGTGCATTGTCCTTTGAACTCTTCACCTTGACAATTACAGTTTGATTGTCACAGTTCACAAGGATAGCTGGTACTGGCTTTTCAACCACATGCAAGTCCATCAAAGATCTTGAAGCCATCCTTCTTTGACACTATATGTGTCTAATGCTGTTAATTATGCTTGCATTTTCGATCTCGCTAAGATTGTTTGCTTGCAAGACTTCCAGGAAACAACACCACCTCGAAGGGTAAACACATACCCCGTTGTGGTTTTCATCTCATCAACATCAGAGATCCAATTTGCATCACAATACCCTTCAAGTACCGAAGGATATCCACTGTAGTGAAGTCCATGGTTCATAGTATCTTTCAGATAGCGCATAATTCTTTCTACAGCATGCCAATGCACATCACCCGGATTGGAAACAAACCGGCTTAGTTTGCACACGACAAGCATGATGTCAGGCCTCGTAGAGGTCGCTAGGTACACGAGTGAACCAATTATTTGAGAGTACCTCAGCTGATCCTTAGTTGTGCCTTCGAACTTCCGAATTCGCACAATAGGATCATATGATGTTGGAGAAATTTTGTAGTGCGAATATCCAAAACGACTCAAAACCTTCTCAACATAATGGGATTGCAGAAGTGTAATCCCACTCTCATTGTCTCTCAACATCTTTATATTCAAAATAACATCAGCCACACCAAGATCTTTCATCTCAAAGTTCTATGATAGAAACGACTTAACCTCATCGAATACTCTGAGGTTAGTCCCAAATATCAGTATGTCATCAACATAAAAACATAGTATAACTCCTTCACCCCTACCATGGCGGTATTACACACATTTGTCAACTTCATTCACAACAAAGCCAACAAATGTTAAAG
The DNA here is from genome assembly GCA_028641055.1 of Alopecurus myosuroides. Lineage (NCBI taxonomy): Eukaryota > Viridiplantae > Streptophyta > Magnoliopsida > Poales > Poaceae > Alopecurus > Alopecurus myosuroides. Next base: position 314,587,411 of record CM054061.1, read on the forward strand.
TTGTATTGAACTTCTAATGCCATTGCTTAGGTGCTTGTTTCAGCCCATATAAAGTAACTTGCACACCTTTCCTTCCTTACCATCTATCACAAAGACATATGGTTGTTGTATATAGATTTCCTCATCTAGCTCTCCATTTAGGAAAGTCGTCTTAACATCCATCTGATGGACGAGAAGACCATGCGAGGCCGCCAACGAGAGTAATAATCGAATGGTGGTTAGTCTGGCCACAGGTGAATAAGTATCGAAGAAATCTTCATCTTCTTTCTTGGAATAACCCTTGGCCACAAGTCTAGCCTTGTACTTTTCAATCGTACCATCGGGCCTAAACTTCTTTTTGAACACCCAGTTACATCCTAATGGTTTACATCCATAAGGTCGTTTAGTGATCTCCCACGTTCCATTAGCCATGATGGAATCCATCTCGCTACGAACCGCTTCTCTCTAGTAGTCATCATCTGGAGATGCATAGGATTCTGAAATAGAAATGGGAGTATCATCCACAAGGTACACAAGGAAGTCATCACCAAAGGACTTTGTAGTCCTCCGTCTCTTGCCCCTACCAAGAGTTTCCTCGTCATTCGTATTAGGATTTTCATCACGTGTTTGTTCATAATATTCCATAGGAATGGCAGACTCAGGAGTCTCCTCTGATTCATTTCTATAAGTGTTTTGCATATCTCTCACAGGAAAAATATCCTCAAAGAACGTAACATCTTTAGACACCATAATCATACCAACCTTCACGTCAGGTATCTCAGACTTCACTACTAGAAATCTATAGCCAACACTATTCTTAGCGTAGCCCAAATTAACGCAATCCACCGTCTTTGGTCCAAATTTACGCTTTTCGGGGATCGACACAACTACTTTCGCCAAGCAACCCCAAGTACGTAAGTATGAGAGCGTCGTTTTTCTCTTATGTATTCTCATTATCTTTTGTGGGAACTTTTTTCAGGACATGACATGATGTCAATATAGCCTTCCCCCACCACGCCTTAGATAAACCTGATGTATCTAACATGGCGTTAACCAAATCTGTTAGAGTACGGTTTTTCCGTTCGGCAACCCCATTTGACTGAGGTGAATAGGGATGCGTCCTCTCATGAATAATACCATGTTCCGCACAGAAAGAGTCAAACTCGTTAGAGAAATACGCTCCACCATGATCTGACCAGATTCATTTAATTTTCTTTTTAAGTTGATTCTCAACTTCTGCCTCATAGATTTTAATGTAGTGTAGAGCCTCATCTTTAGTGTTTAACAGATATACATAGCAAAACCTAGTGGAATCGTCTATTAAAGTCATGAAAAATCTCTTTCCACCTTTAGTCAACACACCATTCATCTCGCACAGATCAGAATGTATGAGCTCTAATGGCGCCAAGTGTCTCTCCTCTGCAGCCTTATGAGGCTTACGAGGTTGCTTTGCTTGCACACACGAATGACACTTAGAACCTTTGACTAAAGTGAAACTTGAAATTAAATATAATTTTGCTAACCGCATCATGGAACTGAAACCAATGTGACAAAGACCTGAATGTCAAACTTCTGTTTTATCAACACTCAAATTAATATTGTTTATGACTTTATTACAGAAATCAGCGATGGAAAAGCGGAACAGGCCTCCGCACTCATGCCCTTTTCCAACAAACAGTTCATATTTCATTACAACTACTTTATTGGACTCGAAAACCAACTTAAACCCTCATATACATAGAATAGAAGGGAGTCACTAACGAGATTCTTCTTGATGACAGAGACATGTTGCACGTTCTTGAGCTGCACGATCCTTCCCAAAGTAAACTTTAGATGAACCGTGCCACCACCAAGTACAGAAACACCTGAGCCATTCCCCGTCAATACGGACCCGTTCCTTGTGACCTGGTAAGAAGAAAACAATGAGATGTCAGCACACACATGAATATTTGCATCTGTGTCAATCCACCAATATGTAGACTGACAAACTGAAGATACAATAAACAAATTACCGTACCCAGATGCCCCATTCTAATTGTTGCTCATAATCATGTTGACAGCCTTTAAATCCTGTCCTGCCTTTCTTGTACTTGTTTGGGCACTTCCCAGCCCAGTGTTCCAGTGAACCACACGTGAAGCAACCATCTTTCTTCTTATCCTTCTTGAATGTTTTCTTAACCTTCTTCTGGAAGTCGGTATTCTGTTGGACACCAGTCCTCGCCTTACTCTTGTGGGAGTTGTAGTTCTTCTCCACCATATTGGCCGCAGAAGTCACTTCGTTCATGCGAGTCCTTTGCCCTCAAATTCTGCTCAACACTCAGATGGCCGATGCAATCCTCTAGTGAGAATTCATGCCTCTGATGTTTAATAGTAGTGGCAAAGTTTCTCCAAGAATTACGTAGCTTGGCGGTGATGCATCCACGACAAACTTGCCCGGTAGCACGCACTTGAGAATTTGAAACTTCTTAGCGATGCACTGTATCTCATGAGTCTGCCAATACAGAACGGTTTTCGACCATTCTGTAATCATGGAACTGCTCTATAGTGTACATCGCGCTGCCAACATCGGTTGCGCCGAATCTGGATTCGAGCGCCTCCCACAAGTCCTTGGCAACCTGCATACGTAAATATGCGTGAAAAAACTTATCTCCGGTCATGCTTAGAACACATCCAACAAAGACGACAGTGGCATCCCTAAACGCCTTCTCTTGTTCAGCAGTAATCGTTCCCGTGGGAGTGACACCGGCGACCCAGAACACGTTCATAGCCAGTGGCGGCGCTAGGTGTATTCACCTGTATTCATGTGAATACCCAAGATCTGGGCCAAACAATTTAGTATATGTCTTCATTCACCGATCCACAAGCTCACAGCCAGTACGAATAAACAGTTCCTACGTCCTGGGCACGTGCCTGGGATCTGTGTCGCGGCATGGCTGGTCGCCGGCGAGGTCCTTTGTCGGCTAAACTGCCTGGAACGGAGGATTAGCGATGAAGAAGACGACCTCGTTTCGTAGATGGGCTAGGTCGGCACTTTCCTGTCCCAGACCGGTCAGTCTATTTTTCTTGGGCCTTAGTAGCAGACCACATGCGGCAGCCCATTGCCTAAATTGTTAGGTTTGCCCACCTACAAGTTCCATCGGTAGCCGTTCTAATTTCAGGATTGGGGAGCATTTGTGTTGAAAGCAGAAATTCATGAAAAACCACTTTTTTTTAGAAATGGGAGCCTCGTCCCAGCCTCATGAAAAACCACTTCAAGCAAAGATTTATAGTAATGCTAAAAAAAAGGAAAGATTTATAGTACAATTTATTATCATTTTACTGCAATATGGGCCCTGCTACACGTATGGCGGATTCTGTCCGATCCACGGATGACACACCGGCTGAATACGTTAGATTTTTTTCGTTTAAGTGCACGGATGATCATCGGATATGGATCGGACATAAAAGTGTCCTAACCACGGTAGATTAGCTGTAGTATATACTCCCAGAAATACCGCTATTGTATATGCTTTTTGTCTTCCTTTATGTTATGAATACCCAGGAGAAAATTTCTGGAGCCGCCACAGTTCATAGCCGTGAACCATAAGATTGTTTTGGTCTGCCAACGCTTAAAGTATGTCCCCGTAGTTGGGTCCGGTTTCAGTGCAGTAGCAAAACCATGGATCAAAAATTGCCTACACAAATTAGGTTTTTGTATTGTTGAGTACTTAGGCAATTTACAGATTAAATTCATCCAAATATAAATCTTGAGCATGACGTAAACATACTGATAATTGACCATATTATTACATACTACACTGATGGTAGATACATTTACGCAAACTATTAGTATTGCACACATGGAAATAATCAGGAGAGGGACAAACATATTATACCCTGAAGTTGGCCAGTTGCCAGTAGCCGTTGCAGATGCAGCGGCGGTTGCAGCAGAAGTGGCGGCTGCAGCAGCTGTGGTGGCATCAGCGGTGGTTACAGCAGCGATGGCGGCTGTAGCAGTCGTCTCAGCAATAGCGCGTTCGGCTTCGATGGACATGTTGACGACGTGGACGATGCGGTAGTAGTCGAAGTAGACGTACGGCAGCGAGCAGTCGAGTCGTAGACGCTCCCCCAAAAACCTAATCGCTCCTCTCCCGTACAGGATCTTTAGAGGCGGTGTTTCGGAGACCTGCTCTCCCGTAGACCATGTACGCGGTAGACGGGATGGGATCACCGACGGCAGGAACAGAGGGTCGAATGACAATGGGCGCAAAGAGACAGAGCGTATAAGGTCTCTATACCCGTGTTCGCCTGAGCCTCCAGTATATAGGCATGGCCGGGTAGGAGAACGGTCATCTCACAAATTCAATAGACGTTCACTGCAGGCGTTAATACGTGATCAATGCGGCGTTTTACTGCACGTGGCTGCTAATAAAATAAATGTGACGCAATTACAGACACCAATCAATATGACGTCTCGTATTATAAGCGTGTCTGTTGACTTTCCGTTTCCGACTGCCAATATAAAGACATCGACTCGGCTCATTCTCGCAACCCATGGCATGACGAGTCGGGCGGCGGAGGAGGAGCGCCCGTGTGGAACACCTCCACAACTCCTCTCTCTTCATACGAACTTATACTAGTGGAGATAGCTCATATTATAAACTGGTGCAAAACTCGTCCAACTAGCAATATGAGACTAAACTCGCACCACTTACTACGGCAGCAGCATAGGCCTTAGGGATTAAATGAAAATTGGATAGTGGGCCTGAAGTCCACCCTAAATTTCAGCATGGACCACTTCCAACATCACACGTTGGCAAAACAAGATTTTCTAGCTAATCAAATTCTAGTTGCCACACACACTTTCCCCCCTGCTAATTGGATCGTGCCGCTCTGAACATGGTCCACGGCAGGTCGTACCGTCTAGGGTCGTACCTATAGGATTCTTTTCCATGTCCCACTAGAATTCGGAACACAATACGGACAATTTCGATCCCCAATTTCACGAGGCTTTAGCCTGTCCAGCGGTAGAGTTTATATAAGATCTGACCGCAAGTCTCTTTTACCGGCCCAACGCAGTAAGATCCTCCTGCAAGTACTGATCCAGTAGCTAACATGTCGCCGTCGTTGCATGCCGCCGGCAAGCAGGCGCGTGTCGTGGACGTCTGGGCCGACAACGAGGAGGAGGAGCTGGCACGTATGTCGGGTCTCTTCGTCGACTTCCCGATCGCGGTGGTGGCCACATACCAAGACCTCCCCGCCCGCCGTCTCCAGGACGCCGGCCACCTCGACTTGTGTGACGGCTTCCACCACGTCGTGTCCTCGCCACGCGATCTGAACTCCAGGTGTTGGGTCCTCCACGAAAGGACGAGGGGCGTGCGCTTCTTCCAGCTCGTCCTGGCACTTGTTAACCGCGACGGAGGCGTTGCCCTGGGCCGCGTCTGGAGGTTCCACATAGGGGCGCCGCTCCCCGCCGACGATCGCCTCCTGCTCGAGCTGGGCGTGCAGCCTCCTGGCCGCCGCCGCGTCCACCGCGACCACATCGGGACGGCTCTCCTGGCCTGCAACGCCGTCTACAACACCGCCGTCACGTGGGTTACCTGTGACGGTGCCGAGGACGTCTGTCACTTGATGAACTGCTTCTTGCAGCCCGAGGTCGTCCGCCGCGTGTCCGACCGCTTGAACTTCGTGGGGAACTCACGGGCCTACTTCCCCCAGCTGTATGACCTCCGGTATCTCGCCGAGTGGCGAACGCTGGCGGGGGGCGAGCCTCCCCTCGCAGCCGCCAGGGCCAGCCGCCCTCCTACGCGGCTTCCTCGCGCTGATGAAGGAGCCGGACTTCACGGAGAAGATGGGGGGATACAACGGGATACTGTCTGGGGTCGGACATTTGGATACTCCTGACGTTGTCGACCTGTACAAGTTGAGCTCTGAGGAGCTTGAGAGTCGGTTCAGGGCGGAATTTCGTTAGACCAAAAAAAACTAGCTTGGTCGACTTCTCTATCCTCTGACGGTCTGACCAGGACCAGCGAATGTGGTTGGGGCCCTGGCGAAGAGAATTGAGAACTGATGTACTCCTGTGCTAGCTGAGATTCTGGTAGCTGGACACGAGCCAACTCGGGCTGGCTTGGGGCGAGCCTGCGAAAAGCTCGGGCCGAAGTTGTCGAGCCCCGAGCTAGCTCGACATGGCCGGCGAGCCGAGGAACAGAGCTCGGCCCGAGCTTTTGAAAGCTCGGTGAAACTCGGGGCAGCTCGCGAGCCTCGCCGTGGTGGGTCACTCACGGGTGGGGCTGTCTTCCCCAGCTGCGGCGGAGGCAGCATATGTGGGACGGCGTGGACGCGTGGTGTACGCAGAGCAGTGACCAGCACGGCGGAGCAGCGATAGAGGAGCAGCGAGCACGGCACGGCGCTTCGTGGAGCTTGGACGAGCGGAGCTGAGCCGGAGTGGGGCGAGGCGGAGCGGGGCCATAGGGACGCGAGGCAGAGGCGGGTGGGGCGGAGCGGCGACCGGAGGAGACCGGAGCTAGTTCGGCGGCGGCGGAGTTGTGTGTCCATCTCTGCTTCCCGTATCCCCTTCTGTTCCTTTTTTTTTGGCGTAAGTACTTCTGCTCGTGCTAGGCCTTCTATCACGCGAGCTAACGGGCTGAACCGAGCCGAGCCTGGCTCGGCCCGACCTCGCTGCAGTCCAGTCCAAGAGGCTCGGCTCGGTCTAACTATTTCTCGGGCCAAGCCTTGCTCCGAGCGAGCCTGTAAAAACTCGGGCCGAGCCCAAAAGCTCGTGCCCAATGTCTAGGAATATATGGGGCTGTAGTCATGCATGTATGGGATTGGATGTTTTGGATTTGAACTGAGTAGGCGTAGTGGAGAGCCGGTTTGGGAGGAGGTTGATGTCTTTCCGGCCACCGCTAGGAATCAGACGCTAATACTTTTTTTAGATAAAATGCATCACTTATACCCTACTTTAAATTGATAAAGCAAGCAATTCAGTTTGACATGGGTGGGACTTAAAACATGCTGATGGCCTACAACTTCGCCAAAAGTAATGCAACAATGGGGGGCCGGCCTCCCCAAAACAAGCCGGAAGGAAACTAAGAGGGTTGTGGCGACGGCAGTAAGGAGCGGAAGACGCCAGCTGGAGAAGCGCCAACTTGTCAGGTTCCTTAGCGAGATTTGCCCAAGCCTGCACAAAGATCGACATTTTGAAAATAACGGCAGTCGGACGCTTTGGAGCAACCGATTCGATAGCTAGTTTTTTGCGAGTAAGCCAAAAAGCCCATCCTAGCGCCGCGGACAGCACCCAAGAGGTGCGGCGTTGACAACCTAACAAAGATTGTTGAATGGCGAAGAACTAGGGGAAGGTTGTCGGGCTTCAACTGCACCCAAGCAGCTGCCTGATCACACTCCAGCCGAGTTTGCCAGGGAACACTAAAAGACGATGTGCGCCGCATCTTCCACCGCACCACAAAGGGCGCAGAACCTACGCGCCAGGGAAGAATGCCCAAAGAGTCTATTGCGAGACGGGAGCCTATCAAGCGCGAGCTGCCAAGTGAAGATTTTCACTTTGAGCAGGATGTGCGCAGACCAAATGTCCGGACACATGACGATCGTTTCCCCTTGGGCAAGTTTCTTGTACATCGAGGCCGCCGAGAATCGCCCCGAGGGTTCCAAAGCCCAGGAGATGGAGTCTGTCCCCGCTGAGAGACCCACCTCAGCCAGCTCTGCATTCAGCCCACGGCATTGAGCCAAACACGGAGGGGAGAAATTGCGTCTAAAACGAAGCCCCTCGGGGTCGAAGGCCGCAGCAACAGAGATGGAGGGAATCTCGCAGATCTCGAATAACAAGGGGAATCTGTCCTTTAAAGGACCATCCCCTGTCCACCAGTCCGACCAGAAGAGCGTCCGCAGTTCGTCCCAGACCGCGAACCTTGCTCCCGACTTAAACAGGTGCTTAATCTTGTGGAGGCTATTCCAAAATTGGGAGCCCTCCTAGGGTCCGCGGCAAAGATCTTAGGCGCCTCGGTGTCGGGGGGTTACCCCCGAGTAGGGTAAAGACAGGTGGTAAAGGCCGCTTACAGAAGAGAGGTTTGGCCGAGTAGCCGACTACCGGGTACTCGCTACCCGGTCGACTGCTACCCGGTCTCACCTCAAGATGGCCAGAAGGAGATATCAATCAGTTTCTACCATGTCGAGTAGAAGGTTTGGCCCGAGTACAATTGGCGGGAACATTTGGCGGGAAACTACTCGGGCAGGAAGTCAAAGGAGCCGTTCTGACACAGGATCCCGCGTATCCTGGGTCCGTACTTGGCAGCATTCGAACTACTGTTCACGTGGGGACGGTCTGTCTGACGGTGACAGCATGGAAGCAGTCGGTGGCAGGATAAGGGGGGCCTACTCTGTGACTAGGTACAGTGATACCAGTCTGTCCCCTAGTTTTGCCCAACGACTTTACAGAAGCAGCCAAGACCAACGACCAAAGCTGTCAGCGGGTACTCGGAGAAAGGACAGTGTGGACACTATGTCGACACTTGTCTAGGATTTGGACGTATCCGGCTGGGCACCATGTATATAAGGTGCCCCGCCGCCTCCTGCGCGAGGCAGGTAGAGGAAGGCTCATATTGACACTATCAGTGGCTCTCTGGAAACCCTAGAAACCCTAAGTTCTTGCCCTAGCTCTACTCGGGAGCATAGAGAGGCTATTCGGTGAACATCATTCCTTGTACTGTGAGCTACTCGGTGACATATAGCAATACATACAGAAAGGCAGGAGTAGGGGTTTTACCTCCTCACGAGGGCCCTGAACCTGGGTACATCGTGTTGTTTGTGTTGTGTGGATCTTACCTCACGCGGCCACTCGTCGCGTGATCCCTCCCCGGACACCTCCAGCGTCCATCGTCCCCACATCTTTAGCCATCCCATGGCATCTGCCGTGACACCACCACGACAGTTGGCGCCCACCGTGGGGCAACCAGCGGCGCTGGCTGGAGTTTCTGTTCGGACGGGATCTTCATCTGCGGAGCGCGTAGTTTGTGGCCTTGTCCACAGATTCGGCTCCTTCGACTTCGTCACCAACAACGCCGGCTGTTTCGGCGGCAAGGCCATGCCGGAGGGCGGCTCGGTGATCTCCTTCGGCTCGCATCTCGTCTACGTCGCCACCGTCGCCAACGACGCCTACCCCGAGCTGGTGCACGACGCGGAGGATCCTCCCGCGGTTGTTGCTGCTCGCGGAAGGCCTGCATGCAGCTCTGCGTGCCGCGCTGAGGTGATGGTGACGGGCGTGGCGGCAAACGTTGGCGCAGCTGCTACTGGCGCTGCGGCCGTCGTCGAGGAGGTTGACGACCCGCCTGCTGGTGGCAGAGATCACCGGCCCTACGAGAAGCAGTGCAACTTGCCACCTTCCACGTCTACGGTCATCCCCGCGTCTGCTGCGCGAGTTGGTATGCCCACTCCCACCGACATCGAGCTCCTAGCCGCGAGGGAGCAGCTCGAGCGGCAACGTCAGGAGCTGCTCGCCGAGCAGGCGGAGTTGGAAAAGATCAGGTTGGAGCTGAGCCTGGACCAGCTCGAGTACAACAAGGCCCACGGCTTCACGCCGGTTGCCAGGAGGCCTAGCCGGGTAGGCGCTACCCGGCGCAACCTAGGCGCCGAGATGGCGACTGTTGCGGAGGAGCCCGCGCAGTCGGCTACCGCGAACACCTTCACAAGGCCAAGGTACAGCACACCCGCCAAGACGCTGCGGGCTGCGGAGGCTGTGGCTGCCGAGTTGCCGCGCCTAGAGGGAGAGGCGCGTCGCAGGCAGCAGGAGAGGCTTGGCGAGCTGGTGCTGGAGGCCGCCAGGCAGAACGAGGAGTTCCGGAAGGCCAACCCGGGAGCTGGAGCTTCACAGGTGGTTCACTCGCACGCGGCAAGATCTAACGATCAAGCCTCATCTCCGCATCCGAGCCGCGAGAAGAGCCGCAGCGGGCGTACGGGTAGAGACAGGCAAATGCAGGTGTATGACCCGGCTGCTGCCGCGAAACAGGTTGCTGTGCCGCAGCAGCCCGGGCAGGAACACAACGCTGCAAGGGCAGGCTCTCAAGCCCATCAAGCTCAAAGCCGTGTCCGAGAAGCCGCACGCCCGGGTACTTCTCGGCAACCCGCAGCTCCGCCTACTCGGCAGAGGCAGCAGCCGCGCCCAGTGGCACCAGTCGCCAACCCGGTGGAGCAGCCTGCTGCTATGCAGGTGGATCGGTATGATGATGGCTACTCGGCCATGGAGATGGCTGGTTATGACATCCATGACCGTGTTGGTGAGCGCGTGTTGGCGCCTGGAGATGCAAGGCACCAGCTGGACCGTATCAGCTTGTCGGCGCGGCTTGAGAGCACGGGTCCTCCTGGCCCCGAGTGCTTTGGCCCGCGCATCATGAACGAGCCGTCCGTGAAGGGCTTTCAGCTCGCGAGAGGCACCAAGAGCTACAATGGTAGCACCAAGCCTGAAGATTGGCTCAACGACTACGTCACCGCGGTCCATATCGCGAACGGCAACAGGAGATGGGCGGTGCGCTATGTGCCGCAGATGCTAGAGGGTCCAGCCCGCACTTGGCTCAACAACTTGCCCAAGAACAGCATTAACTGCTGGCTGGATTTCTCGGATGCCTTCATCAGCAACTTCACCAGCACCTACAAGAGGCCGAATAGGCCACAGCAGTTGTCGGCTTGCCGGCAGCGAGAAGACGAGACGGACCGCGAGTACCTTACTCGGTGGAGCACCTTGAGGAACACCTGTGAGGGTGTGAATGAGGCACAGGCGATCACTTGGTTCGCACAGGGTTGCCGACATGGCAGCATGCTTTGGCAGAGGTTGCAGAGGGAGATGCCCAACACCCTGGCCGAGACCATCAAGATTGCGGATCAGTACGCACTCGGCGATCCTACTCAGCCATTGATGGATTCCTCAGAGCCGAGAAGAAACTTCAACAGCAACAAGCGCAACGAGTTCCGCAACAAGCGCCGAGTAGATACTCGGTATGATCCCGAGGAGGTGAATGCAGTGAATGTCGGAGGCGGTGGTGGCCAAAGGCAAAAACCTGCTGGAGCCTACGGGCAGAACCAGAACCAGGGCCAAGGCAACAAGAAACCGTTCCGCACCGCGCAGCCGAGTGGCGGGAACTCCGAGCAGCCAAAGAAGTTTGTCTTCGATGACATGAAGGATGGCCCGTGCAGCTTCCACACTCACCACCCCTCAAGGCCTGCGAACCACACTACTCGGCAATGCGAATGGTGGGATGTGATCAAGAGTGATGGCTTGCCTCCTCCACCTCCTCTGCCAGCCGCGAATGCCACTGTGCAGCCTACTCGGGCACCCGCAGCTCGGCCTCCAGTGTATCCGAGAAGGGAGAATGTCAACCAGGTGGCTTTAGGAGCCAACCAGAACTTCAACAATGAGAGATACCGCAACAACAACAACTACAACCGCAACAACAACAACAGAGGCAACAACAGCTATCAGGGCAACAACAATGGCAACAATGGGGGCAATGGCCCTAACCAGTACCAAGAGCACCATGAGAGCTATATGATCTTCACTTCTGAGGCAGTCGACAAGCAGTCACAGCACAGGCGGGCCATGGAGGTCAATGCAGTGATCCCGGCTGTGCCTCATTACATGTACTGGTGTGACCAGGAGATCAGGTGGACTCGGGCAGATCACCCCAAGGTGATGCCCAATCCGGGTACCTATGCCTTGGTGCTGGATCCCACCTTCCTGGGCCCCGAGAAGAACGTCAGGTTCAGCAAGGTGCTGATCGACAACGGCAGCAGCATCAACATTGTGTACAAGGACACACTCGAGAAGCTTGGCCTGGCCGAGAACATGATGCTGCCCAGCAAGACCACTTTCCATGGCATCGTGCCCGGGATCTCCTGCAACCCGATTGGCCGAGTGTGGATTGATGTGCTATTCGGTACTCGGGAGAACTGCCGCACAGAGCGCCTGCAGTTCGAAGTGGTGGATCATCAGAGCCCCTATCATGCTCTACTCGGCAGGCCTGCTCTGAGCAAGTTCATGGCCTCCACCCATGTGGCTTACCTGAAGATGAAGATCCCAGGCCCCAATGGCATCATCACCATCTCGGGAGATTACAAGAAGTCCATGGAGTGTGCCTCTGCTAGCTCTCAGCTGGCGGAATCGATGGTGATTGCTGCCGAGAAGAAGAAGATGTACGAGGTGGTGGCCATGGCTCAGTCCGCACAAGCTGGCGCACAAGGTGTGCCGAGTACTCAGCATGGTACTGCTTTCCAAGCTGCCAAGGAGACCAAGACTGTCCAGGTTGACCCCGAGTTCCCGGAGCGGGTGGCCATCATTGGTGCCGGGCTGGCCGAGAAATAGGAAAGCGCGCTCATCCACTTCCTCCGTGAGAATCGGGACGTGTTCGCCTGGACCAATGAAGATCTACCAGGAGTCCCGAGGGAGTTGGTTGAGCACTCTTTGCATGTGCGTCCTGACGCCAAGCCCGTGAAGCAGGCCTTGCGCCGTTTCGGGGATGAGAGAAGGAAGGCCATCGGTGATCAAATCACCAAGCTGCTGATCAGTAACTTCATCATGGAGGTGCTGCACCCGGACTGGTTAGCCAACCCGGTCATGGTCGAGAAGAAAAAGGAAGATCCCAAGGCTGCCACTGCATGGCGCATGTGCGTTGACTACACCGACTTGAACAAGGCATGCCCCAAGGATCCTTTCCCGCTGCCTCGCATCGATCAGGTGATCGATTCCACTGCCGGCTGTGAGCTGTTGTCTTTCATAGATGCCTACTCTGGTTTCCACCAGATTGCACTCAATCCTGCTGATCAAATAAAGACTGCTTTCATTACCCCATACGGGGCTTATTGCTATCGTGTCATGTGTTTTGGCCTGAGGAATGCGGGTGCAACCTATCAGAGATGCATGCAGAAATGCTTGCACGACCAACTCGGCAAGAATGTGCAGGTGTACGTAGATGACATTGTCATCAAAACGAATAAAACACATACTCTGCTTGCCGACTTGGAGGAAACCTTTGCTAACCTACGCAGGTACAAAATGAAACTGAATCCGAGTAAGTGCACCTTTGGTGTACCAGCTGGAAAGCTACTCGGTTTCCTGGTTTCTAGTCGGGGCATTGAAGCCAATCCGTCTAAGATAAAAGCTATTGAAAGCATGTCTTTGCCGAGATCGTTGAAAGATGTGCAGAAGTTCACGGGTTGCTTGGCATCTCTGAGCCGTTTCTTGGGCCGAATGGGCGAGAAGGCTCTGCCTCTGTACCAGCTGATGAAGAAGAGCGACAAGTTTGTCTGGACTCCGCAAGCGGATGTGGCATTCAATGAGCTGAAAGCGATGTTGGCTAGCGCTCCCGTCTTGGCTAGTCCGCTACCCAAGGAGCCCATGCTGCTATACATTGCCGCGACTAACCGAGTAGTCAGCGTGGTGATAGTGGTGGAGCGAGAAGAAGAAGGCAAGAGTGTGCAGCGCCCAGTCTACTATCTCAGTGAAGTGCTGTCCAGTTCCAAGCAAAACTATCCACATTACCAGAAGATGACATATGGTGTGTACCTGGGCGCCAGGAAGCTGAAACATTACTTCCAGGAGCATCCCATCACTGTCGTGAGCTCAGCTCCCATTTCGGACATCATGGGTAACAAGGAGGCGAGTGGCAGAGTAGCCAAATGGGCGATCGAGCTAGCCGCGTACGCTCCCGCGTATACGAGAAGAGAAGCAATCAAGTCTCAGGTACTGGCGGAATTTCTTGTGGACTGGGCCGAGATGCAATATGAACCTCCTGCCCCAGTTTCCAACTACTGGAAGATGCACTTTGATGGCTCAAAGGTGAAAGAAGGCCTTGGTGCCGGCGTTGTGCTCACATCACCCAAGCGGGATCAGCTCAAGTATGTGTTGCAGATTCATTTCAAGGCATCCAACAATGTCGCCGAGTACGAGGCAGTGGTGCATGGTTTGCGAGTAGCAAAGGAGGTTGGGGTGCAGCGTATTATCTGCTATGGCGACTCGGATCTAGTGGTGCAGCAAGTCTCAGGTACCTGGGATGCTTTGGATGCCAACATGGCATCATATCGCTTCCTGGTGCAGTCAATGACTGGGTTTTTCGAAGGCTGTGAGTTCCAGCACATTCACCGAGCAGAAAACGAAGCAGCAGATGAGCTGTCCAAGTTGGGATCTTCTCGGCAGTCCATCCCGGCAGGGATTGCCTTGGAGCATTTGAGGAAGCCATCCATCAAGCCTTCCCCCAACTCGGAATCTATCTTTGTTCCCTCTCTGCCAAGTGAAGAATCAGACCCAATGGAGATTGACTGGGAGAGTGCTGCAGGGAACCCGGGGACTGCCGTTCTCTACTCGGGGACTGCCACTCCCTACTCGGGGACTGCCATTCCTTACTCGGGGACTGCCACTCCCTACTCGGGGACTGCCATTCCTTACCCGGGGACTGCCATTCCCTACCCGGGGACTGCCATTCCTTACTCGGGGACTGCCGCCCTCAACCCAGAAGCTGTTGCATTCATTGAAGAAGTTCTCGCCAATCGATCTGGGCTGCAGAGAAGCGCTCCTACTCCTCCTGTGCAACCACCAGAGCCTGTACCAATGGAAATGGACGAACCAGTGTTTCCCGTGCGGGAGACACCGAGTTGGGCAATGCCCATATTGTCCTTTCTAAGGGACGGTACTTTACCTGAAGATGAGGTGACTGCGAGGCAGATTCAGAGAAGATCCAAGGGCTACGCCTTAGTCCGAGATGTGCTGCACAAGAGAAGTGCCACTGGTGTGCTGCAACGCTGTGTGAGCCCAGAGGAAGGAGAGGAAATCCTGGTGGAGATACATCAAGGGGAATGTGGGCATCACGCCTCTTCTCGGGCTTTAGTCAAGAAAGCTTTTCGGCATGGCTTCTACTGGCTCAATGCATTGCAGCAAGCAGAGGACATTGTGAGGAAGTGCGCTGGCTGCCAGATGTTCGCAAGTAAGATTCACATGCCAGCATCCGAGTTGAAAACAATTCCTATCACATGGCCGTTTGCTGTTTGGTGCTTGGATATGGTTGGACCTTTCAAGCCGGCTAAGGGCAATATGACACATATCTTGGTCATGGTGGACAAGTTCACCAAGTGGATCGAGGTGAAACCTATTCGGAAGTGCGATGGAGTCACAGCTGTGAAGTTTGTGAAAGATGTGATCATGAGATATGGCTACCCGCACAGTATCATCACCGACAACGGCACCAACTTTGCAGAGGGGGCAATGGTGCGATTTTGCAGAGATAAGCATATCCGACTAGACGTTGCGTCAGTCGCGCACCCTGCCTCCAATGGGCAAGTTGAGAGAGCAAATGGGATGGTACTGGCAGGCATCAAGCCGAGGCTGATCGAGCCGTTGCTGAAAACACCTGGGTGTTGGCTAGAAGAGTTGCCAGCGGTGTTGTGGAGTCTAAGGACTACCCCTAACCGGTCAACCGGCTACACGCCATTCTTCTTGGTATACGGGGCTGAGGCCGTGTTGCCAATAGACTTAGAGCATGACTCCCCCCGAGTAGCCCTCTACACTGAGGTGGAGGCGAGAGAAGCTCGAGAAGACGACGTTGACCTGCTTGAAGAAGCAAGAGAGCTGACTCTGTCACGTTCGGCTATCTACCAGCAAAACCTGCGGCGCTATCATAGCCGAAAGGTGAACCCAAGGGTTTTCCGAGAAGGAGACATGGTCCTTAGGCTTGTGCAACGCACAGCCGGGATGCACAAGTTGTCTCCTCCATGGGAAGGGCCTTTCATTGTCAGCAAAGCGCTGCACAATGATGCGTACTATCTTGTAGATGTGCGCCCATCACAGGCGAACAGGGTAGATAAAGCTGGAGAGGAAACCAAGCGTCCCTGGAATGTAGCTCTACTTCGTCGTTTTCATTCGTAAGGAAAGATGTGTATGTACCCTTTCATCCGAGTTGAAATTCTACTCTGCAATCTAAAATTGTTCTCGGGGACTGCCCTCGTCCAAAATTGCTCTAAGTGTTTTTACTCGGCTCGTTCCTTTGTCTATTCGGTTGCTTCACTTCAGAACTCAAAAGTGCATTGAGTACTGTGTTTAAACCTATATGCCAACTCTTCGACTTTGCTGCTGTCCGAAACCCGGCTTCATGGCAAGCAAGAGAACAAGCAAAAGGTCAATGAGCACACGAAAATCGCTAAGGAAGAAAAAGTGCAGGAACCGAGTAGATTGTCGGTTACTTTTTGTTCCTTGTTTTCGTCTTCTCGGCTAAGTGGTGGGCTGCGTTATCATGATTGTTTTCTAGCGGCTAAGTATTTGCAGCCTTGTTCCTTGATTCTTGTGACTCGAATACCAAACAAGCGACAAGTCGCAGGTAGAGCAGAGATGAAAAAGACAGGGTGAATAAGAAATGCTACTCGGGGACTCGCATGGAAACACAACTCGGCATTGAGCCAGAGTCGTTCAAATTGACTAATATCAAGTAAAACTGAGTGGGCATAAAAACTGGGTAGCAAGCTAAAACAAATATTGTCTGATACATATGCTCCCGGCATCCCGGGGATCTGATAAAATGTTCAAGTGAAAGAAAAGATTGCAGGTTGCTTCAAGTTGCAGAGGAGATGTTCTCGGCGCTGGCCTTGGCGGCTGTTTCCTCGGCGGCGGCCTTGGCAGCAGTTTCTTCAGTAGCAGTGGCGGTAGCTGCTTCTTCGGTGCCGGCTTGAGTGGCATCCGCTCCCGTCTGCACAGCGGTGGATTCCTCCATCTCGGCATCCTCCTGGGTAGCCGTCTTCTCGGAGGTGGCCGTGGCCACCGAGACGGGTCCTGGAGCCGAGGAGGAGCCTGAAGCGTGGCCAGGAGGAGGCACCGTGTCGTCGAGAGCAGCACCTGAGGAGGTGCCGAAGTCGAGTGGCTCGCTGTCGATGTGCGCCCCTTCGTCTTCATCGCTACTCGCGACGACGGTGGCCTTGCCCTTCCTGGCTTTGCCCTTGGGAGATTCGAAGTACTCCCCAAGTTCCTCCTCGTCGTCCTCGTCGTCCTCCACATCTGCTTCCTCCTCATCTTCATAATCAGTGTCCGGCTCGGGGGGGCCGTCGATGTAGACCTCCGTCTCGGCACACTCGGCAACTTCATAAGCGATCTGCTTGCGCAAGGCCACGCTAGCGGCATCATTCTCCCACTTGGAGTTATTACGCTTCCCGCGGATGCGCTGCATGTCAAGGTTCTCATACCAGGACGCCATGCAGAGAAGCATCACATCTGCACCAGCACGGGCTGCAGAGGCTCGCCACTTCTTCAGCTCGGCCTTCGCTTCCTCCAGCTTGTGGGCGAGATCCCGCATCTTTCTTGGCTGGGGGTCATGAGGCCAGAACAACCTGTGGAGCTCAAAGCCCACGTGCACCAAGTCGGTTCCAACACCGACTAGCTGATCGAAGAAGCTTTTGAGCACCAGCAAGACGTCCTCGATCTCGGAACTGGTATCTGCCGCCTCGCCCTTCGAAAGGCGAAGTGCTCGGTTTGTGGCTAGAATAGGCGCAGATGTGGAATCAAGAGCAGGCCAGATATCTGAAATAGCAAATGGCAACTTCAAAAACCGAGAAGAGAGAGACCGAGAAGAAAAGATGCAGGGAAGAAGAAAACTTACCAACCAATTGGCGGTGCAGCTGCTGCAGCTTGGATTTCCAGGACTCCTCGTTGCCAATATGTTTGTCTTGGATTCCGCGAAGAGTGGTCATCTGGGCGAAGAGACTGGCATTGGTTTTCTTCAGAGTTTCGCACTCAGACTCGAGGGCCTTCTCCTTGGCTCGGAAGGTGGTCTCGGCCTTGGCCTTCTCGGAGATCGCCCTGTCTCTCTCTGCGCCGATGGTAACGGCATCCTGGAGTGCTTGCTGAAGTCGGAGCTGCAGGGACTCCATCTCGGTGGTGTGGTCCTTCACCAGAGCTACGGCCTGGTCAGACAGCTGCTTCTCCACCTCCGCTGGCTTGATGCAGTCTTGGTGCGCCTCAGCAAATGATTTATGATCTTCTGCGGAAAGATAGATAAGGTCAGCAGATATGCAGAGAAGAAACAAATTCGAGACAGAACCGAGTAAACAGCAAGCTCACCTTCAAGTCTCTTTATGGTGGCCTCGGCGTCTGCCACAAAAGCACGGCATTTTTCATGCTCCTCAGCCAGGGCCTTCAGGTTAGCTGCAGAGAAGGAAAGGTTAGTGCCAAAGAAAGCAGGAGCGGGCGTAAAAACAAAACGCAGAAACCGCGTAGCTAAAAGGCTTACCCTGCACTTCAGCCAACTGCTGGCTGCTCTCAGTGGCGTTTTTGCTTGCGGCCTCGGCATCTGCCTTCTCTTTCTCCAGCGCAGTAATACGCCTCCTGGCGATGGAGTGGTTCCAGAGAAGGATGCGGTACAAGTTGGTCCGCTTGAGAACGCTATCCTGAAAACCGAGAAGAAAATGAGTTAGGCAATGCAGAGAAGATTCGGCCCGAGTAGGAGGCTACTCGGAGAGTATCCACCTACTCGACCCGAATCTCGGGGACTGGGAGTGATGGTGAGAAAGAAGAAAGGCGGGTAGAAGAGAAGAAAGTTATACTCGGAAAAGGCAAAAAGACTTACTGCGTAGCTCTGTTCGATATCTTCGGCGTTCTTGCGGTGCAAGAACATCTTGGCTGCGAGGGTGGCGGTGTCGGTGGAGACGGACATGGGCTGGTGTCCCAAGTCGATCTTGTTCCACTCCACGCGGTAATGGTCGACGGAGCCAAGGGTCAAGCCGTGCCACTTCTCCTCTCCGAGAACCCCGCTGTCCCACTTGGCGCTGATGTAGCCGACAGTATCCAGTACCTGCTCAAGACCCTTGGAGGTTATTGGCTTGTCTTGGGCTCCCCGAGAAGCAATATTGACGGGCTTATTCTGGGCTGGATCGAAGGGAGGAGTATTCCTGGCTACTGCTTTCCTCCCCTTCTGAATAGCTACAGCTTTATCTTGGGGAGGGAAGCCGATGCGGTGTTGGTGGCTAACCTCAATCATATATTCCGGGTAGCAAGGCTGGCCAGCAGCGCGAGCGCCCGCAGAGAGTGCAGCAGGAATCGGGCCGGAGTCGCGGATCACGAGTGCTCCGCCTGCGGATGCGCCTTGCTCCCTGGCCCTTTTCTTCGTCTGCTCCTTCTCGATCTTCTGCTTCTCGAGATCCTCGGGTTTCCTCCCCTCAGTCTTGGCCTTTGCCTTCTCGGCGACTGCTTCCTCAGCAGCTCGCTTCTCGGCTTTTTTCTGTTCAGCCCTGGCCCTCTTCTGCTCGGCCTTGGCTTTCTCAGCAGTTTCTTTCTCGGTTCTGGCCTTCTCGGCGGCTTCCTCCTTGGCCTTGGCCTCCTCGGCGGCCACCTTATCGGCAGTCTCCTTCTCGGATAGACCCTTCTTGGAGCAGTAATCCCTCAGAGCATCAAGGGCCTGTTGCTTGGCTGCACGCCCAGGAGAGCTGGAGGTGTCCTTGCTCTGAGGAGACGAAGAGGAGGTTGGTGGTGTAGGGCCTTGCGCAGTCGGTGGCGTAGGGCCCTGCGCAGTTGGTGGCGCCGCTGCAGCTCCTGGCAGAACACCACTCGGTGCGCTGCCTGGCAGTGGGTAAACATCTTCTACAGCAGCATCCGCGGCGGTGTCATCTGCCACCAGCCGCTCGGCAGCAACGTTCTCTTGTGCGGCAGCCTCGGTGGTGGGCTGCTCTACTTCTGGTCGCTCAAGGGCGGCGGCGTCTTGCTTTTCCTGGTCTCGGACCTCCTCGGCATTGCTAGCCGGAGGAGAAGGTGGTCTTTCGGGGTGGACGGCAGCGTCCTGAGCTGCCGCTTCTGATCCTGCTCCCTGAGCGGACGTGATCGATGCTTTGGCGGCAGCAGCGTGGGCAGTGTTGTCCTCCTCGTCGTCATCGACGTTGATCAGAGGAATTGGAGTTTCCTTGGCTTGGCCGGATGCGCAAGCGGCGTTCACGTCCAGGGGAGCTCTGCGGAAAGAGGAGAAGGGAATCAGGAATTGGAAGAAAATGGGGAAAATGGTACTGCGCGAGAAGAAAGATGACCGGGAAGGAAGCTTACGCGGTAGTGGAAGAGAGCTGTTTCCTCTTTCTCTTTGTGGTGAGCTTGGTGGGTTTCTTCTTCTCGGGGGTCTCTCCCTCCTCGGCGGGCTTCTTCTTCTTCTTGGCAGGGGGCGCTCGTGCTTCGCCGCCTGTCCGTTTGCGAGTTTCGGGAGGGGCAACCGACAGAGGCTTGACGACAAGGGGCGCATCGCCCTCGTTCTCGTCCTCATCCTGGTCGTCCTTCTCCGCAGCGGCCTCATCTGAGAAATTCAAAGGAAAGAAGAAGTGAATCAGAAATAGCAATACAAGGAGTTGATGCTTCCCGGAAACGAGCAAGATGAGGATGCTATCACCGTCAGAGCCCTCGTCCGCCCAAGTGTTAAGGACGTCGCGCTTCTCGGGAACGGGGCTGCTCTGCTCCGCGTCATCAGAGGGGGGTACATCATCCTCCTCGCGATCCTTGGACCAGTTGTCCTCGAAGACCTCGCTGCTTTCAGTGAGCTGGCGAGTAAGAGTCTGAAAGGCAGAGAAGGATCACGAGTCAGCCGAGTACCAGAATAGAACTCTACTCGGGTAGGCGTGCACCCACGAAGCACACTAAGCCTAGGCTTTTTTCTAAGTTTCCTACTCGACGAGGCGTGCAGGCACAAAGCACACTAAGCCTAAGGCGATTTAGCTAAGTGTCCTACTCGGTGCACAAGGCGATTGCTAGTCGAGGCGAAAAGAGAAGTTATCTACTCGGAAGGCAGAGACGAAAACAAAATAAGGGAGACGTACCCGTAAGATTGGAGTCCTACGGCTGAACGGGAGGAACCCGTACCGCCATTTCTCGTTGAGGCCGGTCTTCAAGATGTTCCTGGCAAGCCTGGGAACGTCAGCATCGTCGATCTCGACGGTGGTGGTCCTGGTGCAATCGCGAGGCCCTCCCATGTAACACATGAGGTGGCATCGCTCCTGCAGAGGGAGCACCCGGCGTTTGATCCAGCACGCCACTGGATCGTCATTCCTGAGGCCGTGCGTCTTCAGCCAGCCGAGTTGCGTCTCTATCTCGGTGGCGTTCTCGTCGTTGACGGGCTTCTCCTTCCAATTCGACCCGAGTGGAGCACGCTTGCTCCAAGGGGGCAGGTTAATCCGATCGTCGACGGGGGCTCCAGCAGCGGCGGCAACGTTCTTCACGTAGAAGAACGTTTGCTGCCACATTCGGCAGGAATCCAGCCCCTGGATGCGGGGGTGGTTCGTCCCGTTCCGCTGCACCATCATGGCGCAGCCGACGTCGGTGGCGCGGGCAACGCCCGCGCTGTCCTTCTTCCCGACGGATTGTTGGCGGAGATGGAAGTAGTGGAGCCACGTCTCCACGGTGGGCCTGATGCCGAGAAAAGCCTCGCACACCACGGCGTGGTATGCGAGGAAAACAACTGCATTGGGCGGCAGATGGTGCATCTGCAGCCCGAAGTGATTCAAGAACTTACGCATGAAGTCCGATGCTGGCAGCCCGAATCCGCGCTCGAAGTGGGACATGAACACCACGCGCTCTCCGTCCCTGGGCTTGGGCACGATCTCTTCGTCGGGTGCCCGGCACTCCACGCCGGGGGGAACCCTTCTCTCGTTCACGAGCCAGGCGAGGTTGGCTTGGGTGATGGAGGAACCGGCCCAGCAGGACTTGGCCATGGTGGCGAGTGGAAGGATCGGAAATCAGACGGGGTTGGTGGTGGAGCGAGTCCGCGGCGGCGCAGAGGCTAGCGCGGCGGCGGAGCGCTCGGTGGCGGAGAAGAACGGGAGGAAGAAGAGGAAATGAGCAGGGAAGGGGAAAAGGAAGTTACCGCGGGGGTATTTATACCTCCTCGGCGAGATTACCGTTACCGCTACGGGAGTGGGATCGATTGTGGCGTGTGGTGGGTCCTGTGGCCGGCTAGAAACGCACACACGCGAGAACCGCGCGCGTAACGGCCGCATTGGATCCCACTACAAGATCGTGGCCAGTAAATGCACTTGATGGGACATGACGGCCGGTGGGCCCACGGCGTGAAAACTGGACACGTGGCGTCGTGTCCTGGGCAACCAAACGACAAGGTCGTGGATGCTTGACACGTAGGCAGTGCCTGCGTGAAGGGCTGGATGTTGCTCTGCGCTGCAGAGGCTCAGTTTGCGAAATTTCGCTAAGTCTTTTTACTCGGATACAGAGTAGAAAGCAAGGGCTACTCGGAAAGAGGAGACTCAAGATACTTTCCGGATGGCTACTCGGAGGACCTACTCGGCATCTTGAGGTTCGATGGCTGAGATGCAAAGGCTGGTTTTAAGCTGGCAGAGCCTAGTGAACAAGTTCGCAAGACTCAACCAGCTTCGGGGACTGCTGTCGGGGGGTTACCCCCGAGTAGGGTAAAGACAGGTGGTAAAGGCCGCTTACAGAAGAGAGGTTTGGCCGAGTAGCCGACTACCGGGTACTCGCTACCCGGTCGACTGCTACCCGGTCTCACCTCAAGATGGCCAGAAGGAGATATCAGTCAGTTTCTACCATGTCGAGTAGAAGGTTTGGCCCGAGTACAATTGGCGGGAACATTTGGCGGGAAACTACTCGGGCAGGAAGTCAAAGGAGCCGTTCTGACACAGGATCCCGCGTATCCTGGGTCCGTACTTGGCAGCATTCGAACTACTGTTCACGTGGGGACGGTCTGTCTGACGGTGACAGCATGGAAGCAGTCGGTGGCAGGATAAGGGGGGCCTACTCTGTGACTAGGTACAGTGATACCAGTCTGTCCCCTAGTTTTGCCCAACGACTTTACAGAAGCAGCCAAGACCAACGACCAAAGCTGTCAGCGGGTACTCGGAGAAAGGACAGTGTGGACACTATGTCGACACTTGTCTAGGATTTGGACGTATCCGGCTGGGCACCATGTATATAAGGTGCCCCGCCGCCTCCTGCGCGAGGCAGGTAGAGGAAGGCTCATATTGACACTATCAGTGGCTCTCTGGAAACCCTAGAAACCCTAAGTTCTTGCCCTAGCTCTACTCGGGAGCATAGAGAGGCTATTCGGTGAACATCATTCCTTGTACTGTGAGCTACTCGGTGACATATAGCAATACATACAGAAAGGCAGGAGTAGGGGTTTTACCTCCTCACGAGGGCCCTGAACCTGGGTACATCGTGTTGTTTGTGTTGTGTGGATCTTACCTCACGCGGCCACTCGTCGCGTGATCCCTCCCCGGACACCTCCAGCGTCCATCGTCCCCACATCTTTAGCCATCCCATGGCATCTGCCGTGACACCACCACGACACTCGGGGTATTTGGCGAACACAATCGCATGCCAAAGCGAGGTGTCATCCTGGAACAGTTTCCAGACCCACTTGAGAATTGGTGCTTTATTCATGAGCTTGGTGTTGGTCAGCCCAAGACCCCCGCAGTCTTTGGGCCGACAAACCGCTGGCCAGTTAACCATGTGTCCATTACGCTTGGTTCCCGAGCCTTGCCAGAAGAATCTAGCGCGAATGAAGTCGAATTTCTCATGCACTCCGTCCTGAAGCAAGAAGAGACCCATGGCGTATGTAGGTAGTGCCTCTAGACAGGCGTTGGAAAGTATCAACCTTCCCCCGAGGAAAGTAGTCTACCCATCCAAACCTCGACCACAGCACCTAATTTGTTCACCAAGAAATTCCATTGGTCGATAGTCAGCTTTTTGTCAGATATAGGAAGGCCGAGGTAAATAAAAGGGAAGGAGCCGAGCTTGTAGTTGAGCATGTTGGCTATGCGCGTCTGTTCGACCAGGGACTCGCCAAGTACAAAGACTTCAGACTTGTGAAAGTTGATACGCATCCCAGACATCTCCTCAAAGCACATCAGCTGGAATTTCACGTTGGCAATGTCGAGCTCTATGTTCTGTGTCACAATGATGGTATTATCTGCATACTGCAGATGTGAGAGCCCCCCGGGATCAAGTGAGGGAACACTCCACTAATGTGTTCTGTAGAGCAAGCTGCGGATAAGATGGCCGATAGGGCTTCGGCAATAAAGTTAAACAGAAGGGGGGAAAGCGGGCCCCCCTGGCGCACCCCTCGTTTGTTGCGAAAATAAGGGCCAATCTGCCCATTTATTGAGATCGCCGTTTGCCCCCGGCGGTTAGCTGCTCAATTCTGTGGAGTAAGCCTTGGTCGAACCCTTTCCGACGAAGGACCTCTAAGAGGAAGGACCAATTAATGCGGTCGTAGGCCTTTTTGAAGTCTAACTTGAGAAGGATGCCGCACAGTTTTTTCACCCTCGGCTTGTGGACTACCTCGTGCAGAGCTAGGGCAGCGTCAAGGATGAACCGACCTTTGAGGAAAGCTGTCTGGTTCTGGCTGATCACTCTGTTAGCGATTGGGTCAAGACGAGAGTCCACTGCTTTAGAGATGTTCTTGAAAATGACCTTGATCAAGGCGATGGGTCTAAATTGTGAAATCTGGTCTGCCCCTGGAACTTTAGGGATCAACGAAATGACCCCAAAGTACAGATGGGAGATATTCACCCGCCCCAGCATGAATTCGTTAAGCATATGCAGCACCCCCAGCTTGCATAGAGGCTAGCATCGCCTGAAGAAGGCCACCGGAAACCCATCCGGGCCAGGAGCCGTGTTCTCCTTCATGTCCCACACTACCGCTTCCAGCTCTGCCTCAGAGAAGGTAAGTAGGAGCCCCTCATTCTCTACCCTCGAAACATGGCCCTCCGTGTTCCAAATGTTAGTCGCAAGCCCAACGCGACGTGGAGCTTCCGTGCCCAGGAGTTTGCGATAGAATGTGTAAATGTGTTCTTGAATATGGGCAGGGTTGCTTATTGGTCCCTCCTCAGCGAGGAGCGATGTGATGACGCATTTTCTCCTTCTCCCATTTTCTACGGCGTGAAAGTAGGCAGTGTTTGCATCCCCTTGCAAAGCCCACCTAACACGCCCGCGATGCCGCCAATACTCTTCCACCTGTTGATAAATCTCGAGGAGTTGGTCTTCCAGGTGGTATCCGAGAGCCCACTCCTCTTCGTCGATGCCAACGTAATCCGCTTTTTCATCCAGCGCTTTGATTTGGGTGAGGAGGTTGAGCTTTCAGATTCGGGCCTATCTACCTTGATTACGGCTCCACCCACGTAAATATTGGGGCAGGACCCTGGCCATGTGTTTCCACCAGTCTAGGATGTCACGACCCCCTGCCCGCATCATGAGGTTGGTCCATTTGGACTCAAGAAGGTCCTTAAAGCCCGCTACCTCGAACCATCCCAGTTCAGAGAGGAAGCGATTGGATCGAATGGGAGGGCTCTCTCCCGAGTCCCAAATAAGAGGGCAGTGGTCCGACCCAAGTATCGGGTCCGTAGAGAGAGACGATAAGGGGAACATGGCATCAAGTTCAGGGTCAATCAACACTCTATCTAGCACACACCGCACCGGGAACCGCTGACGGTTTGTCCACGTGTATCTCGCCCCCGAGCGTGGAACCTTAGTAAGATCCCAGTCAGCGATGTGGTTGTTGAACATCTCGATGCGCTGCCAGTTGATATTATCGTTATTCTTGTCCTCCGCCCTCCTAATGAGTTTAAAGTCGCCTCCCATGAGGACAGGGAAACGAGAAGCCTCCACTTTAGCAGAAATCTCGGCCAAAAATGTGGGGGAATCAGTGTGCTTGGCCGGTCCATACACCCCAATAAACGTCATGATTTTGTTCTGAGCGCGAATCAAGCAGTTAACACTAATGAAAGAATGACCCCTGTCAATTCTTTCCAGCTCAAAGGCACTAGCCTGAAGTCCCAACAAGATACCCCCTGAGCGGCCCGTGGCAGGCAACCAGCACCAGAAAAATTTCTCGCCAACCTCCAAGCCCTGGAGTTCGAGATCGGAAAAGTCATGTTTCATGGTCTCTTGGAGAACTAAAATGTATATCCTATTATTGCGGAGCAAGTCCCTAATCAGGATTCGGCGCCCCTTGCGACCAAACCCTCTGATATTCCAGAATAAGATCTGCATTATAACTTCAGCCCACCGGCCCGTGCTAGGCGGGTCACTGGGCGCCGACCTAGCGGCACCGTAGATTTTGAGCGTTTCCTGGCTGGGGGAGGGTCTGGAATCTCAGCCGCCCTAAACTCTGGCTAAGGATTGGATGCCCCCTCCCTGGGGGAATCACAGGTCGTCCCGATAGCCGCCGCAATGGAAGCCACTGTCATGTCCAGGTCCGCGCTAACTTCAGGCACCAAAGGCGAGGATACCGACGCGGAAGCCTCCCTGGCCCCTGCCGGGGGACTAGAGGACGGTTCTCCAGACTCAGCCGCCACCAAAGCCATCGTCGCCGCCGCACGAACACTAGCAAGATTCGCCTGGGCCAGCTCATTGGCGCGAATCACCGAAAGCGTTTTAGCGGGAGGTCCACTCGCCCATTGAAACATCACACACACTCGGAAGCTATTGTAAGAAGGCGCCCATCTGAGATATTTTTCAAGATGGAGAAGATAGGATCCGCACCCATACCTGAGGGCTGCTTGGGGATGACCTCGGCATTCTTGTCAGCAGCATGCCGCATCGCCTTGTCCAAAACCGCATCCGCCGCGGAGCCGCCCGAGCGCGAGCTCAGCTTGACAAACTCCACCGCTGTAGCCTTCGACCTGAGGCCCCGTGCCACTAGAGCAGTCAGGGCAGGCACCGCCGAGGACTCTCTCAGCGGACCCAACATCAACGCCGGGGGTGACGCCGGGCGCCCTACATTTTGCGAGTCCACCACTACCGCCACCACATCCGAGGCCGCCAAGGGAGGGCAGACTCGAGAGGGGCGTTCATGGTTAGCCTTGCTGCGGAGCTCCCTGACGATGGCCCCGGCCATCCCAGCAGTGCCCGCAGCCGGCGCCGGCGAGAAGTCAAGGGGCCAGACCTTGGACTGTGCGAGGTCCGTCCTGTCCGCCCTAGACGAGGAGACGTCAACGTTGGCAGACAGGGACAGGAGCGTGGCATCACGGGCCACTGAGAACACGAGGGCTTCAGAAGAGAGCTCCAGCTGCGCTGCGGACACAATAGCCCCCAGAGACTTGAAGATATCCCCATCCTCTGTTAGGTTAGAGCCGTACTGCGAGAAGGTCGACTTGGGAAGAGAGGGAGTAGCCGCCAGCAGCACAGAGGAGACCGTAGCCCCCCCAGGGGGGATCGCAGCCCACCCAATCCTTGGGGCCCGAGTTGGAGTTCTTGTAGAGCAAAGAGTTGGCCTTAGCACGCTCACGTTCTCGAGATTTCCTGTTGTCCCAATCCTCCCCGTCATGATCCGAGGACTGTGAGTCTTCATCCGCGTGGTCATCATCATCCGCCCTAGGATGGATGGGGGTGACGGGACAGGGGATTTGTCCTTGTCCACCTCCCGCTCCATTGTGATGCAGTACCCTTGAAGGTTCACGAAAAGCGTGATCGAGGGGGGGGCAACACTACAGGAGAGCGGCAGGCGAAACACATGCGAATCGGGGCCCGATCCCCCGCCAAGGTCGAACGGTCCACCTACATAGGCACCCTAATCTCAAGCGTAGCCCCCATCAGATATGCTTCATCGCGGAACGGAGGGGGGGGGGACATCAAGCAACCGAACCCATATCGGTGTCAAAGACTCCGAGGCCCTCAGGTCCCCTACCGCCTCGGAGACCACATCGCGGAACTCGGTGAGCGGCAGTACCAAACCATCCCCACGGGTGGCCATGCACAGCAGCTCGCGCGAAGGGAAGACAAGGGAAATCTCCGTCTGGCTCAGTTGCCGCACTTGCCAATTCCATTGTTCATTCGTGAGCTCTTTGAATTTTTCTTCAACCTCTTTGACGAAAAAATTACCCTTATCAATGACAACAGTGGCAACTTAGGAGTTGCCTTGGGCATCTTGTTAGACGGGGCGGAGAGGTGGAAGAAGCCACGCCCCCCTGAGCCGTAACCCACCCAGTTCAGCTTGCATTGTGTCGCGCCCGGGCACATCGCGAACCAGTGACACAGAATGGATCTCCATGGCACGAGGCTTGGAAGTGCCCTTGCTGGCCACACTTGAAACAGATGGACTTCGAGGCATCTTGCGACGCCGGCAGCCCCCCCACCGGCGTGTTGTTTGAGCCCGAAAGTCTCGGAGGAGGGTGAGCCCCCGCTCGCCCCAAGTCGCGGCCCCGCGCCGGAGGGATCTGGATCTGCGCCCTCAGCCGCCCTTCTTCCAGCAGGTCCGCCTCTTGGCGTCGGGCCTCCTCCTCCCGCTTCCGCTGAGCCCGCCGGGAGGCGTCGAGTTTGCACTCCCTCTCCAGCTGCTGGCAAAGATCTACCTCCTGACCACGGCCCCCACCGCGGCCAAGGTCTCGGTCCTCCAAAGTACGCTTGCCCCTCCACTCGCCAGATCTCCAGTCGTGCTCCATGCTGAAAGTATAGTATGGGCACCTAGAGGGGGCTTAATAGGCTTGACACAAAGGTAAATTCTCTAGATAATGCAACTAAGGTGAATTTACCTATATGCCAAGGATAACAACAATCACAGTGCAAGTACGAGTAAAGAGAGAAGGGAACGAGGTAACCGATATGAAGCACACGGAAACACGATGTAATCCCGAGTTCCTCCTTGTTAAGGAAGTACGTCTCGTTGGAGGGCCGTGAGCTCGCCACGAAGGCCTGCTCAACGCCACAAATGCCTCACCCTATTCTCCGATGAACCCTGCAACAAAGGCCTAGTCCACCTTCCACTATTGATCCCCTTTGAGGCGGGAATCGAATCCTTTACAAACAACTTGGGTCACACACCCACAACCAAATTGGGGGCTCCCAACAATCTTGAATCACCAAGAGTAGCAAGATGCCTAGGTTCTCCACAAGAGGAAACCCTAGTCTAGATCCCTCAAGCTAGAGAGGGGGGAATGAAGAACGGCTCGGTGAAGATGTAGATCGGGGCCTTCTCCTTCAAACCTTCAAAGATCTTCGAGTTTGGTGGGAGGGATTGGGAGTTAATGCAGATTTGGTGAGCTCTTAAATGCTATTGAATGCCAAGGGGAAGAACTAGAGCTCAAGGTGGAAGAGGAGGGGTATTTATACCCCCTCCTCAAATCTAGCCGTTTGGCTTGAAAATAGGTACCGAATATCCGGTCCAAGTTTGGACCGGAATATCCGGTCTCCAGATCTGCTCGAGTTTGTTGACTAAAACCGGATTATCCGGTTGCCTATGAATAATCCGGTACCAATAATCTGGCTAGCTTATGTCCCGCTTAGGCAAGTAAACTGGATATTCCGGCTCCTCCGGAATATTCCGGTTCACTTATGTGAGATTCATCTCCAGTCCTTAGCAGATTTTCGAGCAGAAACTCCACAACCTGATTATCCGGTATGATGTGAATAATCCGGTACCAATATTCCGGCTCATCTCTGTCCCAAAAATGGACCCAAACTATCCTAACCGGAATATCCGGTTGCCCAGAATAATCGAGTTAGAATAATCCGGTTGCTCACCGTCACAAATCACTTAGCCCCCATCTTCACCGATCTTTTCGGTGATAGATGTTGATGTTAAGTATAACACCTGCACACTAAACACCTCGATAAATAATGTACTTAGTATTGTTAACTAACACACAAAACACCGGGAAAACGAAATGCACTTTCAATCTCCCCCTTTTTGGTGTTAGATGACAATACTAAGATTTGCTATAGAACCTTGACGAGAACATGTTTGAAACAAAATCGAAATGTCTCCCCTATCTATATGCACATATTTTGTTTGCCTCAAATGCAAAAAGTGCAATAATATACGGAGAGCAATTTCCAAAAAGTAGCAAACATGCCAAAGTAACAATATCACAAATATGTTGAGAATAAGAGAGAAATATATACCTTGTGGGTAGAGATGATAACAAGAATACCCAAGAACAACAATCAATAATATCCTCAACATATAAGATAGATAATCCATGATAACCAATAACATATAGATAAACCATGATAACCAATAACCTAGTCTCACAACACATAGCACATAGTTTTAAACGAGACAATAAAACAGAAATAGTTCACAAATAAGAGTAAATGGACACAAGCTCTCAAGAAATGGTAAAAGCATAAGCTTGTGCCCGAAAGCCATGCAAATCCCCATAGTCTAGTACTACTTCTCCCCCTTTGGCATCGAGACACCAAAAAGGAGAGAAACATCGGTGCTAGCGTCCCAACAAAGATCTAAGAATCCTAATGCTCAGACGACTCTCCAGCTGACGCGTCAGAAGCACCCCCAGCCCCCCTCCCCACATCCTCGTATGTGTCCTCATCCTCCTCATCATCGTCAACAGGAGTCCTGGAAGAAGCAGAAGTGGTACGGAGAGCCTCCTCAATGCGCTCCCAAGGAGTGCGGTCACCGACAGTCCACTGAGAATAAGTCTGAGGAACAAGTGGAGCAGGAAGATCACCAGTAGCACCACTCACGTGGTGAAGAATCTGTCTGTGAGTGCTGGACAAAGTTGTGTCCCTGCGGTAGGCCTCGTGCTGCTCCTTGTGAATGTCCACCTTCATGCATAACACATTGCGCTAAAACCAGGAGAGCTTCCTGACATTGCGCATAGTGGTGGAAGAAATAGGCTGAGCACTAGAAGGGGCCACACCCCCCCATAGAGGAACCACCCTCATATGGAGGAACATGAGCAGCAGGTACGACCTTCTTCCTCTTGATGTACAACTTATTAAACTTGTGTGCTTCCATGGGCAACTCAGAAAAATTCCTCTTCATAACATCCTTGCTGAGCATCATGATATATGGTCCATATGGTATGGTGTTCCCACCAATCATAGCATTCCGCAACTCATGGAAGATAATGTGACGTCCACAGTATAGGAAGTAGTAGGGTCCTCATCCTCAATGCACTGCTTAGCCAAAATGAGAAGATTGCACAAAGAACTAATGAGAGCATCATTGTTACCTCCGCTAGGCACCAAGAAAGACCCGAAGAGATGCACGAGCTGATCATAGAAGGGGAGAAGCCCTTCCAGCTTCCCAATAGAAAAACCTGTAGCATACATATCTGCCATAGATCTCTCCCTCTGAGGTATCTCCACATCATGCATACGGTGACCAAGCGGAGGGTGAGAGCTGTACCGGTAACCAAGCACACGACCCAATCTGTGAAAAGGAATCTCACAGGGAGTGTTCTGAGTCATCCACTTCAGATAACACAGAGAGCTAGAGTCGAACACCATAGTGGACATGAACTGAACAATGAGCTCGGTGTTGTAAGGGCAATGGGTCTCCAGGAGCCTCACAAGACCGAACCTCTCAATGATACTGCAGCATCCGCAAACTCTTCCTTGTCCCTGATCATCTGAAACTTGGTAGGATGCATCTGACGGATAGAGAACTTGTAGTCAGAATAGATGTGTGCATAGATATAAGACTGCTCCATGCACCAGAAGCGATCATCCTCGCAATCACCATCACGTGGAGTGTTGTACCAATCCTTCTGCCTGATCTGAGCATACTCTTGAGTGACAATACCGGTCTTGTAGTTCGGCCGAGTTTCCTTTCCTTTCTTCTTCCTTGATGGCTTTGAGGCGAGAGACTTGCTCTTGGCAATAGCTTTCCAAGGAGGGCGAACACCACTAGGATCCTCATCACTAGTTTCCTTGTACGAGGGACGCTTGCGACGACCCAACTTGTCAGGACGAGAGCCACATGTGAAGGAGAAATAGATAGGAAGCAATAGGGGTGAGTGCACATATGTCTAGCAATGGAGGAATCATATGTAAAAACAATAGGGAAGATTCCATGCTATGATCTAAACATAATTCTAGCAAGGATCAAACAAGGACTGTTGAAATTCGGTACTGCACTCAACCGGATATTCCGATTCAAAACTGAACCGGATATTCCGGTACCACTCGAATATTCCGGTTCAATACTGAACCGGATATTCCGACAACACGAAAACAACACTAGATTGATTCTAAACTAGATTTGAAAACTAGATCGGTGACATGTGAGTCTAACCTATTGTCTCTAGCATGCATAAGGTACCCTAGGGAGCAATTTCTACCAAGCATTAACAACAAAAACAAAAATCCATGGATAGGTATGGTTATGGCACCAAGATTCAACGAGCTTGAAATTTACCGGTGTCCATGGATGAAGATACTTGGATGGAAATGCTTCCGAGGACGAGGGGAACAAGATCCGGGCAAGAGCTCGCAGATCCCGCGGAGGAAGTGGCCCGGGAGGCCACGAATCAGTGCGGCGGCGTGGTGGTGGAGGAGAGGAGTCGGGGAAAGAAAAGGCATGAACTGCCTCTTTCGCGTGCCTCTCCAAATAAGAGGAGATCCGTCCGACCGGATATTCCGGTTCAAGTATGAACCGAATATTCCGGTACCACCCGGATATTCCGGTTCCAAACTAAACCGGAAATTCGGGTTGCCTTCTGATTCAAAACTTCCTAGTTTAAATGGAATGACAAATGTGCTAGATAGAGTTTGGTTTTTAGGTAGGAAGGCTTAGGATAGAAACGCCAAACTAAAAGTAGTACTTATCCCTCTCAAATGTAAGAAACAAACAAACAAAAGACCAATTGAGTGAGGTTTTCCTACAAAAGAACACTTAGAAGGGGGATACCAATAAATGCAATGAAATATCAAATAAACCCCACTAAGATCCAACTCTTCACAAAGAAGAGGTTGTTGGCCTAAGCCACCATGTAAGACATCATGGTATGCAACCGCGAAGATATATCTTGGGTGCATTGCCAATTATCAACATTGAAGCTCACAATTCAACATTAGAAAAAAAGACATAACAATGAATTTTTTGCTTCGGGCATAATGGGGGGGGGGGGGTTGTTGTGGGATAATTACGGCAGACGTTACCAAGGGTAACTTACTTTGGGGCAAATCGACTCTGGTGTTTGGGAGAGGGTTTAGCTCAGGGGAAATCATGCTATCAAGCGATCTGGTAGCTCTGGCGGTAATGTCGCCGAGTCTCCGATCTAAGGTTACAACTATCAGCTCTCGTATTACAGGATACTCGAATATCTTGTCAAGCTCTCTTTTTCTAACCCTAGGAGCCGGTTTATATGTTACCCGGCTCCCTGGTTTCCTACACAAGGTACACCCGGAGTCCTACCCGGAAACCGCACACAACCCTAAGTTTCCTAATCTTAACCCCTAAGGTACGGGTTACAAGGCCTACGCTCCCTCTTGGGCCTTCTAGAAACTCCTCCACCTTGGGCCGGGTCTTGTGCGAATCCCTTCGGGCCGGGTTTCACCTTGGCATTAACCTACCGGGTTATCATCCCATCATCAGTAGTCCCCATAATAGCTTGGGCTTCTCGGGATCAACCATGAAGCGCACGCTATTCCCTGCAAAATAATAAACATTCAAATTCATAATATACCGGGTCAGAATGCTTTGATAATAGCTAGGCCTGCTCTTTGGGCGGTCCATATAATAACCCGGCGTTTTCCAAGTCTGGGCATCATCTCCCGGGTCAACACTCCAAGGAAATGTGACAAGACCCGACATCCGCATCGTTACTAGTTAACCCGAATAACACGCTCGCAATCAATCATGATCTCCAACCGGATATCTCGCAACGGATATGTCGTGGGATAATCACGACAGACGTTACCGGGGGTAACTTGTCTTGGGGCAATTCGACTCTGGTGTTTGGGAGAGGGTTTAGCTCAAGGGAAACCATGGTGATATGCGATCTGGTAGCCGACAATCAAATCGCCGAGTCTCCGATCTGAATATACTATCTCAACTCTTGTGTTACAATGGATACTCGATATCTCGTAATCTTGATCTCGTAAGCTTGATCGATCTAACCCTAGGGACCGGCTTATATAGTACCCGGATCCCCTGGCTTGCTATCCAAGGCGTACTCGGAGTCCTACCCGGACACTACTTACAAACCCTAAACTTCCTTATCGGAACCCACAATCCGGGTTACGAGACCTACACTCTTGGGCCTTCTAGAAGTTCCTTTTCCCTAAGCCGGGTCTTGTGCAGCGTCCTTCGGGCCGAGTTATTCCTTGGCGTTAGCCTACCGGGTTATCATCCCTCCATCAGTAGTCCCCAGAATAGCTTGGGCTTCACGGGATCCTCCTTGAAGCGCACGCTATTCCCTGCAAAAATAACAAACATACAAGTTCATAGAGGCCGGGTCAGGTTGCTTTAATAAACAGCTAGGCCTAACTCCATCGGTGGTCCATATAATAACCCGGCTTTCTCTGAATCCATCTTTACTTTTCCGGGTCAATGTTCCGAGGAAAATGCAGAAGACCCGGCTTATTTCACTCGTTAATTGGTACGGATATCGCGGAAGGGATTTGCTTCCTATCCTTTCCGGATATCACGTCCCAGCACTTAACGCATATCCCAAAATATCAGGACGGGTATCCCTTATCCCGAAATTTTTGGTTCCCGCTCGCCGGCCTAAGTTTCCCCACCCGCACCTATAAATAGGTGCCTAGGGGGTGACCTAAACCTAACGGCTCATTTCTTCTTCTCCTCTCTCACCCATCTCACATTCAACCTCCGGTGACGCCCCCTAGCACGAGCTCGCCGTTGCGCCGCCACGGAGCCCACCGGAGAGCAACAGGAAGCGAGCCGCCGTCTACGCTCCGCCTCCGCTCGCGCCGCTCCGCCATCAAGCTTCGCCACCGCGCCCGCAAGCTGCCCGCCGGGAGTTCTAGAGGGGCACCACAGCTGCGTCATCTGCCGCCGTCGCGCCATCCTTCAATCCGTACCAGTGAGCTTCCTGTCTCCATTAATTTCAACCTCAAACTTTCCGTTCAATTTAGATTGGATCTAGGTTTGCCCGCGGGCTAATTTCTTGCTCCATACCGAATTTGATTACTCAACTTCATCCTTGCTTGCTTAATCGCTCAATAATAGATCTAATTTCACTCTCCTATCACTCGCAATCATAAATTTCTCCGCGAATTTCTCTGGGAATTTTCCAATCTAGATGTAGTCCGCCCAAGATTTCTGCAGTTGTTCTTCGATACCCGGACAATGCTCCACTTCCGGATCTTCTATTGTCACTAGTTAACCAGACAATCAACTCCTTTTCATAATGGCTCAATGACACTAGGATTACCGATAATTTCCACAACTGTTCGTTGATAGTCGGATAACTCGTAGTTTCTATGCTTCTTACTGATACTGCTTGTGGACACTCGGATAACTCATAATTCCCGAGTCTTAATGTTTCGTACTCTTTGCCTTGCATTTTGGAGACTGGGCAAATGGCTCCAAAGAACAAGGGCAAACAGCCGGCCAAGCCAAGGTCAACCCAATCCATCTCTGCCAACTAGGCATGGTCTTCCGTGACCCAGGCCAAGCTAGAGGAGCTGGCCGAGTCAGGCGTTCTCCCCCCTCAGAAGGAGATTCACTGGAGAGTGCCGGGTGACGAGACCCGGCCTACCCCCAACCCCAACGAGGTAATTTGCTTCGTTGAGCACGTGATCCGGGGGTTTCGCCCCCCGGGTCACTCCTTTTTCCGTGAAGTCCTCAGCCATTACGGCCTCCGGGTATTCGACATAGGGCCTAACTCCATAGCCGGCACATGGGTTTGGCAAGCATACCTTTGACATCCATCACACCTTGCCACCAAGCGCTCCGCGTCTGCTAAGGCCGTGATCCAGAAGAAACCGTGCCGATATGCTTTAGCCACAAGGGATCTCGTGGAGGCATGATTCCCACAATCACCTTCATGGATCTCCTTCAAAATCTGCCGGCCCTCTTCTGGTGCTACACAGCGCAAAAAGACTCCTGCTGCACTTCTTTTATACAACTCCCCATTGATGATAGAATAGTCCTTTGCTCGTCTCAGGATTTGCCTGGCTAAAACTTCCTGTGGTGGTAACTCGCCCTGTGATAGGTAGGCCAGAAACGGCTCCGTCCACTCGGGAATAGCACGTACTGTGGCCACGAGCTCCAAATCCGGGTCTTGGTTAGCCACCTCTTCTTCAGATTCGGTTTTGACAGATGGCCGCCATAACTTGTCCAGAAAAACATTGGGTGGAACCGGCTCTTGGCGTGAGCCGAGTCTTGCGAGCGCATCTGCCGCCTTGTTCTTTCGTCTGTCAATATGTTCCACCTCGTACCCAGAAAAAGACCCGGCCACCCTGTCCACCTCTCTGCGATATGCTGCCATTGTTGCATCTTTATATCCCAGGTCCCTGAGACCTGCTGTACCACAAGATCCGAGTCTCCATAGCACCGTATTCGCCTGTGTTCATCTCCTTTGCTACTCTCAATCCGTGTAATAATGCTTCATATTCGGCCACGTTGTGGAGCAATCGAAGTGAATTTGCAGCACATAACTCAATTTGTCTCCTTTGGGTGATGTAAGTACCACCCCAGCTCCTGATCCCTCATATCTCTTGGAACCGTCGAAGTGCGTCACCCAAGACTCGGAACTTGGCATCATTGTGGGCATGCTTGTGTGAGTCCAATCATTGATAAAATCAGCTAAAGCCTGGGATTTGATTGCAGACCTGGGCTCGTAGTTGATGTGATAATCTCCCATCTCAATGGCCCACTTGGCTATTCTACCTGTCGCGTCTCAATTTCTGATAATATATAATAAACCGGCCTCTGTACCGGATGATCCTTCTCATCCTCTTTGCGCTCAACAACAACCACTGCGCTGACCGCCCGGGGCCCGGCTGCAACTTATAACAACATGGGCTCTTTAGGACCCGGTGCCGCCAGAATCGGTGCCTCAGATAACTGCTTTTTCAGAGCTTCGAACGCCTCGTCCACCTCTTGGTCCCAAACAAATTTGTCGGTTTTCCTCAAGAGACGGTATAGGGGTATTGCTTTTTCTCTGAGCCTGGATATAAACCGGCTTAGCGCTGCTACACATCCTGTAAGCTTTTGAACGTGCTTCAGGCCTTCCGGCTTTTTCAGACTTTGAATGGCTTTGATCTTTTCCGGGTTTGCCTCAATTCCTCTCTCGGAAACAATGAAACCGAGTAATTTTCCTGCTGGGACTCCAAATACGCGCTTTGTGGGGTTAAGCTTCATCTGATATCTTCTCAAATTCCTGAACGTCTCCTTTAGGTCATCAATAAATGTTTCTGTCTTCCTTGTTTTGATCACCACGTCGTCAACATAAGCATGGACGTTGCATCCAATCTGATCCTCAAAGCACTTCTGAATGCACCGTTAGTATGTTGCACCAGCGTTCTTTAGCCCGAAGGTCATAGTTTTGTAACAGAAAGCTCCAAAGGGGGTTATGAACGATGTTTTCTCCCAATCTTCCTTCTTGAGCTTGATCTGGTGATACCCGGAATAAGCATCCAGGAAACACAATAGGTCACTTCCTGCCACTGCATCTATAATCTGGTCTATTCTTGGAAGGGCAAACGGATCCTTTGGGCAATGCTTATTGAGACTCGTGTAATATATGCACATCCTCCACTCGTTTCTCTTTTTCATCACCAGAACCGGATTTGCCAACCAATCCTTGTGAAAAACCTCCATGATAAAGCCGGCTGCAAGGAGCCGAGCTATCTCCGCTCCTATAGCCTTTCTTCTTTCCTCATTCATTTTTCTCAAGCCCTGCTTCACAGGCCGAGACTTGGGATCAACGTGCAAGCTGTGCTCAGCTAACTCGGTCGGGATACCCGGCATATCGCTAGGCGTCCAAGCGAAAACGTCCTGATTTCCACGAATAAACTCTATGAGTGCTTCTTCCTGCTTGTCGTCTAGGTTAGATCCTATAGAAAATTGTTTGGAGGGATCACCTTCGACAAAAGCCACCATCTTGGTGTCCTGGGCTACTTTGAACTTTGCTCTCTCATCCTCCGTGTTCGGTCTTTTTAATGTTGTTCTATCTTCCGGGTCTACCTGAGACCGGTAATACTTGAGCTCTTCCTTCCTGCAAGCCTGCTCTTCCATTGCCGCGTCTCCTTCGTCACATTCTGCTGCCACAACCCGGTTCCCATGTATAGTAATGGTTTGCTTGGGACCCGGGATTTTTAGCTGCAGGTATACGTAACACGACCTGACCATGAACTTGGCGTAAGCCGGCCTTCCGAACAGCGCGTGATAAGGACTGCGCAATTTTACCACCTCAAATGTGAGCCATTCTACTCGAAAATTGTCCTTGGATTCTCCAAAAGCAACCTCTAGTGTTATCTTTCCTTCAGGGCACGCCGAGTGACCTGGCACAATTCCATGAAAAACTGTGGAACTTTTCTGCAGCTGAGACTCCTTGAGCCCCATGCGTAGGAAAGTTTCCTAATATAATATATTGATGCTGCTTCCGCCATCCATCAAAACCTTTTTCAGCTCGTAACCGTTGACCTGTGGTGCAACCACCAAAGCTAACACACTCGGATGTTCTATTGTTTCCGGGTGATCCTTCCTGCTCCATGTTACCTCTTGATCTGACCATCTCAAATATCTCGGGACACCTGAAGAAACCGAGTTTACGGCCCTTTTAAGTATCTTTCTATCTTTGTTGGAAGTCCCTGTAGTATGAACGTGGTACTGCCCTAACTGCTTGGGGTTAGCTTGGAAACCTCCAGTGCCTCCCTGATTATTACCCGGATTACCACCTCCTGCGTTGCCAGCTGGGGGTGGGCCATTGCCCGGGTTTTCACCCGGACCCGGTCCTCCTCCCCGGCCTGCACTTCGCATGGCCTTATGTATTTCCTCATTCTTCCATCTCTGTAAATCCACACACTGCTCCAATGAATGATTAGCCGGCCTGCCGTTCCTGCTATGACGCGGAAAGGGCATCCTGAAGGCCTCTATATAATTAGCCGGCCTTGGTGGTCCTTGGTAATTTCCTCCATTAAAATTTCATCGTTGAAATTTCCCTCTGCTCTGGGTCTCGCAAACCCGGCTTCTGTATTGGCGACAAACTCGGAATTTCCTTCATACGGGCGCTTGTGCTGGTTATTTCCATTACTTCCTCCGTTATTACCCAGTGCAGTCCCATTGCCGGGTCTTCCACTATTGTTTGTGTTGGCTTTTGCTTTTTTGTCATCAACATCATCCTCTGTGGTATCTGTGGCGGCGTGCTTGTTGCACGCGTCCATCAACTCTCCCATTGTAACCTCTGAAGCGTGCCGACTAGACTTCATGTGTGTCAGCTTTTGCACTAAGGGTATGTACTTGCATGTTTTCGCCATAGCTTGTAATGCATCCTTTGGCTGGATATCAGTGGATGAGTGGAGAATTTCCATAACCTGGCGCACCCAACTGCGCGCTGATTCTCCCTTCTTCTGAACACATCGCTCTAGATCATCGATCGTAAATAGCTTCCTGCACGTCCCATGAAAGTGCTTGATGAAGGCAGTTTTCAGTTCACTCCATGAATTGACGGATCTTTCTGGTATGTTATTGAACCATAACTTTGCTGCTCCCTCGGACATCATTAGGTACATAAACTTGGCTTGAAGATTCTCAGATGCGTTGCGAATCGACATAACCATCTCATAACTGCTCAACCAGGTTTCTGGGTCCATGGTCGGCTCATAATTGACCACTTTTCCCGGTTCCTTGAATTTATCCGGGTAAGGCTTAGCCCTTATGGCGTCCGACAAACACTTAGGCCCGGCGAGATTTACCGGTACTGGCCTCACTCGGAAAACGTGCGATCCCGCGGCAGGTACGGCGGGGGGTGTAACCGCTACCGGCCCTCGTACCGCAGACCCGGCTGCCGCACGTCTGGCTCGAGAACTATCCACAATAGCTTGCGCCGCTGATGCTGCAGACGTTGCCGGTCTACGGGGAGGAGGCGGTATTTGCTGCTGCTCTGCCCTCCGCCGTGCCGAGCTTGACTGAATATAGCCGGTATTCCCGTTCTGCCGACTAACGTTTGGTGTTCCGTGCATTCCACTCCTGTTATCCGGGTAATTGGCCTGTTGAGCTACAGCTGTGCGCAACAGGTCTATCGCCCGCCGGGTCTCCACTGCATGGGGTGACTCTCCTACGGGGATGCGATCAAGTGCCAATGTTGCTGCATATACGTTGTCCATGGGATTATTGAAATGACCTGGTGGAGTATGAAATCGTGGTGGTGGTGGTGGTGCTGTATTGCCAACATCGATTCCTGTTTGCAACGTGGGTAACCCGGCTTGCATGTTTACCGGCTGTCCTCCCAGGGTTGCAGCTTGATGTACGGTTTCCTGATTCGCGGCCGGGATTGGTTGATCCTGATGGGTAATGAACAGTGCGGCCGGGTGTAAATTTCCACCAGTTGCCGGTAATCTCGTTTGGTGCCTCTGATTGTAAATCCTGGTTGACTGAACCTGAAGACGGTTCTCCAACTCTTCCAGCTCGCGCTGGCGCGCGGCCATCCCTTGCTTCTCAGCTTCGACATCTCTCCTCTTTTGATCCAATGCACGGCGAGCCACATCTAGATCTCAGGCACGTGCCGCCGCGTTTTCTAGGGTTATCACCGTTGCTAACACCGTGGGATCTAAGATCAGGTTATTGTTGAACAGAGACGGATTTCGCGGATTCGAAGGTCCCGTTCCTGGTGTTCTGTTGGCCATAAATCCAAACATGTTTCTCTGCCGCTCGCTTTCTCCGGTGTGGCTGGTGACTGAGGCCGACTCTCCGTCAACCCGGGCTATAACCAGGTTTTCATCAGCCGGAGCTTGCTGCTGGGCCAGTGCTCGCGCCGCTCCGACCGCGGCCATCGACACATCTCCCCGATTAAGATTGGTTGCAGGGGCTGTGTAGACCGCGACCCGGCGCGCGATGCCTGGCGAAGATTCGTATTCTTCCTCGTCACAGCTATCTTCCTCGTACATATCTTCCAGCAGGTGCATGATAGACTCGGTATCATCTTCTCTCGTGATCCGGCCACGCGGGATCCATGCCGGCTCCTCCGGATGTTCCCTCTTCGTGGTGGGCTCTTCTACCGGATCGGCCGTCCCGACCGACTCTTCTCCGTCCAACTGAATGCAGGTCGCTTCTCCTGACACAGAATCATATTCAATATCATTAGGAACAGAATCGGACGTACGTACCATGCCGACGAAGACGTTGACCCGTCCGATCGTGACGATAGATCCGGTTTCTAGCAGATCCGACTCTGGCCCCCAACCAAAGTCATCTACCATCTTGTCTCCTTCAGGGTTGGTGATGATCTCGCCGATGACGAGGTTCTTCATGCTTTCCTGAGCTTCTCCCGTGATGTAAACACCCTTGGACGTAGGCCCCACGGTGGGCGCCAACTGTCGTGGGATAATCACGGCAGACGTTACCAGGGGTAACTTACTTTGGGGAAAATCGACTCTGGTGTTTGGGAGAGGGTTTAGCTCAGGGGAAATCATGCTATCAAGCGATCTGGTAGCTCTGGCAGTAATGTCGCCGAGTCTCCGATCTAAGGTTACAACTATCAGCTCTCGTATTACAGGATACTCAAATATCTGGTCAAGCTCTCTTTTTCTAATCCTAGGAGCCGGTTTATATGTTACCCGGCTCCCTGGTTTCCTACACAAGGTACACCCGGAATCCTACCCGGAAACCACGCACAACCCTAAGTTTC
Source organism: Alopecurus myosuroides (assembly GCA_028641055.1). Lineage (NCBI taxonomy): Eukaryota > Viridiplantae > Streptophyta > Magnoliopsida > Poales > Poaceae > Alopecurus > Alopecurus myosuroides. The sequence goes on from CM054061.1 coordinate 314,628,898, forward strand.
CTAATCTTAACCCCTATGGTACAGGTTACAAGGCCTACGCTCCCTCTTAGGCCTTCTAGAAACTCCTCCACCTTGGGTCGGGTCTTTTGCGAATCCCTTCGGGCCGGGTTTCACCTTGGCATTAACCTAGCGGGTTATCATCCCCTCATCAGGGGGAGAAACCAATGTGTTAGGATAACACTCCCCTTATGTCCATGCCTACACCTAAACCCAAACATGTTTCATCTATAGGGGTGTGTGCAAGATCCTCAAGTCAAACTCCTAGAATCAATGATGTTTAGTTCATTCCTCAAGAACATAAATCTTGCATCGTCGAGTGGCTTCGTGAAGATATCCGCGAGATTGTCCTTGGTGGGCACATAAGCTAGTGCAATATCACCTCTTGCCACATGGTCTTGGATGAAATGATGGCGAATCTCAATATGCTTCGTTCTTGTATGTTGCACGGGGTTGTAGGCGATCTTGATGGCACTTTCATTGTCACACATGAGAGGCACCTTATCCAAATGAACGTCATATTCCTTGAGAGTTTTCCTCATCCATAGAAATTGGGTGCAAGCACTTGCGGCGGCTACATACTCGGCTTCGGCGGTGGAGAGATATATGCAATTTTGCTTCTTTGAAGACCAACTCACCAAAGACCTACCAAGAAATTGGCAAGCCCGGGAAGTGGACTTCCTATCATATTGATTACCGGACCAATCGGAATCCGTGAATCCCTTGAGAGAGAATTGTGCCCCCCTTTGGGTACCACAAACCAAACCTTGAGGTATGAACAAAATACCGAAAGATCCTATGGACCGCCATTAAGTGGCTTTCCTTAGGAGCCGCTTGATACCTTGCACACACAGCTACACTAAAAATGATATAGGGCCTAGATGCACAAAGTTAAAGCAAAGAACCAATCATAGAACGATACAACTTTTGGTCCACATCTTTACCATTAGGGTTACGCTTCAGGTCGCACTTGACTTGCATAGGAGATGGCTTTATTTTTTCACCTTGGAAATTAAACCTCTTGAGCATGTCTTGGGTATACTTGGCTTGAGAAATGAAAGTCCCACGAGCCAATTTCTTGATCTCAAAGCCAAGAAAGAATTTAAGCTCTCCCATCATGGACATCTCAAACCTATCAGTCATAATCTTAGAGAACTCATTATTGAAAGCTTGGTTAGTTGAGCCAAAAATGATATTGTCCACATAGAGTTGGCATATGAAAAGCTCTCCCTTTACCCTCCTTGTGAAGATAGTGGGGTCGATCTTTCCAACTTCAAAACCACGGTCATCCAACAACTCTCTAAGGTGCTCATACCATGCACGTGGTGCTTGTTTAAGTCCATAGAGCGCCTTATCGAGTTGTAGACATGGTTAGGGAAGTTGAGGTTATTGAACCCCGGAGGTTGCTTAACATATACCTCCTCTTTGAGTGGACCATTCAAGAAAGCACTTTTGACATCCATTTGTTGCGATTTGAAATTGTGCGAAGAAGCATAAGCAAGGAGGATACGAATGGACTCAAGGCGAGCCACAGGAGCATAGGTTTCATCAAAGTCAACGCCTTCAACTTGAGTGTAACCTTGAGCTACCAATATTGCCTTGTTCCTTACAACAATGCCATGCTCATCTTGCTTGTTCTTGAATATCCACTTAGTGCCAATAACAGTGGCAATCTTTGGGCTTCTCAACTAATCTCTGAACCTTGTTGCGCTCAAAATTATTTAGCTCATCATGCATAGCTTCAAACCAATCAGAGTCCTCAAGAGCTTCAAACACTTTCTTTGGATATGTGAGCTTGATGTTCACTAAAATGAGCCAATTGCCTTCTTGTGGATCTTCTATTTTGAACATCTTCTATCACTTTGTTGTCTTGGGCATCAATGTGCTTCAAAGCTCTTCTTATCCTTCTAGCATGACGGGCTTCGATCTCCTCATTATTGCGAGGAGGAATCTCTTGATCATCTTGATCATTTGAGTCCCCGTATTGACCAATTTGGCCTTGATCATCATCATCATCAACAACTTCTTCAATAGTAGCTTCAACTTGAGGAGAGGAGGATGAGGATGGTTGATCTTGGCCTTGAACTTGACTAGCATGAATGATAGGAGTGGTTGCATCTTGAGTAGTAACTTGGTCAATAAGAGGAGGGTCTCCAACATGTTCTTCGTTAGGTGCATCACTTGTGTCGGATATATACCGATTAGGGGTATATCCGGCATTATCCTAAAGAGCTAGATTACCAGGGCGGCCTGTTGGTAATGGATCACAGTCCATTAGGCGGCCCAATAAGCTGACGCGCAGAAGCTGGATTCTAGAAGAACCCAGACCACGGCCCAAAGTGGTGCGGCTTGGAGTAGAAGGCGGATTCCTGCTTTCCAAGTTAGATACTTACTGTAGTCTTCTAGGCTTCCTTTCTATAAGCCCTAACCCGTCTATCTATATAAAGCCGGACGGGAGAGAAGAAAGATATAGACAATTAGCTAGAAGCCAAATCGCCGAGACGTTGATCCTCGCCGAGTTAGCGAAACCCTACTCACATTGTACTGTGTATACTTCAGACTTCAGCCCTGATTTAGTAAGATTGAAGGAGTAGGAACGCCGCCTAGTTGCGACGTACCAAACCTGGGTAAAATTGGTATTCCTGGTTGTCATACTACCACACCCCCACGTCTCTATCAGTAGTCTCAAGGCACCACTGTCTATGAACTCTACTACAATGTCTCGACAGTTGGCGCCCACCGTGGGGCCAGCGATGTCAGGCGTTATGTTTCGATCGGGGATACTCGGTGGAATCGGCAGTACCATAACTGTCGGAAGCTTGGAATTCGATAACGACGTCGGGTGCTTCATCGACAATGGATCGTACATGCCAACATGGACTCATCTTGTAAGTGCCTGCGTTTTACCGATTGGATCTGCAAACATCTTTATTGGATTAACTGCAGAGGCAATAGGATTCTGTTGTGGAAGTAGATTTATCCCACCCGCCCTATACCCAGTTGAAGAAAACTATGATGCCGGATTTTGCTCAGATCGCCAATACCGCGCCTAAATTCCCGCCTCTTTGGAGATGCCCGCAATCAGATCTCACTTTATTGGTATGGTGCAATCCGAGGTTGCTGAAAACACGGATGAAGGAAATCCCGTGGAAGAGGCAGATGAAAATAATCCCACAGTTTAAGTGGAAGACCCGACACCCATCGATGAGACGACGAACTCGGAAGCCGACTCTTTGTTAGCCGCCCTAGAGGCGAGATTAGAGTCGGACCCAGGATCTGAAGATTTAGATTCGAGGACGAAGATGAAGACGCTTTTGAAAGAAAGGTCAAATCTATGAAAGGGGGCTTCCATGAAGTCCTTATGGAAAATCCGGCTGAAAACATGGACGCCGGAAGTGGGGAAGACCCTAAAACACCTCCGCCAGATGAGGAAAGAAAGGATGGTGAAACCAGTCCAATTTACCCCGATGTCAAGGAATTGACAGAAGATGAACCTGGTAAAAAAAACCTCTTCCAAGAAGAAAAACAAGACTGCCAAGAAACTGCAATATAAACTCCGAAAGAAAAAATTGGCAGACACTGCTAATCAAAACCTGGAAGTAGAAGGAGAAAGCGGAGTCAAGCCCGCGGAGAAGAAAACAAAGGAAATCCCCGTTCCACTAATGTCAGAACAGGACGAACTTGATTTAATTCAAACTCCAGTGGGACGTGACGAACCCCCTGAAGTGCTGGAAGTCAGGAGACAAGCTCTCCACCGGCAACAGCAACATCTATTCAGAACTCGGGAAAACCTCCTAAAAACCTAGGCTGACATTAAGTTGCAGCAGGATGAAATAGAGGAGTACAAAAGAAGGAATAGATCTGTCATAAAACCTACACGGTTACCCGGAATCGCAAGACCGGAAGTATTGCCGCCAAAAGAACGGTTCCAAAACCCTTCCTGGCAAAAGTAAGTAAACGACATTGATGCCAAGGGCGAACCTGTATACAAAACCGCAGCAGAAAACGCGGAAGCCGCATTCGCCATCCTCAATGATGATCTATACTCCAATGACTAAAAGATTCAAGTGGTGTATGCTTTCCTAGGAAAAGCATTGCAACAACAACAACGAGGGCAGGAAAGATCAGGGAAGTTGCATGACGACTCGGCCCTATGCAAAAATGCCACATGCGCCGCTGGAGTACCTGGACCTGGCGAACCAAGAGATTCAGGAAATTCTAAGGAGAATAAAGGAGATCCGAGAAAGGACAAGAAAGTTCCAGATCATAAGGATGCAGCGTCCAAGACAGGATCCCATATGCTGAAAGGTGGAATTAATCCCCGAGACCGGGAGGAACAAAACCGGAAAGACGGAAAAGCAATGCCGCCTCCGAGACGCCCATCTGAAAAAGGCGAAAGATATGAAACTCATCACAGACGTGAGAGATCCCGTACTCCTCCTAGGAACAAAGAAAGGCCAAGGAGTAGAACTCCACCTTATTCCAAAGGACATGACAACGGACGAAATAGGGATAACCCCGGAAAAACGCACTCGCGCAACAATGGTAAAGAAAGGAGCAGATCCCCTTCTGTCCATTCAGCCGGCAGATATTCTGTTCACGCTGATAAGATGGAAAGAGATGATCTATACTTCGGACCTAAGTGCTTCACTGACAGGATCCAGAGAATAACTCTACATTCTGGCTTTGCCAAATTTGGTCCAACATACCAAAAATATACCGGAAGTACAAACCCGGATACATGGCTTTAAGACTACTATAGAACCATCCAGATTAACAAAGGGACAGATCTAGAGGCGGTAAAATCCCTCCCGCTAATGTTGCTGGATGGAGCCAGAGATTGGATCAACGGGCTTCCGTCAAGAACTGCGGATAGTTGGGACGATATGGCTAGAGTATTCACTCAGCATTTTCGGGGCACATACAAACGCCCCAAGAGCATCAACCAGCTAAACCGCTGCATCCAGTTTGAAGAGGAGCCGTATGTCGACTTTATCTCAAGACGGACAACAATGAAAAACAGCTGCTCTGGAGTAAGTGATGTACAAGCAATGCATGCTTTCATCAATGGCTTAAAACCCGACCTTGTAACGTTCATGGTTCGTTCAAAGGAGCACAAAGATCTCGGATCTATGCTTACTACCGCCAATAAGCATGCAGCGGCTGAAGACGACATTAGAGCGAGAGGTGGAAATATTGATGCTTTGGCTCAGGCCAAAAAGACGCCTCTTTATGAAAAAAAAGCTACTCTAGAAGCACAGCCAAAGCCCAAAGAAGTTAATTTGTCCTTTGGAAAGGATAATGGCAGAAAATGGAAAGGAAGAAGCAGAGAACCTATCTCCTACTCAAAGGAAGAGTGGGAAAAGATTAAGTCAGAAAACTGTGTCCACCATTCGCAATTTGGGAAACCTACCCATACCAATGCGCAATGCCGGCTTAATAAGCATATGAAAGGCACTGCAGGATCCGGGAGCAAAGGGAAGAACTCCAAGAGGAAATTCTCCAAGCAAAACCCAGAAGCTGAAAAAGAAGACAATGAATCGGACACTGATGAAAAAATCCAGGAACAACAACGAAAAGGCGAACCAAAATTCCCGAGAGTTGATGGAGAATGCAACCTAACTTTCCTGGCAACTCCCTCAACAAAACAGGCAAAGAGAACACTTCGAGAAATAAACGCGGTTGTTCCACCAACTCCCAAATTCTTGAAGCATGCGAATACGCCAATCACCTAGGATCAGTGTGATCATCCCGGAAATATCCCAGAACCCGGTACACAGGACCTAATTGTAAGCCCTATTGTTCAAAACACTAGGCTAAACAGATTGCTGATGGACGGAGGATCCAGTATCTATATTATGTACCTGGATACACTGAAGCATCTGCGAATCTCTGAGACCCAGCTCAATCACATCAATATACGTTTCCACGGTATCGTTCTGGGCAGACAAGCACATTCCCTAGGAGAAATTTCCCTAAACGTAACCTTTGGAGAAAAAGAGCACTTCCGACAGGAAAAGATCTCTTTCGAGGTGGTGCAATTCAAAAGTGTATACCATGCAATACTCGGACGTCCATCTTTCTCCAAATTCATGGCAAGATCATGTTATATTTATAACAAGCTGAAGATGCCAGGGCGAAAAGGAGGAGTAATTACCATATCGGGAGACTTCAAATTGCCAAACGAGCTGGAAAAAGGAAACACCCTTTGCGCCGAACAAGTGATAGCAAAGGAGGAATTGAAAGAACTGGCAAAAGAATTATCGCCGATAGAAATGCCGGCAGGAAAAGAAAGCCGGAAGCCGGCAGATAGTTTCAAAGATTCCGAGAATACAAGAAAGGTTATCCTAGATCCCAAAGATCCGACAAAATTTGTCGTAGTAGGGACCGGGATGACCGACAAATAGGAAAACGCACTCATCAAGTTCCTCCCTGAGAACTGGGATATTTTTGCCTGGTGTCCTGCGAACATGCCGGGTGTACACAGGGAACTTGCTGAGCATCAACTCATGGTGATTCCAGGATCTAAACCTGTCAAACAAGGTCTCCGTCGGTTTGATGGAAGAAGACGGAAGACTATTGGCAAGGAAATTATCTGGCTTTTAGCAGCTGGTTTTATCCGGGAAGTTATACATACTGATATGTCTGCAAACCCAGTATTAGTCCCAAAGAAAGACAGTATTGTTCTTAGGATGTGTATAGATTACACCGGCTTGAACAAATTGTGTCCAAAAGTTAGGTTTGCGTTACCGCGAATCGATCAAATAATAGACGCCACTGCTGGCTCTGAGCTTTTATGCTTTTTGGATGCTTATTCCGCGTACCATCAAATACGTATGAAGAAGGAAGATCAAATCAAAACTTCCTTCATAACCCCGTATGGAACATACTATTACATAACCATGTCTTTTGGCTTGAAGAACGCAGGTGCAACATACCAGCGTTGCATGCAACGTTGTTTGCATAGTCAGATTGGCAAAAATGTGCATGTTTACGTGGATGATATTGCCGTCGTTTCCAAGGAAAAGGATACACTGCTTTAAGATCTACGAGAAACTTTCGAAAATCTGCACACTTATAAAATGAAGTTGAATCCATTAAAGTGCGTATTCGGGGTTCCCTCACGAAAACTTATGGGTTTTATCGTTTCTCACAAAGGACTAGAAGTAAACCCAGAAAAGATCAAGGCAATCTTGAACATCTCAAAGCCTACGTGCCTAAAAGATATACAAAGATTGACGGGTTCTGCAACCGCAGTCAGCAGGTTTATAAGACGGCTAGGAGACAAACCTCTGCCATTATACAAATTGTTGAAGAAATCCGACAAATTTTAATGGAAAGAAGATGCGGACAAAGCATTAACCCAGTTAAAAGAAACCTTGATGAAAGCTCCGATTTTGGCATCAACAAAAGATGAAGAACCCATGTTACTATATCTTACAGCGACAAACAGGGTTATTAGTGCAGTGATAGTTGTGGAAAGACGGAAGGAAGAGTAAAACATACAAGATTAATACCCGGTGTATTATATCAGCGAAGTATTCTCCGAGTCAAAACAAAGGTATCCACACTATCAAAAGCTGGCATATGGCGTTTTTTTGCATCTCGAAAACTCCGCCATTATTTCCAAGGACATTCCATAACAGTGGTATATAAAGCACCACTAGGGGATATTATTAACAATACAGACGCAACATGCCGAGTAGCCAAATGGGGCATTGAGCTAGCTGCTTTCGACATTAAGTACCAACCCCGGACGATAATAAAATCCCAGGCGTTGGCCGATTTCATCGTTGACTAAACAGAAGCAATGGAAAACACACCAATGCCGGAGTCGGAATACTGGGTCTTGCATTTTGACGGATCCAAGGTGAAGGAAGGCGCTGGAGCTGGTGTAGTGCTAAAATCCCCAAAAGGTGATATTATGGAGTATGTATTACAAATACACTTCAACACCAGTAACAACGTGGCAGAATACGAAGCTTTGCTTCATGGCTTGCATATTGCAAAAGAAATAGGCGTCAAACGCATACTATGCTATGGTGACTCAGACTTGGTACATCACCAGTTGAACCAAACATGGGACGCCAAAAGCCCCATCATGGCCGAATATCGGAGAACGGTGGACGAGTTCGTCATTTGCTTCCTGGGATTTGAAGCACTTCATATCAAAAGGGAAGAAAAATGGAACGCGGATGAATTATCCCACATGGGTTCGGAAAGAGTGAAAACCCTACCACCAGGTGTGTTTGTCCAACATTTGATGAACTATCGATCAAAGGTGGAGATTTGATTATCCTCTCGTTTCTGAATTGAAGTCCTGCTCGTTAACCCGGATTGGACAATTCCATATTTAAACTTCTTAGTTGATCAGAAGTTCCCGGATGGAGCAGACGAGGTCTTGCAAAGACAGATATAACATTGATGCAAAGGATACACGGTAATTAATGGTTACCTGTATAAACGCATCATTGTCAGAATTTTTCAGCAATGTATTTCGCCAAAAGAAGACCGAGAAATCCTGCAAGAAATCCACGCATGAGATTGCGGACATCATGCTCAATCAAAAAGCATAGTCAAAAAAGCATTATGTGCAGGGTTTTTCTAGCTAACAGCCAAGACAGACGTCGAGAACATAGTAAACATATGTGCCGCATGTCAGTATTACGCCAAGTAGAAGAATATGCCAGCCCAAGCACTCAAAACTATCCCCATTACATGGCCATTTGCGGTCTGGGGGCTAGATATGATGGGACCATTCAAAACTTCAAGAGATGGAATCTACTTGTTGCAGTAGATAAGTATACCAAGTGGGTGGAGGCGAAACCCATAAAAAAACTTGACGGTGTGACTGCCAGAAATTTCATCATTGACGTAGTCATGAGATACGGCGTTCCACGTAGCATAATCACGGACAACGTGACAAATTTCTCAGTTGGAGAGCTGGCAAAATATTGCCGACAAACGGGAATTCGCCTAGACCTTGCATCTGTGGCACACCCACAATCCAATGGGCAGGTTGAAAGAATGAATAGCTCAATCCTGCAGAGAATGCGCCCAAGACTCGAATCTCCTCTTCATAGAGCAGCTGGAGCATGGATAGAGGAATTACCTTCCGTGCTTTGGAGTATTCGAACGACGCCAAATAGATCAACAAGGCAAACCCCCTTTTTCTGGTTTATGGCGCAGAAGCAATGCTTCCAACGGATATGCTCCATGATAACCCAAGAGTGCAGGCTTATGATGACTCGGATGCCGAAAGCGCACGCCAGGGTGCCATCGATCTTTTAGAAGAAGAACGAGACCTTGTGCTTCAAAGATCCGACATTTATCAGCAATGATTGTGACGCTACCATAGTCGGAAAATCATACACCGTTCTTTCAAATAAGGTGACTTAGTGCTAAGACTGGTGCAGGAAAGGAAGCACAAGTTAGCCCCAGTCTGGGAGGGACCATTCATCATTAGAAAGGCTATGAAAAATGGATCTTACTATCTTGTAGATATTCGGGATACAGAGGATGATCCCAAAAGACCGAATCGCAAAAGAAAGAGAAAGATAGATGTTGAACTGAGAGAGACAAAGAGACCTTGGAGCATCTAGCAGTTACATCCCTTCTACACTTAGTTCAATTTCTATGTAAACATATTTGAGATCATGAAATAAAGTTGTCAGAAATTCATGCATTTTTTTACATATTTATTATACAAAGCATAAGTTCGTCTTATCTATTTTCCAATGATCTTTCAAAATACACAATGTTAACCCGAATTGTGCCTGCATGCTCGGAGTTAAAAAACTGAATGATTTTCGGCCTAAGGAGGCTTAAGGAAACCCAGATTGTGCCTGCGTGCCTGAGTTTCATACAAATTTCAAAATTCCTTAATTTTCTCTAAGCATTATCTGATTGTTTTTATGGTGGATCACTAAAATTAGTAAGTAAAAATGCCTTGGTACAATCCATGTTTCCGAGTTTCGACTGATCGGTTAAACCCAGCCACTTGGCGTGAAGATTAAGTACTATTGAGCCATTTCAAACACTAAGGACAGCTAAAACATATAAACGAGAGAACTTAAAAGATAAAGGAATTAAAACCCGGAAAACTTGCAAAGACCTATACATTAAACTGCAAAAGCGGATTACTTGTTTATACAAATGATAGAGAATTACAATGAATATTACATTATAAGAATAGTAATGCTTCTATTTTTCCTGCCTTCCACCCATGACTCAAGCAGCTTCTTCGGGATCCGAATCTTCATCCTTGCTGCTGGAATCCTCCGGAGTTGTCAGAATTTCCTCCTCGGGATAGAAGGTGGAGATGTTCACCATATGCGCTATTTTGGTAGCGTGGCCTTTGACGGAGTCGAAGATGCTGGCCCGCTGCGCGTCCGTGTATCCTTGAGGGATACCTGACGCCACGCGCCAAAACTTGGCGGTGGTATAATGCATACGCATAAGCCCAAGGGCCATGCGCGCACCACCGCGAGCCACAGAGCGGAACCATGATTCCTTGCGGTTCGCCACTTCCTCGATTGCCTCCAGAAGCTTGTTGATTTCCGAGAATTCTCCTGCTTTGTCGGGAATGTACTTATTGATAAGTAGCATTCCCGCAGATTTAAGCACGGTGAAGACCTTCTCAAAAGCCCGGATTCTTTCGATCCGGGTAAGTGAGGGGCTACCTTCTATTTCAATCAACAAAATAAAGTTAGGAAAAACAGAAGAAGGGAAAAATAAAAATCCGGTAAAAGTTTAAAAACTTACCGAGAATTATGTCCATCTCAGTGCCTTCCTCAAGGCGCTGGTTCAGGGCATTCTCCAAGTCTCTGATGGTGGCCTTTTCCTTCTCGGCCTGGCTGGAGGCCTTGGACTCGGCAATGCCGACAGCCAATTGGCTGGCCTCCAGGTCTTTCTGGAGCTTCACAGTGATATTGTGAAGTTCCAGGTTTTCCTTGCAGAGGTTCTTGGTATTGCCGGCATCTTCGTCAATTTGTTTGGCTTTCGCCAAAGAAGCTGAAAATCAAGTAAAATGAAGAGTTAAAAACTCGGAAAATTACTTAGAAAAAATCCTAAACAAAAGCAGTGATAAAAATTACATGCTGATTCATCCAGCTTTTGCTGAACGGAGGCCAGCTCCGAGTCCTTATCTTCAAGAATTCTAAGGAGAGTTTTTGCCTCCTTATTCTTGATGGTAAGTTTTACGAAAACTTCGATATTAATGTTTTCAGCAGTTTGCTGAAACACGGAAAATAGACAAAACACTTAAGTCAAAAAACAAGCAAGGTCATGATAAAAGCATTAAGTCAAAAGTGAATACATTTGGAAAAATGCTTGGGGGTAGAGATATTACCTGGCTCATCTGTTGGAGATTCGAAAAATTCTCGTTGAATTCCTTTGCATACTCGGCAAAGAGAAATGCAACATGGAAAAGGCCATCTTGGATAATCTGCCGAGGCGAAAACATGAAGTTACTCCTAACAATAAGTCCGCCTTGCAGCCAAGGACGGATTAAAGGAGCTGGAGCAAAGACCTTTGTCGCCCATGGATGAATATATCCATGTTCGTCAAAGTGTTCTTCTTGTTTTACCTTGAACTGCGGGTCATAGTTGGGGATTGGGTCTTCCTTTGGAACAATGGAAGGACTCCTAACCTCCGGCTCCACCGCCCTTTCCCTTGCGTCCGCCTCTTGCGCAATGGGCTGGCTAGTCTACAAGGGATCCTCTTGCCTGGCAGCCAAGTTTTCCTCCTCAGCTACGAACGGAGTGTCGGGAGAAGCAGCAAGAGAAGGCTGTGCCCCTCTTCTGGCAACAAACTTCAGATTCTTCCGGCTTTTTGGCTTCAGAGTTATCGGAGCCATGATAGAAAGGAAAAAATCCGAGAAATTGGAATTCCGAGAAAGAAAAGAAGTTCCTGCAACAAAAAGCAGAGAAAAGAAAAAACCCAGAAGATTTACCTGGAAGTTGCGACAGGAACTCCTTCAGGGTCGATTATTTCCTGGGTAGCGGAAGGCTTCTTGCGCTTCCGTCTGCCTGCAAAGTTGGCACGCATTGCGTCCAACTCGACATCGGTGGCAAGATCATCCTCAGGAAGATCGACAACCTGTCAAAAGAGACAAAGTTTGGGTTAGAAAAAACATTCAAGAAAGGAGAAATGCAGAACCAAAGCCCAAAATGGAGAATCATACCTTTGGAGCCGGGTTTGCTGCCGTGTACATCGGCCGGGTCTTCTCATACTGGTCAGGTGTTGTGACCAGCTGGTTGCCGCGTTTCTTCAAATCTTTTGTCGTCAAAGAATTGGTCTTCACCCTCATCGCGTCTTCGAGTCCTGTGTATTCACAAATTAGTCGGGGACCGCGGTGGGCCAGAGGCTGGATCCGCCTTTCTAGCCAGCATAGAACCGTGTCCATGCCAGTAAGTGGAGGAGAGGCAGAAACGAGCTTGGAGATGCGCCGTTTGATTCTCATTAGATCCAACGGCAGGGTATGGACCGTGTCCACTTCCCAGTTATCTTGGGAAGTGGCCGCAGAATTAACGAAAGGTGGAATGCCCGTCTCCTTTCCAGGAAACGGGACATCTTCGTGGTAAAAGAAGGAACCCATCCAAAATTTGACGGATTCCGAGGTTTTTATCTTTGGAAACCAATCCTCCCTAAACCTACGCAAGGTGAAGGAGATTATCCCGCAGGTGGGGAGAGCGCCCTCAGAGGGGTTGCGCTTCACCCCGATGCAATACTGCCAGAAATCTAACCTAGGCTCTATCCCTAGATACCCTTCGAAGATGGCTTGGAACCCACCTAGATAAAGAATGGAATTTGGAGGAAGATTATGTGGTTGGATGTTGTAGTGGTTGAGGACTTGAAGAAAAAAGGCGGAAGGTGGAAATCCCATACCTCTGTTGATGTGAGAGGTAAGGAGAACCCTTTCTCCGTCTTTTGGCAACGGCTCAGAGTCGTCCTCCTCGTGCCGCCATTTACCCTTCCGCACGAGCCCCTCCTTCTCCATTGTCGGAAGAAAGGACGGAACCACGTTGCAGTGGCTCCAGTTCCCAGAGTTTTCCTCCGTGTCTTCTTCGGCTCCGGTAGCGCCTAAGGCGGCGAGCTCCTCACCGCCGAGAGTGAGTTTATCTTCCGCATGGTCGGTGGCGAGGGGTGGAGTAGGGGCGGTAGATGACGACGGTGCGCCTTTGGCCGTGGGAGGAAGATCCCCACGGGCCAACTCGCTGGCGTTTCCCTCCGGCACGTTCGCGGTGGCGCGGCCGGGGGAGTCCAGCTGCACATCAATGTCGGTTATGATGTTGTCAATGTCCAGGGCGATGGAGCTCGCTTCCGTGGCGCGGGGTGATCCTCTGTTGGTATTTTTTGGGCGGCACAACATGGATCCGGATCCTCCGATGGTTCTTCCGCAGAAGGTGGTGGCACTCGTTTCTCTGCTCACTCTCGCAAGCTCGAGCTCGGGCTCTATGGCTATGGCGCTGGGGGCTTGAGGGAGAAGAGGAAGCAGAAGGAAAATCCGGAGGGTCCGAGGCGGCTATTTATAGCCGGAAATGCGTTGAGATTGGGCTACAACGACTATTTTAGCCGTTGGATCCATGACGCGTGTCACGCCCGGAAATTCCGGGAAACGAGGGGACGGGGTGATATTGGCTATCTCCTCGTTTCCCGTGAGAATCTGTTAGAGATACGTTTCAGGGTTTTTTGACTGAACCCAAACGTCTGTGATGTCAGCACGATTTCATCGCTGACGTCATAAAGTTCCTTCTCCACGAAGGCTCGTGGAAGAAAAAGCCGGATTTTAACAAAATCCGAGTTTCGCGTTATGAATGATTTGGGAAAAATAAGAATCGAGACAAAGCGCCAACATTTCTCGGAACGGAATACGAATTGATGAAAGGTGGCAAAATGAAGTCTCAATCATTCTTGGGGGATACTGTCGGATATAAACCGATTAGGGGTATATCCGGCATTGTCCTAAAGAGCCATATTACCAGGGTGGCCTGTTGGTAATGGATCACAGTCCATTAGGCGGCCCAATAAGCTGACGCGCAGAAGCCGGTTTCTAGAAGAACCCAGACCACGGCCCAAAGTGGTGCGGCTTGGAGTAGAAGGCGGATTCCTTCTTTCCAAGTTAGATACTTACCGTAGTCTTCTAGGTTTCCTTTCTGTAAGCCCTAACCCGGCTATCTATATAAAGTCGGACGGAAGAGAAGAAAGATATAGACAATTAGCTAGAAGCCAAGTCGCCGAGACATTGATCCTCGCCGAGTTAGCGAAACCCTACTCACATTGTACTTTGTATACTTCAGGCTTCAACCCTGATTTAGTGAGATTGCAGGAGTAGGAATGTCGCCTAGTTGCGACGTACCAAACCTGGGTAAAATTGGTATTCCTGGTTGTCATACTACCACGTCCCCCCACGTCTCTACCAGTAGTCTCATGGCACCCCCGTCTATGAACTCTACTACGATGTCTCGACAACTTGGCTCCTTGGCTTGTTCTTCTATTGTAGAGGAGGGCTCCACTTGAGTAGAGCATAGTCCTTCTCGAGTCGCCATAAGGAGTCCCTCAATGGGGCGGAAAAATCCCACACCCATCCTTCATATGGCTTCTTGAGGCATTTCAACATCTACATTAGAAACATGAAATTGCGCCACTTGGGAGCCATCATTTTCCTTGAAAACCCTACAAGATTCTATGACAATCCGTGAGGCTTTGTCAAAGACTCTATAAGTGTGGGATTCGGCACCGTAACCAACAAATATACCCTCAAAAGTTTTGGATTGAAATTTAGACAACATAACACCCTTGATCAAATAAAATCACTTACAACCGAATACACGGAAGTAGGAGACGTTGGGTTTGTTGCTGGTGAGGATCTCATATGGAGTCTTGTCCAAGCCCTTGCGGATGTAGAGGCGTTTGGAGGAGTGGCATGCGGTGGATATGGTCTCGGCCCATAAATATTGGGGAGAAGAATACTCCGCCAACATGGTCCTTGCCATATCCAAGAGAGTGCGATTCTTCCTTTCGGCAACACCATTTTGTTGAGGAGTGTAAGTGGCGGAGTATTGATGACGAATGCCCTCATCACTAAGGAATTCATTCAAAGTCTAGTTCTTGAACTCCAAACCATTATCACTCCTAATAGCCATGATTTGCACATTGTGTTGACGTTGCACTTGGTTGGAGAAGTCGATGATGTTTTGTTGAGTCTCACTCTTGCACTTGAAGAAATAAACCCAAGTGTATCTTGAATAATCATTGACAATCACCAAGCAATACTTCTTGCCTCCAAGACTTGCCTCGGGCACGGCACCAAAGAGATCAACATGGAGAAGCTCCAAGATCCTCTTTGATGAAATGATAGTCTTGGCCTTGTGCGAGATATCATGCATCGTTCCTTCAACACACGACCTACAAACGCGATCTTTGGAAAAGGAAACATTTTCTTTTAGTCCGACAATACGGACACATTTGTAAAGACTTTGCAAAGTTCTCATGTTGACATGGGATAAGCGGAGATGCCACAACCACCCCACGTCCGCCTTTCTGAAAAGACACATTGATTGAGAGTTGGTAGACTTCGAAAAGTCCACCACGAACAACTCATTTTCAACATGTCCCACATATGCGACGTCAAGAGTCTTGCTTCTCAAAAGGACCACAATATCTTCATAAAAAAGACGCAGAAACCCATCTTTCCAAGAGAGCGGACGGAAATTAAATTAAAACCAAGGGATTCGACAAGCATGACGTTCATGATAGTAATATCGGGAGAAATCACAACCTTGCAGAACCCCGATACCTTAGACGTGGACGAGTCTCCATAAGTGACGGTTGCTTGAATTTCATTTGGGCGCAACTCCGTCACAAGTTCTTTGCTTCCGGTCATATGGCTAGTGCATCCACTATCAATTATCCATTTAGACCCACCGGAAGCATAAGCCTGCAAGAGATCATTGACTAGAGTTAGGACCCAATGAGGGTCTCTTCATGTTAGCAACAAGGGTCATTGGAACCCAAATGTTATAGTCAATGTAACCCTCAATAAGACCAACATATTTAGCTTGCACAACACCATAATAATCAACATATAAGAAATGGTGTGGATTGTTAGTTGCCGCGGAGATGCTACGAGTAGTGTTGTCCCTCATGACACTACTACTCGAAGTAACATTGCTTGCTCGTGCGGGAGTGCTACGAGTAGTGTTGTCCCTAATGACAATACCACTCGAGGCACCATTGTTGGCCTTCTTCTTTCTCGTCTTCTTCTTGTTCTTTTTCTTGGCAACATAGCCAAGACCATGTTTGCCAACTTGTTGCCCTGGAGCACTCAATTGTGGTCTAGCAAAAACCACATTAGAGATAGGGGCAACCACTTGTGGAATAGAGATCACAACCTTCTCAACTTGAGGGCCTTTTCCCTTGAGCCTTGCTAGCTCATCCTTCAACCTAGCATTTTCCTCAATAATATTTGCATGATCACAAGAAGAAGTAGATGTGCTAGGATTGTTAAGTTGATTAGGTTGAGTTTGAAGTTGTTCATGCAACTCTTTGAGGGATGAGTGTTGGCTCTCCAAAGCTTTGTGAGCCTTGGTTAGCTTTTCCAACTCCTCGGTTAGTTTACCATGACCAACACCAAACTCAACCCTATCCTTTTTAGCCTTTTTATATTTAGCAATTGCAAGGTAACGTTCCTTAGTGATATTAGAAACAATTTCATTATGTGTTTCTTCAATAGATTCAAGTTCCTCCTCAATAGAAACTCTACCACCATCCTCTTCCTCAAGAGTCATAGAGAGGGATGCTATTTCATCCGCATCCCTTCTTTAAATCTCGCCTTTCTTCTCAAGAGCTTCATGGGCCTCTCCCAATTGGCTCATGAGATGATCGAAGTACTTCTTGGTCTCCCTTGTATGTTAGACATAAAACGTTCCGAAGAGAGCATTTCATCTTCTACTCTAAGACTATCAAGGTTTTCTAGTTCACTTGGGGTCTTAGAGTTGGGAGAAAGTGATACCTCTGAGGCCTTAGCCATGAAGCACTTGGCATTTTGGTGAGGATGATTTTCATTGGGGGATTCAAAGAGAGATGAAGATTATGGAGTAGAAGCAATAACAAGAGCGGCCACTTCACTTGTGGTTTCTTCTTCTTCATCACTCCCGGAATAATACTCCTCTTGAGTCAGTAGCACAAACTTGGTGGGAGACTTCTTGTTGAAAGGTTTCTTCTTGAAATGAGGTTTCTTGTAATCAACCTTGGACTTGTCCTTGCGAATGAGCTTGCCACTATGGAGTTCTCTATTTTCATAGGGACACTCCGAAATGAAGTGGTGCTTATCTTGACAATTTAAGCAAGACCTCACTCGTTGAGTCTCATCATTGCCATAGCGAGACTTGGTCTTCTCCTCAACATATGCCTTGGCCTTGGGAGGATTCCTCCAAAACTTTTGCACGGTGAGAGCAATGATATCCTTGAGCACGGGATCATATTCTTGATCCTTCAATGGAGCCAACTCCTCATGGCCTTCTTCTTCATACTCAACCTCTGTTGAAACAACCTTGGCCTTCAAAGCAACGGATGCCCCTTTGTGCATTCTTATGGCCCTAGCACGGTTGTCAAGAGCATTCTTGGTTTGCACTTTATAGGAGCACATCTCTTCCATAACTTGGGTTGAGGTAAAGGAAGCAAAGTCATGTCTTCCTTGAATGCTCTTCAAGTCCGCGGGCTCAAATGGCATGAGAGGAATCATGTACTTCCTCTTGGTCCAAGCATCATCAATGTACTTTGCACCAACATTGGAGAATGCGGTGGCAAGAGTCTTGAGCCTTCGGTACATGTCTTCATGGCTCTCTCCATCATGCATATAGAACTCTTCGGCCTCATTGCTCAAGGCATCATACCTATTCCTTTGCATGTTCTCATTGCCCACAAACATGACGACAAGAGCATCCCTTGTTTCCTTGGCGGTGGAATATAGTTGAAGATGCGTCATGTGATTAGGACCCACGGCTTGTTGAAGAATTGACAAGGCGGTGTAGTTGAGTTGACAATCTACGGCTTCTCTTCTTGTCAAGTTCTTGGGGTCATGAAGCTTGTATCCATCACGAGTGACCCTCCAAAGCTCTATACAAGAAGAGTTCAAGTGAGGTTCCATGTAATATTGCCATTCACGAAAAGAAAAAGCGTCAATTCTAGGTGTATCTCCCCTAGGAATTATATGAGGATGTGGGACGGGAGGATCGAGAGAATAACGTCCTTTGACAGAGTGATATTCTTCATCTCCTCGCGTACCCTTTTCGGTGAAGTTTTCAGCGGAAGCATCTTTAGGTAGTTCACCATCTACCCCTTTCTTGGCGCCCTCCGGATTTTCATCCGGAGGAGATGAGCCGGTGACCTCCGGTCCTTTGGCTTTCAAGAGTTGCATCAAGACTTGACGCAACTCATAAATTTTGGTCTCCATGGACGAGGTCAATGAATTTTTCAACTCATTGAGATCATTCATAAAGACCAGCGCCGCGGAACCGGCGGTCTCTGTCCCATCGACCATACTTAAATTCTTAGGCGGTTAAGCCCGATAGAAGAGCCGAGGCTCTGATACCAATTGAAAGTATAGTATGGGCACCCAGAGGGGGGTTAATAGGTGCTACGACCAATTTTAATATTTCTTAGAGTGTAGGCTTGACACAAAGGTAAATTCTCTAGATAATGCAACTAAGGTGAATTTACCTATATGACAAGGATAACAACAATCACAATGCAAGTACGAGTAAAGGGAGAAGGGAACTAGGTAACCGATATGAAGCACGCGGAGACACGATGTAATCCCGAGTTCCTCCTTGTTAAGGGAGTACGTCTCGTTGGAGGGGTGTGAGCTCGCCATGAAGGCCTACTCAACGCCACAAAGGCCTCACCATATTCTCCGATGAACCCCGCCATAAAGGCCTAGTCCACCTTCCACTATTGATCCCCTTTGAGGCGGGAATCGAATCCTTTACAAACAACTTGGGGCACACACCCACAAAAAAGTTGGGGGCTCCCAACACTCTTGAATTACTAAGAGTAGCAAGATGCCTAGGTTATCCACAAGAAGAAACCCTAGGCTAGATCCCTCAAGCTAGAGAGGGGGAAATGAAGAACGGCTCGGTGAAGATGTAGATCGGGGCCTTCTCCTTCAATCCTCCAAAGATCTTCGAGTTTGGTGGGAGGGATTGGGAGTTAATGTGGATTTGGTGAGCTCTTAAATGCTATTGAATGCCAGGGGGAAGAACTGGAGCTCAAGGTGGAAGAGGAGGGGTATTTATACCCCCTCCTCAAATCTAGCCGTTTGGCTGGAAAACAGGTACCGGAATATCCGGTCAAAGTTTGGACCGGAATATCCGATCTCCAGATCTACTCGAGTTCGTTGACTAAAACCGGATTATCTGGTTTCCTCTGAATAATCCGGTACCAATAATCCGGCTGGCTTCTGTCCCGCGCAGGCAACTGAACCGAATATTCTGGCTCCTCCGGAATAATCCGGTACAAATAATCCGGTTCACTTCCGTGAGATTCATGTCCAGTCCTTAGCCGATTTTCGAGCAGAAACTCCTCAACCGGAATATCCGGTATGATGTGAATAATCCGGTACCAATATTTTGGCTCATCTCTGTCCCAAAACTGGACCCAAACTATCCTAACCGGAATATTCGGTTGCACAAAATAATCCGGTTGCTCACTGTCCCAAATCACTTAGCCCCATTTTCACCGATCTCTTTGGTGATTGATGTCGATGTTAAGTATACACATGCACACTAAACACCTGGATAAATAATGTACTTAGTATTGTTAACTAACACACAAAACACCGGGAAAACTAAATGCACTTTCATATGCGCACCAGACGGAAGGACGGATCGCCCGAGGAGGAGAGGAGAGGAGAGGGATGAGTCGTTTCGCTCTCGAACGGTGGCGCCGCACTTCGAAGGAAGAAGCATGGAAACCGAGTGCGGGATTTCGGGTTTCGGGATGCAACCACCTCCATATATATCCCTTCGCAACCGTGGGCAGGCCGCACCAGCAATTGAGATGGCACTAGGCCCCACCAGGCACCAGCCCACCAACCGGTAAGAGAGGGTCTGACTGAAAAACTCCCGCCTGCGCCCCCTGATGGGCCCACCCCGCGAGAGCCCCCAGCGCCAGTGCGCGCCTTGAACCTCGGCCCAACCAGCGTCCACCATCCTTTGGACTCGGCTCCCGCACGCACTAGGTCTTCCGCACCGACCGCCGCCGCCCCGGCCAGCGACGGCATCGCCCGCGAGCCCCGCGGCGACACCGGCACCCGCATCGAGACCACCATCACCTCCTCTGCACCCAGATCCACGGATGGGAGCCACCCAGGACACAGCCCCGCCAGCCCCAGCGGGGGAAAGTCCGCCGTCGACCACGTGGGGCCCCGCACCCCCCACCGCTCCGCACCTAGAGGAAGAAGACGAGGGGAAGCAGCGCGCCGCCGGATCCCCAGACACCGGAGAGAGAGGGGCAGAACCCAGCGCCGCCCCAAGAAACTCCCCAATGGAGGCCACCCCGCGTGGCTCCACGGGAACAGAAGCATATCCATCTTCGTCCACGAGGGACACCGGTGAGGCCGCGCGCGGGGAATGCACCGCCGCGATCTCCTCGAGAACCGCTCGCCCCCTGCGGCCGGCCCTCCGGCGCAGCTTGGACCCAGCGCGCGACAACGACGCGGGGGAGAAACGAAGATTGCTAGAAGAAACGGAGATGATGCCGACTCGAAAAGAGGAGGAGACATGACAGTTGTGTGATACATCCAAAACGTATCTACTTTTCTGAACACCTTTTGAAAGCGCCAATGCGCCTAAATCTTGTTTTGGGTGTTTGTTAACAACCCATGTTTATTCTTAAGTGTGTTGATGTTTTTCAGGGTCATTCAATAATAGTACAAATGGTGGTGTGAGAGTCAAAAAGGACAAAGAGATCTCCTTGTGGAAAACTTGCTGGAATTTGTTCCAGTCCGGAGTCTCTGGTCTGCCAGGCCGGAGTCTCCGGTATGAAGTTTTCCTGTGGAGGAACTAGACCTGCGCAAATGGTGTCACCCCTGGACACACTCCGGAGACTGTCTGGAGATTCACCGGAGTCTTCGAACTACTCCCTGCCCCAGCTGCTTGGTCAAACTCAGACACACTCTGCGTGAAGGAGACAAGAAAAAGTGCCGAATCTCCGCCAACTCTCCGGTATACACCGGAGTCTCCGGTCTGGCAGACCGGAATCTCCGGACTCGTCGTTTCCCCAGCGCGAAGTGAAGATGGATTCGTTGGTGTCACCCACTGGTGTCACTCTAAAGACTGTACGGAGACTGTCCGGAGTCTCCGGTCTCCCAGGTGCGGAGTCTCCGGTCGGAGGCTGTCCGAAATCTTTTCAGACTAAAGTCTCCGATGTGACATTCTCAGAAACAGCTTAAACGGCTAGAAATTGGGTGAGGGGTATAAATACCCAGTCCCCTTCTTCTTCCTTGGACTAACTTGTCCAGAATAGATCTCACCATTGCTAGAGCTCACCCACCTTGCTAGATCTCTCAATCCCTCCACCCAAAAGTGTTGATCTTCGGAGGATTGAAGGAGAAGGCCCCGATCTACGTCTTCACAAAACGGTTTTAGGCGAGGGATTGGGTTTTAGGCGCTCTTTTGACGCCGACACTCTAGAAGCTTGGCACAACTTAGTTGGCGAGGTGGGAGATGTTCTACTTCGAGAGGGACCAGACGTGATTCATTGGCGCCTTGAACCCTCGGGGCAGTTCTCGGTTGCTTTGATGTATCAAGAGCTCTCCAAGGGAGCTTCGGTCACTTAATGCAAGGACCTGTGGAGGGCTCGGATTCCGCTGAAAGTGAAGATCTTTACGTGGCAGCTACCTCTCGACCGTCTCCCCTCTAGTAAGGTGGTTG
This sequence comes from Alopecurus myosuroides, assembly GCA_028641055.1. Taxonomy (NCBI): domain Eukaryota; kingdom Viridiplantae; phylum Streptophyta; class Magnoliopsida; order Poales; family Poaceae; genus Alopecurus; species Alopecurus myosuroides. The sequence continues at coordinate 314,650,830 of CM054061.1, forward strand.
CTGCTGAACAGGGACCGACAGATGGCCACTATGCTCTCTGTGGCCGGGAGGAGGATGCGACACACATCTTCCTCTCTTGTTCGCTCTCAAATCTTGGGTGGAGTGTGGTTCGGAAGATTCTAGGATGTGCCTGGGCTCCAGCTAACTTCTCACAATTTTTCGCTTTACAACACACGCTTTTGGGTCAACAACGCCGAACGAGCTGGGTGTTCTTTGCGGCGTTGTCTTGGGCATTATGGCTTACTCGTAATAAGTTAACTTTTGATTCGGTGGCTCCTCGCCATCCAAGAGATATCATCTTTAAAACCTTTGTGTATGTGCAGCCGTGGGCAAATCAGACAAAGGAGCAAGACAGGGACGCGCTACGGTTGCTGGCCGAGGGGCTTAAGGCGATCTTCACCTCTCTAAAACCCCCTAGCAGTTTGAGCTAAGTTCGGTGGTGTGTTAGTTTTTTTTTTTTTGCCGGTTTGTCATTGGGGAGGCCAGCCCCGAGTATTCATGTGTTGGCGTTTATTTCCAGTTTGCCATGCTGTGTGGCTCAGCGTGTGGTGTGTATCAGAACATATGTGCGGAACGTTTGTGGTTTATTAATTTAAAACAGGGCAATTTTTTGCTTGTCTAAATTTTTTTTCATGTTTATGGACCCACTCACCCACTGCAATTTCTTTTGGTGTCAATGTCGTTCTGAAATCATATATGTTTTCCAACTGATATTTTAACCGTGACCTTCTCTATGGAAACACAAATATAACCTTGAATATGCATGTCCTGTCACAGGCGGACGAGTGTGATGTGATGGAGGTTTCTTGGGCTTTGTTGCTCGGATGTATCATCTGTTCATGATCCGTAACTTTGGCAAGGGCAGAAATTTGATCTCTGAACCCGCATTGTGGGACTCGGGAGACAATCTTTTCACCTGTGATCATGTTTTAGATGTTCGAATGGATATATTATACACGTATTAATCTAAACCACTCATCTTCCTTTACCTGACATGCACGCACATGAGTTTTTGGTGTCCCGTACGTGCAGATCAAGCATATTTCTTTCCATTTTGCATATATTCTCCCGGCATGCTCATGTGGATGAAGTAGCCAAAACCATCACCCTGCCGTTGCTGTTCAAACGGTGATCTATGAGTAGAAAATATGGTGTCGCCGGCCCTGGCCTGAAAGATGGGTCCCACCCAGGATTCATGCCAAGTGTCTGAAACACTCGTCAATCCGGCAACTCCAAAGCTCTGTCAAAGCCATTCCCCACGCCTCGCCGAAGCTCCGGCACGCCGATTCCCACCTCCACCGCCGCCATTCCTCCACCTCCACCCTGCCAATACCGGGCCTCCGCCATTCCTTCTCTCCAACCCGCCAATATCCGCCCTCCGCCCCCGTCATTACTTCCCTCCACCCTGCCAATCTGCCGAATCCGCCTGCTTCACTTCACCATGCCGATGTCCCGCTTCCGCCCCCTCCGTCACAGCTCCTCCTCCTCCACCCCCACCTCCCGCAGCTCAAGCTCCTGGTCTCCTGCCGCCGCCTTTGCCGAAGCCACAGAGCGTGTCCGGGCCGGGACGCTCAGCCTGCAGGAAGCACACCACCTATTCGACGAATTGCTGCGGCAGGCCATCCCAGTCCCGGGGCGCTCCCTGAACAGGTTTCTTAATGCGCTCGCCCGTGCTCCGGTCGATGAAGCCTGCAAAACCGGCCCCGCACTTGCGGTCGCTCTCTTCAACCGTGTGTGCCGCGAAGAAGCCGGCCCACGGGTGGCGCCTCTCACAGTCCACACCTATGGCATCCTCATGTACTGTTGCTGCCTCACACGTCGGCCGGACCTAGGGCTTGCCTTCTTCGGCCGTCTCCTCAGAATAGGCCTCGAGACAAACCAGGTCATCGCCAACACTTTGCTCAAGTGCCTCTGCGATGCAAAACGGACAGATGACGCTGTCAACATGTTGCTGCTCCATAAATTCTCCGAGCTGGGCGGTGTGCCTGCTGCCATCTCGTACAACACAGTTCTTAAGAGCTTATGCGACAAAAGGATGAGCCTGCAGGCACATGACCTGCTCCAGACAATGGCAAAAGAAGGAGGTGCCTGCTCCCCCGACGTCGTGTCCTATAGCACGGTCATCCACGGCTTCTTTAGGGAGGGTAAAATAGGCAAGGCATGCAATCTGTTCCATGAAATGATCCATCAAAGGGTTAGGCCTGATGTGGTGACATACGGTTCAGTTATTGATGCGTTGTGCAAGGCCAGAGCAGTGGACAAGGCAGAGCTAGTCCTTAGGCAGATGGATGATGATGGTGTTCAACCAGATATCGTGACATACGCTTGCATCATCCATGGATACTCCACATCAGGACGGTGGAATGAGGCAACTAATATGCTCAGAGAAATGAAAAGCCGAGGTCTTACACCAGATATTTATACATACAATTCATTCATGACTTCCCTTTGCAAGCATGGAAGAAGCAAAGAAGCTGCAGCCATTTTTGATTCCATGACTGCCAAGGGACAAAAACCTAATATCGTCTCCTACTCCATTTTGTTACATGGGTATGGAAATGAAGGATGCTTTATTGATATGATTAATCTATTTAATTCAATGAAAGACAAGGGTATTGTACCCAACTGCACGGTTTTCACCATATTAATTGGTGCATATGCTAAATGTGGAATGATGGATGAAGCTATGCTCATAGTTGCTGAAATGCGGGGACAAGGAGTTAGTCCGGATGTAGTCACCTACTCAACTGTAATATCCGCACTTTGTAGAATGGGTAGGCTGACCGATGCTGTGGACAAATTTGATGAGATGATTGCTATGGGAGTACAGCCGAACCAAGCTGTTTATCAATGCCTAATCCAGGGTTGCTTTATACATGGTGATTTGGTTAAAGCGAAGGAGTTGGTTTCTGAAATGATGAAAAAAGCTATTCCTCCTCCTAACATTGTGTTCTTCACTTCAGTGATAAACAGTCTATGCAAAGAAGGAAGGGTTATGGAGGCACAAGATGTCTTTGACTTGGTTATAAGCATAGGTGAGAGGCCTAATGTCATTACTTTCAATTCATTAATTGATGGATATTGCTTAGTCGGCGAGATGGATAGAGCACTCAGAGTACATGATTCAATGGAATCAGCTGGTGTTGAGCCTGATGTTGTTACATATGGTACACTCCTTGATGGCTATTTTAGAAATGGATGGATCAGTGATGGTTTGACTCTATTCAGAGAAATGTCATGTAAACCTGACACTCTTACATATGGCATGGTACTGGATGGGTTATTTCATGCTGGGAGAACTGATGATGCAAAGAAAATTTTCCATGAGATGATCGAAAGGGGAATAACTGTCAGGATTTACACATACAACATTATTCTTCGAGGACTTTGTAGAAATAATTGTGCTAGTGAAGCAATCACGCTGTTCCATAAATTAGGTGATATGAATGTGAAGTTTGATATTGAAACTCTCAATATCATGATCAATGCATTGTACAAGGTTCGGAGAAGAGAAGAAGCTAACAATTTGTTTGCTGCAATATCAACTAGTGGGTTGGTACCTAATGCTGCTACTTATAGCATAGTGATAACAAATCTTCTCAAAGAAGGATCAGTGGAAGAAGCTGGCAATATGTTTTCATCCATGGAGAAGGTTGGTTGTGCTCCCAGCTCCCGTCTTATAAATGATATAATCAGAATTTTCTTGGAAAAAGGTGAGATCACCAAGGCTGGAGATTACTTGTCTAAAATTGATGGGAAGAGCATCTCACTTGAAGCAGAGACTACTTCATTGATGTTGTCTCTCTTTTCAACAAATGGGAAATATCGGGATAATATGAAATTGCTCCCTGCAAAGTATCAACTTTTCGATGGACTTGGTTGAGTAAGTGATGCGTTGCATGTGAGACTAACTCAAGCACAATTGAGTTTGCATATTAACCTCTTGCTGGTATAAGAAATCCAAACTGCTGGCTTGTAGCATGAAATTCATTTTGCGGTGTATCAAAATCACAAGAATGTGAAACATCTTTGAGTGCAAAAAGATACAAAGTGGGGACTATCCTCGAGTGCCTCCATCATACCCATTCCTATTCATCTTCTTCAGATGTCAGCTTCTTTTTACCTCGTGCAAGATGAAGGTGAACCCTTCTGATGTCATTGCTCAATATTGAATGAACAACATTACTTAGATGTAGACTGAGTTCTCAACGAATTAGAGTGTATCAGAAGACGCCATTGAATTAGCTGGAATTGCAATTCTGATATTGGATGGAGAACTGGGAATATGAAAGTCTCTGAATTAGCTTCATGTGGTAACTGAGAAATTATTGTTTGTATGCAGCTCGTTCAAGTTTGGATTTAGCCATTTGTGCAGACGAATTTGATGTCTACTTCAGCGTGTCACTTTACTTTGTCAATAGTTATGCAGAAGGCAGACACTTTTCTCTATTTGCTGTTATTTGGCATTACCATCCTTAGTGTTCAGCTGTAAGCATCATTGAAACACTAGTATACTAGTATTACTATTACATGACATTTGCATAGGAATAGTTTCAGAAGAAACAGGATAGCAGCCAGGTTTCTGTTGTTGCTGACTGGTACTTAGTAATTAACTGTAAGCATGATTTCTATTTTCAGTTGCTGTTGTAGAGCTGCAGTACTAATCAAGATTTCGGTGTGTGATGATGTAGCTAGCACATAGTATGTCCTTAATTTCCAGCAGGGATCGATATAATCGGATTACTATTGAGCTGTGGCAGCTCCACTCTAACCCTCAGTCTCACCAGGACACCACTCATAGACGGTTTTTCTTTTTTGGTGTCTTAAAAATCTTATAACTCTCAGCAGCAACCTCTGGAAGCGACATCTGTTTCTCTTCTCTTATTTTTCTTCTCTTACTTGCTTCACCCTGATTTCTCTTATTTTCTATAACCTGTCATGTTACTGGACCAGCTTTGACGATGATATGTTGTAGGCAACTTGCCATATTTGCAGGTTCAAAGCATATTGGTGTGAAGAGTGCATGCTGGCCGTGGCCTCCAGCTCGTCGCGCACGGTGGTAGGCTCGGCTGGACCCTGGCATCGACTACCTCCTCGGCTCCCGCCACCGTGCCACGGCAGCATGTTCATCGGCTCGCAACCGTGGAGGTTGTGACGTTTGGCCTCGGCTACTCCCCACCTCTGGTGAGCTCTTCTGGTTCCCTTCTAGAAATTAAGCCGTGGGATTATGTGGTCCTTTTTTGTGTGGTTTCGCTCCTATTCAAGTTTAGCTTCTTTTCTATCTCAGAGGCTTAAGAGTAAGCTCACGAGGGCAGAATATGCTCGATTTGGTTCATGCGATGCTGATGATTTGTCTATCTAGCCTTATAGAATTCTGTTACTTAGAGTTTTGATCTATAGCTTGGTAAAATTCCTGTCCATGGTGGTTTCCTCTTATTGTTACAGATCTGGATGCTGCTATATACGTGGTTTGTTTGATTTTGAGCAGATCCTATTTAGATAAGCTAGCCCGTATCTTTGTTAGTATTTTTATTATTCTGGTTATAGAATAGATAACAAGAGAGTGTGTTACACTTGATTTAGTAGTGTATCGATCCTTGTTGCTTGTGTATAATGCATGGTGTGTCTTAGCAGAGCTCGTCTAGAAGCATATCTGTTCTTTAACTGCCTGGTCTACTTGTGCAGGAAGAAATTCCATGGCATGTACCAGGTACAGCGGTGCTGGTGCGCCTCGTGCGTCACCGGTGCTATCTCGCCTTGGGTTCAATTTCTCTCTCAGGTGATTCCTTTGGATCCGTTTCGATCTTCCTCATGCTCTATGGTACCATGGCCATCCTCATGCTCTGTGAGCTGTTGAAGTTTCAAGAATTTGTGGTGCCTTTTATAGTAGTGGATTGTGCTGTTGGCCGTGTAGTTGATCTGATTATTTGCTAGTTGTACATCCTCAGTTTTGGAATGCCATGGTTATTAAATCATTCTTGTGTATGCGGTGGGCAACAATGACTTGTGAATCTTACACCTAATCCAGTAGTATGTACACGTGGGCGGTGCATGCCTAATTGCTCAGCTAGTTAGCTAGCTGATTGCTTTTTGTAATTCAATAGAGAGCTGCTTAGGATGAATTATGTTGCCTTATTTTGTTGCTTTTGCTCAGCTAGTTTTCTTCTTATTGAAAGAAGTTTTTTTCTGTCCCTAAACTGCTGCCGAATTGCTTCCTGAGTTGGAAATTGTTTCTTCTTTTCATGATTCTTATGAAAAGCGGACCCATTTGCTGACTACTTCCTATAATCCGCTTGCTTATCTTTTATTTTACTGGACCAGCTTTGATGGCAATATGCTTTTGGTAAGCATTGGGTTAGGTTGCGTAAGATCTGATGGTGTCCCTCTTTTGATGCTATTCAGTATCATGGTTGCTTGTTTCGAATTGATGCCCCGTGAAGATTCCTCGGCCTCCCAATTTCTCCGGCCTCCCTCTTTTGATGATATTCAGTATCACGGGTGGAGGAAGGCTATGTCGGTGTTGAGGCCTGTGTCGGCGATGCTGCTGCTGCATTGCCTCGTATATATGTGATACTGTCTCGGGCTCGGCTGTTGTTGTATGAAAAGTTGAGCAGTGGACATAGATGAATCATTTTTGTACTAGTCAAGATCAGAAGCTGTGTGTAGTAGCTGTGTTTCTTTCCGATGACTGTTGTAAGCTTGCAGTTGTCTCTGGTTATGTATATAAACCTGTGAATATTAAATAAATTTGAACGTTTGCTGTCTGATGTGGATGCCCGAAAATCAGCATGCTTCATGTCTCTGGTTGATTAATCTTTTTAGTTTTAATGTTATTCTGTATGACAACACTTTGGGTCCTGAACTTGTAGCCGTGGTGGCTGGTCTGTGTTGTGTGTCATGTGTAAATGTTATCGCTTCTCTTCTCTATGAAGTTGCTGATGTGTACAGCAGATTACTCGATGGTTCCTCGTGTTCTGTGTACCAGCAACGGGCAGCATCATTCTTTTGGGAGAAAAGGCACACGGGCAGCAAAGAGAAGTCGTTTACAGCAACCAGTACGAGGGCCACTCCAAGCTCTCTCCACCACATACCAAGGTGCGAGCAGGGAGAGTACCTGTGAATTGATGCCTCGTCTCCGCCGCCGCCGCCCACGCTGACGTCGCCGCCGCCTCCGCCTCACGTCGCCCACGAGCTGCTGTCCTCCCCAGCGGCACGAACCACTAATTCCTCTTAATGCCCCGCCTACGCTGCGCCACGCCGATGCCCCGCATCCGCCTCCACCGCCGCCTCTTCTCCTCCTCCGCCTCGCCGCCCTTACGTCCCTGGTCTCCCCAGGTTGCCTTTTCGGCGGCCACTGAGCGCGTCCGCGCCGGCACGCTCACCCGGGAAGACGCACACCACCTGTTCGACGAATTGCTGAGGCAGGCCACACCGGTCCCCGAGCGCTCCCTCAACGGCTTCCTTGCTAAGCTCGCCCGTGCTCCGGCCTACGACGACCGCGGAAGTGGCCCCTCTCTCGCCGTCCTTCTCTTCGGCCGCGTGTGCCGAGAAGATGCCGGCCAGCGTGTGGCGCAGCACACAGCCTGCACCTACGGCATCCTCATGGACTGCTGCTGCCGCGCACGTCGACCGGACCTAGGGCTTGCCTTCTTCGGCCGTCTCCTCCGAACAGGCCTCAAGACAGACCGGATCATCGCCAACACTTTCCTCAAGTGCCTCTGCGATGCAAAACGGACAGACGAGGCTGTGGACATGTTGCTGCTTCATAAATTCTCCAAGCTTGGCTGTGATCCTGATGCCATCTCATACAGCACAGTTCTTAAGAGCTTATGCGACAACAGAATGAGCCAGCGGGCACTTGACCTGCTCCACACAGTGGCGAATGAAGGGGGTACCTGCTCTCTCAACGTGGTGGCGTATAACACAGTCATCTATGGCTTCTTTAAGGAAGGCAAAGTAGGCAAGGCATGCAATCTCTTCCATGAAATGGTGCAGCAAGGGGTCTCGCCTGATGTGATGACATATAGCTCGGTTATCGATGCCTTGTGCAAGGCCGGAGCAATGGACAAGGCGGAGCTATTCCTTCAGCAGATGTCTAGTAATGGCGTTCAACCCAATGAAGTGACGTATACTTGCATGGTCCATGGATATTCCACATCAGGGCGGTGGAAAGAGGCGTCTAAAATGTTCAAAGAGATGACAAGCCTGGGTCTTATACCAGATATTGTTACTCGCAACTCGTTCATGGCATCCCTTTGCAAGCACAGAAGAAGCAAAGAAGCTGCGGACATTTTTTATTCCATGACTGCCAAGGGACACAGACCTGATATCCTCTCGTATTCTATTTTGCTTCATGGATACGCCAATGAAGGATGCTTAGCTGATATGATTAATCTCTTTAATTCAATGGCAGACAGCGGTATTGTAGCCAACTGCCGCGTTTTCAACATATTAATTGGTGCATATTCTAAATGTTTAATGATTGATGAAGCTATGCTCGTATTTACTGAAATGCGAGGAAGAGGAGTGAGCCCAGATGTAGTGACCTATTCAACTGTACTAACCGCGCTCTGTAGAATTGGTAGGCTGTCCGATGCTATGGATAAATTCAATGAGATGATTGCTGTGGGAATACAACCGAACAATGTTGTTTATCGGTCCCTAATTCAAGGTTGTTGCATACACGGTAACCTGGTTAAAGCTAAGGAGTTGGTTTCGGAAATGATGAACAAAGGCATCCCTTGTCCTAACATTGTGTTCTTCACTTCAGTAATAAACAGTCTATGCAAAGAAGGGAGGGTTATGGAGGCACAAGATATCTTTGACTTGGTTATAGGCATAGGTGAGAGGCCTGATGTCATTACTTTCAATTCATTAATTGATGGATATTGCTTAGTCGGCGAGATGGATAAAGCACACGGAGTATGTGATTCAATGGAATCAGCTGGTGTTGAGCCTGATGTTGTTACATATGGTACACTTGTCAATGGCTATTTTAAAAATGGAAGGGTCGATGATGGTTTGGCTCTATTCACAGAAATGCCGTCTAAGAGAGTTAAACCTACAACTGTAACATATGGCACCATACTGGATGGGTTATTTCGAGCTGGGTCAACTGATGCGGCAAAGAAAATGTTCCATGAGATGATCGAAAGTGGAATAACAGTCAGCATTTCCATATATAGTATAATTCTTGCAGGACTTTGCAGAAATAATTGTGCTGATGAAGCAATCGCGCTGTTCCAGAAATTAGGTGAAATGAATGTCAAGTTTGATGTTACAACACTCAATATCATGATCAATGCAATGTACAAGGTTCGGAGAAGAGAAGAAGCTAACAATTTGTTTGCTGCAATATCAACCAGTGGGTTGGTACCTAATGCTGCTACTTATAGCATAGTGATAACAAATCTTCTAAAAGAAGGATCAGTGGAAGAAGCTGGCAATATCTTTTCATCCATGGAGAAGGTTGGTTGTGCTCCCAGCTCCCGTCTTATAAATGATATCATCAGAATTTTGTTGGAAAAAGGTGAGATCACCAAGGCTGGAGATTACTTGTCTAAAATTGATGGGAAGAGCATCTCACTTGAAGCAGAGACTACTTCATTGATGTTGTCTCTCTTTTCAACAAATGGGAAATATCGGGATAATATGAAATTGCTCCCTGCAAAGTATCAATTTTTCGATGGACTTGGTTGAGTAGTTGATACATTGCATATGAGACCAACTCCTGATAAAGCACAATGGAGATTTTGTTGGCATAAAGCCCTCCTGCCAGCATAAGAAATACAAACTATCTGCTTATACAGTTGCTTTCATTTTGCGGTGTGTCAGAATCACAAGAAAGTGAAATGTGTATGAATCTTTTAGTAGTCTACCCTGATTGTTTGCAACCTTAAGGATAGTGGCTTCTGATTGCCAATGGGGAAGGTAAGCACAAGGAATACTAATCCAATCTTTTTCTAGCAGCCACCTGACATTTGTGATCTATCTAAAACTTTCACTTTTCTTCATATGAATTCACTTTTTAGCAGTGTCATTCTTGGTGATCTCCTATGCATGCAAGGGTGGGCTTACTTTTAGTTCAATTTTTTATATCTCAGAGTAAAATGATTCTGGAAGAATGGATGTTTGAGGTTGTTTATGCTCTGTTCAATTATCAGATGTATGAGCTCATGCCAGAGTCCCCTGTATTTGCATCTATCTGTTCCAGTGGTGGACCTTGTTGTATGATTTTCTTCTGCTTTACTTCATTTAATATTTAACTATTTTTCTCACGATGTACGCAGTCTGCAGGGCACCAACACCACCTCAAGTGACATAGGAGAGGAGTCAAAGCATTTGCATGATGAGAATGTCTTGCTGTTGTGCATTGCTCTCTATTTCTATATGGTACCTCAATTCCACGTTGGTATTGCTATGCCAGGGCAAGGATCTTTTGTCCTCTTGGGGCCTAGACTTCTGTTCCCAGTGCTTAGTATTCGATTTTTTTAATTGATATATCCACTCTGAACAGGAAACACAATTAAATGTTGCTTTTGTTTTTTGTGCTTACTTATAGGAAGGATTTGCTTTCTCACACTGCACAACATGAAAAGCTCAGTTCCATCTTCGGGTGGAAACTTTGGAAGATAACTCATGGCGTAAGATGAAGTTCTGGCTCTTTGTCGCAAGAGATGTTATACTTGGTTTTCTTGCTGTTCAAACTGTAAGCGCTTACATTTGAAAATATATTTTTCATTTCTTTTCTTTCAAGAAATGGCATGCATTATCTTTGTCTATAGAGATGTTCTTAGGATTATTGCTGCATAACTTACAGACTTCAGCAGTTGTTTGCGTAATTCGCAATTTACATGTTAAATATTGAGTAAATTTCACAGAACTGTATGTTTAATGCACGATCTCAAAATACAAAATAGTGTAAACAGAAAGAGGTGGATCAAACAACTCTTTTCATTTTGTGCAGACTATTGCTAGCATCAGGGCTATTGCATACTTCCTAGACAGTGATGGAAGTTTCCGAAACAGTTTCAGTGATGGTTGGGATGGCATCTTGTCAAGGCATCCAATACCCTTCTACTACTGCATAGGTATTCAAATAACACCTCTCATTATAATGATTTATCTTTGTCATTTATATTTGCAACGAAAACTTTTGGTTGATAGAGCATGCAATACTACCCTTGATATTGTATCATCATCATTCCTTAATGATGTAGTACATCTTTATGTTCCAGGTGTTTTTTTTTGTACTGCTTGGATTTTTCGGGTTGATAGTGCACTGCTCGTCCTTCAATGACAACCAAGACCCTTGCCTAGCTAGGTGCCGGGACTGCTGCTATGGTTGGGGCATCTTGGACTGCCTCCCTGCTTCTTTGGAGGTATCCGTACTCCGGAGTGCCCTGAAGAGGGCGACGGTGCGGACGGCCTCCCTGGTAGGGAGCAAGGAGACGACGGAGGCGAGCAGGTCGTCCGAGAGGCTGGATAGACGATCGGCGCCGGCCATCGCGTGTCTCCAGCTCAATTACAAGGGAGGGTCGAAACAGCCAGGTGGCTTGTACTATAATATGATGATGATGACAGATCTAGCCTATATGTCGTCGGTTCTGTTTCGACCTTGCCAACCAGGTGGGTGGATATATAGATTATCCGAGATTCCGGGTTCCAGTTCAACTATCGCTACCCTATGTCCGCTCTTGTACAGTATATTCGCTTGCGTCTCCCCAGCCAGCTTTGGATCCCCAAATATGCGTCGTGCTCATGCCAATGTTATGTCATTATTTGGTTATGTAAATTTTAGTTATTGTTTCAAATAGTGAGGGAGGAAAGAATGCCATAGTGAGATTGCCAGGACGATTCAGAATTAGGTCTGCATCACAGATTGGCATGGCCTGTGTCGCATGCAACTTTTTTATGGCACTACCAATTACTGCGACATGCCGAACGAGTCAAAAACAGGACAATGGTTGCCAGTACTGAAGACTTGATAGTCGAAAAAAGGAGCTCATGATTTCTGTGATATTCTCTGACACCGTACATGCACATATACACATAAACCAGGAACATGAACTGCGGATGTTTTCAGGCTAGAAAACGATATAAGTATGCCAGCGCCACCTATCTGAGCACATACAGAGAATATAGATGTCTCACTATACTTCTCCAAAGCAATGCATTTGGTGATTTTGGTCTGATGGAGGCATTCTTCTCTAAATTTGTAATGTAGAGCCTACCCCAACTTGTTTGGGACTGAAAGGCTTGGTTGTTGTTGCTGTTGTTGTCCATGTGTAATGTAGGGTTGTAAACTAAATCAAGTAACGAAAACAGTTATATCTACACAAACAGAAATAAGTGATGATGAAAAACCACTACAGCCACAGTAGAGCCTAATAAAGACATGTAATCTTACATATAACAAACTTAAACAAGGTAGTAAACTAGGAACATGGTGAAGAGTCTTAGCTAAATACAGGAACATAGCATATCAACAAAGTAAAAGAGGCAGGGTTCTTGGACTGGTCCCACAGATGAAACCGACTAGCATAGTATATATACTATATAGTATAATAACAGTCAGCATTTCCATATATAGTATAATTCTTGCAGGACTTTGCAGAAATAATTGTGCTGATGAAGCAATCGCGTTGTTCCATAAATTAGGTGAAATGAATGTCAAGTTTGATGTTACAACACTCAATATCATGATCAATGCAATGTACAATGTTCGGAGAAGAGAAGAAGCTAACAATGTTTTTGCTGCAATATCAACCAGTGGATTGGTACCTAATGCTGCTACTTATAGCATAGTGATAACAAATCTTCTAAAAGAAGGATCAGTGGAAGAAGCTGGCAATATCTTTTCATCAATGGAGAAGGCTGGTTGTGCTCCCAGCTCCCGTCTTATAAATGATATCATCCGAATTTTGTTGGAAAAAGGTGAGATCGCGAAGGCGGAGATTACTTGTCTAAAGTTGATGGGAAGAACATCTCACTTGAAGCTTCAACCACTTCGTTGATGTTGTCTCTCTTTTCAACGAATGGGAAATATGGTGAGGATATGAAATTGCTGCCTGCAAAGTATCAATTTTTCGATGGACTTGGTTGAGTAGTTGATACATTGCTTATGAGACCAACTCCTGATAAAGCACAATGGAGATTTTGTTGGCATAAAGCCCTCCTGCCAGCATAAGAAATACAATCTGTCTGCTTATACCGTTGCTTTCATTTTGCGGTGTGTCAGAATCACAAGAAAGTGAAATGTATATGAATCTTTTAGCAGTCTACCCTGATTGTTTGCAACCTTAAGGATAGTGGCTTCTGATTGCCATTGGGGAAGGTAAGCACAAGGAATACTAATCCAATCTTTTCTAGCAGGCACCTGACATTTTGTGATCTCTCTAAAACTTTCACTTTTCTTCATATGAATTCACTTTTTAGCAATGCCATTCTTGGTGATCTGCTATGCATGCAAGGGTGGGCTTACTTTTAGTTCAATTTTTTATATCTCAGAGCAAAATGATTCTGGAAGAATGGATGTTTGAGGTTGTTTATGCTATGTTCAATTATCAGATGTATGAGCTCATGTCGGAGTCTCCTGTATTTGCATCTATCTGTTCCAGTGGTGGACCTTGTTGTATGATTTTCTTCCGCTTTACTTCATTTATTTGGCATTACCATCCGTAGTGTTCAGCTGTAAGCATCATTGAAACGCTAGTATACTAGTATTACTATTACATGACATTTGCATAGGAATAGTTTCAGAAGAAAGAGGATAGCAGACAGGTTTCTGTTGTTGCTGTCTGGTACTTAGTAATTAACTGTAAGCATGATTTCTATTTTCAGTTGTTGTTGTAGAGCTGCAGTACTAATCAAGATTTCGGTGTGTGATGATGTAGCTAGCACATAGTATGTCCTTAATTTCCAGCAGGGATCGATATAATCGGATTACTATTGAGCTGTGGCAGCTCCACTCTAACCCTCAGTCTGACCAGGACACCACTCTAACCCTCAGTATCAAACCATGGTGATGCTTCAGATGAAAATTGAAGATGTAGAACTGCTGTGACCATGATGGATCGAATGCCAAAATAGTTACAAAACGAGGGTCATCTGTCATAGGATGAGTGTCAGGAATTATCCTCCATTGTCGTGTTGCTGGGTTGCACACAACGAAGCGGCAAATGCGTGTAGAACTGTAGTTGCTCCTGTACTTACAAAGGACTAGACCATTGCAGCAGTCGAGGAATTGTAAATGCTCATAGTGTGGCACATCAGCAAGGATTCCATCGATTTCCCCATCATCTTGTGATAGGGTTACAAGCGGGATAGCAGGCTTATTGTGGCCTTGGTACGGAAGTCCATTGGTTACTTTTGTGGGCAACTTCTTGTGGTAGTCCGGATCAGAGGAAAAGGCAGACCAATCCTTATAGCCACATTTGCTGCGGCAAAAGTCCCTGTATGTCAGCCGTGAGAGGATGTCAACCACTAGATCATCAGTTAACTTAGCAGCGGTGGCATCCTTGTGAAGGCCCATGTCTTTATGTTATCCTACTGTCACTGAAATAAAAAAATTGACAGTTATCAGAACCAAAAAGAGACGAAAAATAGTTGTGCTGGAACTTCTTTAGATTCGGAACTGTGCGTTCGATACACAATTTTGTTTCTTTCCTAATAATAAATTAACTTCTATTGCTTGGGTTTCACATATCTCTTGTGACATTGCTTAGCTAGCTTTTACATGAAAAATGCTGTTGACTTAGTTTTGCCAAACTGTTGAGAAGACCCTTTTGTGGTCATATGTTTTTCAAGGGGAGGGCAGAGGGAGGTTTACATGGGGACAAGGAGGGAGAGAGGGGCAGAGAGCACAACCCCTCTTGTGGTCGCATGCACGTTTTGAGTAGCAGCGGCAAACTGGGGCGCTGGTCCCTGAAGGCAACCGCATTGCGGCTTATCGGGGGAACATAGTTTTTATGATTCTTAATAGAACAAAGTTCATGTTAGTTTAACAAAAACTTGTGTGCTGATTTCCAATTTATTTTGTGAAAGCTATTGGATCTAAGCTTAGACTGATATATTCCAGAACCATAGACTGATATATTATGCTAACCGTCGTGAATCAATCAAGTAAATCCCCAACACAAGAAAATCAAGCACGAAGAGAAAAGGACATCGAGTGGCGTGAGGGAGGTCTAGCATAGAGGAGGAAATAAGCTCAGATCTGGAGGAAAATGATAAGGGCGCCATGTTCTGTTACACGCAATAGCAAAACAACGATAAAGTTAAACAAGATCAAACCAACGGGGATACGAGATTTTAACGTGAAAAACCCTTCCAACAAGGAAGAGAAAAAACCACGGGCGCCAGTCAGCAATACTTCACTATATTCGGGTGAGGTTACAAACGCGTCGGGATTTACAGTGTATGGCTTATCCCGTGCGGCGGTTTACAAGAGGTATATAAAGGCGGTCCTGACCTAATTAGGTCGGTATCTGTGAATCCAATTCGACGGGGCCCCGCGTAGCGGAGGCCGAACTTTCCTTTATTTTCATATGAATTTGGATCACCATAAAATAACACTCCAACTTGAGACAAATTCCCTCTTGTAGCATAAATGAGAAACTTCACCTGAAACACACAAAGAAAACAACTTCGGCGCCAAATAGCCTCTTGACAGCTTCGGCCCTAAGCCTCCGGCGACGGGCCTCCGCGTAGCGGAGGCCGAACTTTGGATCACCATAAAATAACATGCTCATGCATGCTGAGGAGAGGAGTGCTAAGAGAAAGGACTGGGACTCACCGTGCAGCTTAAATCCGGTCGCCGGCACCCGGCGGTGAAGCGGTCGAGATCTCCCGTTTCTTCCTTTCCAATTTTCTGAAACAGCTTTTCTCGAGTGGAAGAAGCAGAAAACAGTGGGACTTTCCCCTCTCCCGTTGAGAGCCGACTCCAGTTTCCAGGGGAGCTTCCCGACGCGCTTCTCCTTCCCCTCTGGCGGCTCCGGCAGCTGGCGTGGAAAAGGATGTGCTGCTTGGGCTGTAGATATTAGGGGTAGGTTTTCTTTTCCTTGTTGCTTGTCCCATGTGGCGAATCGAAGTGGAGCACCGGATCCCATCGGCCGGATCTGGGGTGTGCTCGCCTCGGTTTCCATTGCTGCTCAGCTCTAGTGGCAGGAGCTGTGGCTAGGGATGGAACTGCAGCGGGAGTTCTTCGCAAATAAGGCCGTCTTCCCCTCTTCGACTTCCTCTGCCCTGCTGTGGTGCGGTGTGGGGTGGTGGTGCCGAGCTTTTGGTGGTCAGCTTCCATGGTGGAAGCTTGCTGTGGAGGGTGCGCCGCCGACTCGATTCAATAAGCATCGCATATGCTTTCTTCAGTTCGGTGTTGCGGTGGCCCGGCTGCTTCCTCTGTTTTGCTGTGGTGGCGAGGAGATGAGGCGGTTGGTTGCTGTGGCTGCTGGCGACGTGGAAGGTCGGGAAGTGGATGATTCTGCTCAAGCCCGGAGAAGACTCTCGGTGACCGATGTGCGGCCGCCGACTGCTGAAGCTGGCGGGCAGCTGCTCCGAGACTTGGCGTCGTGGCGCCAGGTTATCTTCAACCTCCATGGGAGGCCCTTCAGTGGAATCGCATCGGCATGTATTCCCATCCTGTGTCAAGTGGTTTTGTCCCCGATACTCGTGTGGGGGGTCGTTGCTCGAGGCCACAAGCACATCGACGACGACGGAGCCGGCGAGGGAGGCGGCTGCGTTTCCTAGTTGTTTTCGAGTTTTTTTTTCTTTTCTTCGAGGGACCTAGTTGCTCTTCTTATTTTCTGTAAGGTCCTCTATGTAAAATGTTTCGCCGCTTTGACTCATCAATGCAGTTCCTAGGTCCTTCGGGCCCTTCCCTGTTAAAAAAAAGAAACAACTTTTCTCAACGTTATTAAATTTCAAGATCTCATCTCCCGTCGCGGCGCTAAGATTACTCACAGTACGGGAAGTGGGAAGTATCCTATACTCCCACGTACTACTCTCTCCCTATTAAAATTAAAATGTACGTTTCGTCTAGAAAATGCTAAAACATCTTATATTTATTATACGGGAAAGTATATCTTATTTACAACTTCCATAGTTGACGATAATATGTGTGGTATCATACAATATTATATATTTATTAGGAACTCATCTTTTTTTAAATGCATACGATTAGGAACTCATCTTTTCTTAAATGCGTTATGATACGGTATCTACTTATGATACCACTATCATCTTTTTTCTTATTAAATGAGGGTCATGTCACCTTTTTTACGAACATGGAATGCATCATACTATCTTTGATCCTCCACTATGACTAGTCTAAGAGAGAATTTGGGCGAACAATTCATAAAATGACCTTGGGTTTTATGAATTTTTGGTCCGGCAAATTAGCACGACATGATTTAAACGGGCCTAGACATGGTTAAGGTCACATGGTACGGGCCCGTTAGTGCTTGTTCCCGACTTTAACTTGAAGCTCGTGGGCTGACACGGCACAACATGATTTTTTTACATTCTTTACTTTCTAACTATTTATCGGACTTAGGCCTTAATCGAGCCAAAAACAGGCTAATCGTGTCATGCCTGACATGGCATTTTAGGCCGATCGGGCCGTATTAGTGCTGGTGGGCCGTGCCTACCCCCGAGGTCAAGATCTGTGGGCCGGCCCGACACGACATATTTAGCAATTATGACTAACGGGCCATGCCACATGCATGATGTGCTTTTGGTGGGCCGGGCCGTGCTGTGCCACCCGGTTGGCCAGCTATAATCCCCTCCCCCAATCCCTCCAAATCGGAGGGTACTGTAACATCCTAGTGTTTGGGAGATTTTAAGGATCTAGATATAATATGTGCACTTGCATATCATGCATCTTAAAAATACGGGAAATTTTGGCGCGAAAGTTGTTGGTTTGTGTAGAGATAAACAAAAACTTTTCCTACGCGATGCTTCCAAGATCTAGCCGAGGTAGAAGACCACGAGTATTACCACTAGACGCGCAGGTGCGGATTATCGATGCAGCGCGTCGGGGCAGTGCAGTCCCACGATCCGGTCCGGCCGATCCAATCCCTCGGACGTCGAAGTGCTGAACGTACAGCACCTCTGCCGGTATCCACACGTACGAGGAGGAGCTCCGACGGCGGACTGCTAGGTCCGGTGCGGCGGCTGGACTGAGTGGGGCTAGGGTTCCCAACGCATGGGAGAGTGGACTAACGTGCCCGTTGGGCAACCTGCACCCCTCTTTATATAGCGTATGGTAATGGGCTTCACAACACTTGTGGCCCATTCCCTCTGTGAGTCCGACTCACAAAACCAGTCCATTTCCGGTTCGGGTCCAACCCGACCAATACTTGCTCCCGCTCTTAAGTGTGTGACCCTGCAGTCTCATGGCGACTTGGACACGATTGGAGTCCAACTCCCAATCGATCAATCGGTAGCGGCTCCTAGCAGAACGTGCCGACTCCCAAGTACCATTGAGTCATGACGACATACCTTTCAATGTGATATTCATCTTAGTCCCTTTTGCCTCACGATATACCTTGTCAAACTATAGGCGATTTTATCGTCATCCCTTAAATAGTTCAACTCTCTTCTCGATCCGTGATATGTGATTCATCTGACTAACTCTTAGTCAATCGACACAGTTAACACTTAACTGAGTCGCGCATGGCCATGCTTCCTGAATCATATCACTCGAGAGGGCCCAGACAAATATCTCTCCATTCGGAGGGGCAAAATCCTATCTTGATTATCCACATCACGCAGTTTGCTTCTCATTCGACCCGAACTCTGCCTTTATAGTTGCCTTGTCACAGAACAACGTTTGACAGAACCTAAGTCGGTGATCCACAACTCGGATTGTGCGACAACCTCAGGTCTAAGGATTACATTGATTGAGACATGCAAATGACGACTTACTCGTTGCATCTCAATGTGGGTCGGTCCGACTTGCTAAACTCTTTAGCCAAGTCCGTGAACGTTGGAATGGCATCACCATGCCCATGAGAAGTGGAACCGTGTCATCAGCCAACACTCACATTAGTCTAGGGTGTGTGTCCAGCACAACCTAAATGACCAAGGACAATCTAGTATGAACAACATGAATATATAGTTCCACAATCGAATCACATATTCAATGACATATATCAGATGTTCAAAACAAGGACAACTTAATAACTTTATGAATACAGTGGGAATTACATCATACATGATTGCCTCTAGGGCATACTCCCAACAGTCTCCCACTTGCACTAGAGTCAATCATCCTGGCATCATATGCCTAGGCATCTAATGCCCATACATCTCGTGTGCGCCTAATGCTTAGGCTGTGGTAGCGCCTTTGTCAACGGATCTGCAATGTTTGCATCCGTGTGTACTTTGCATAACTTGATATCACCTTGTTCGACAAACTGGCGAATGAGGTAGTATCGCATGAGTATATGTTTGTTCTTCTGGTGTTGTCTATGTTCCTTGGCTTGTGCGATAGCACCATTGTTGTCACAATATACGTCCAAAGGATTGGACGCGCCCTGAACCACACCAAGATCCATCAGAAGGTTCCTGATCCAAACAGCTTCCTTTGCCGCCTCTGAGGCAGCAATATACTCAGCCTCTGTTGTAGATGCAGACACCGTATCTTGCTTGGAACTCTTCCAGCTCACAGCTCCTCCGTTCATTACGAACACGTATCCCGATTGCGAACGAGAAGTATCTGAGTCGGTGAGATAACTCGCATCTGTGTAACCCTTTACACTGAATTCCTCATCACCTCCATAAACTAGGAACATTTCCTTAGTATCTCTCAAGTATTTAAGGATGTTTTTAACCGCTGCCCAGTGGGCTTCGCTAGGGTCAGCCTGGTATCTGCTCGTAACACTTAGAGCATATGAAACATCTGGCCTAGTACAAATCATGGCATACATGATGGATCCGATTGCCGAAGCATATGGGATCACACTCATCCGACTTCGCTCATCAGTCGTCGAAGGACACTGAGTCTTGCTAAGTTTTATGCCATGGGACATCGGTAAGAATCCCTTCTTGGACTCTTCCATTTTGAATTTCTTCAAAACCTTGTCCAGATATGTACTCTGACTCAATCCAATGAGCCGCCTGGATCTATCTCTATAGATCCTGATTCCTAATATGTAAGTCGCCTCACCCAAATCCTTCATTGAGAAACTCCTTTCCAATGACTCTTTGGTTTCTTGCAACATCATGACATCATTTCCAATCAGCAATATGTCATCCACATATAAGATTAGAAAATTTACTTTGCTCCCACTAAACTTCTTGTATAAACAAGAATCATGATCGCTCTTGATGAAGCCAAACGATTTGACTACCTCATCAAAGCGAATGTTCCAACTCCGAGATGCTTGCTTCAACCCATAAATGGATTTCTGAAGTTTGCATACCTTGTCAGCATTAGCCGGATCGACAAAACCTTCGGGCTGTATCATATACACGTCCTCAGTTAAATTTCCATTAAGGAAAGCCGTCTTGACATCAATCTGCCATATCTCATAGTCGAAATAGGCTGCTATGGCTAACATTATCGAATTGATTTAAGCATCGCTACAAGCGAGAATGTCTCGTCGTAGTCAACTCCTTGAACCTGTCGGAACCCCTTCGCGACAAGTTGTGCTTTATAGACGGAAATATTTCCATCCATATCAATTTTCTTCTTAAAGACCCATTTGCACTCGACGGGTCTTGCACCGTCAGGCAGATCAACCAAATTCCAAAGTTGGTTTTCATCCATGGACTTTAACTCGGATCTCATGGCTCCAAGCCATGACTCGGAATCAGATCCCACCATCGCTTCCGAATAAGTTGCCGGCTCATTACTGTCTAACCGTAAAACATCTCGAGCACTCTGTAATCTGGCAGATCTCCGTGGTTCAGGTGCTGTTACCGGTGTAGGTACCACGACCGGCTCAGCCTCCAAGGCGTTCGCCGACTCGCCCCTAGCCGGTTCCTCGCGAATTTCTTCAAGTTGCACTATGCTCCCACTGACTTCCCGACCGAGAAACTCTTTCTCAAGGAAGACACCATTCCGAGCGACAAACACTTTGCCCTCTTCCCGGTTGTAGAAGTAGTACCCCAAGGTTTCCCTCGGATACCCCACGAAAATACACTTATCCGACTTGGGCGTGAGCTTGTACGACTGAAGTCGCTTGACAAATGCTTCACAACCCCAAATCTTAAGAAAAAACAAACTTGGCTTTTTACCAGTCCACATATCATGTGGTGTCTTCTCTACTGACTTTGATGGTACTCTGTTTAGTGTGAACGCTGCAGTTTCTAGACAATAACCCCAAAATGATAAAGGTAGATCTGTCCGACTCATCATTGATCGTACCATGTCCAACAAGGTCCGATTTCTCCGTTCCGATACACCGTTTCTCTGCGGTGTACCCGACAGAGTGAGTTGAGGAACTATTCCACAACTCTTTAGATGGTCATCAAACTCATGGCTCATGTACTCGCCTCCACGGTCCGACCGTAGAAACTTTATTTTCTTGCCGAGTTGATTTTGTACCTCACTCTGGAATTCCTTGAACTTTTCAAAGACTTCCGACTTGTGTTTCATTAAATAGATATATCCATACCTACTTAAATCATCAGTGAAGGTAATGAAGTACTCATAACCACTTCTAGCTGTCGTGCTCATTGGTCCACATACATCACTATGTATTAGTTCCAACAAGTCGGACGCCCTTTCACAACTCCTTGCAAAAGGTGTCTTGGTCATCTTGCCTAGTAGGCATGATTCGCATGTCTCGAATGACTCTAAGTCAAACGAAGTTAGAAGTCCATCATCATGGAGCTTCTTCATACGCTTCCAACTTATATGACCAAGACGACAATGCCAAAAGTAAGTCATATTCAGATCATTTGGTTTCAACCTTTTAACATTTATGTTATAGACCGATTCACTATCAAGATTTAAAATAAATAACCCGTTCTGAACGGGTGCAAAGCCATGAAACATATCTTTCAAATATAAAGAACAACCATTATTCTTAATATTCGACTCATAACTTTGTCTCATCAAACATGAGGCGGAAATAATGTTTCGACCAAGCGCTGGAACATAATAACAATTATTTAGTTCCAAAATAAATCCTGAAGGTAAATGAAGTTGCATCGTGCCGACTTCCAACGCAGCGACTCTCGCCTTGTTGCCGACCCGAATATCAACCTCTCCTCTTGCCACGCTCCTAGTTCTTACCAGTCCCTGCAACGAGTTGCATATGTGAATAACTGATCCGGTATCATATACCCAAGAACTATTAGGCGCATCAGCAAGATAAATGTCTATAACATTGCACACAAGCGTACCTGAGTTGGAAGTCACACCTCCACTCTTGGCTCTGTCAGCCAAATACTTGGTGCAGTTCCTCTTCCAGTGGCCATCCTGCTTGCAATAGAAGCAATTGGCTCCAGCTGTAGGAGAAGGCTTAGTCTTTGAGGGAGCACTCTGGACAGGGCCATGGGCGCTACTTCCTGACTTATCCTTCTTCTTAGTCCAAGAATTCTTCTTGAACTTAGCCTTTTTCTGCACAATCAACACTTGACTGGCGCCTTTCTTGAGATCAGCCTCTGCCGTTTTGAGCATCCCATGTAATTCAGTGATCTTCTTATCCATACCATGCATATGATAGTTCGAGATGAACGAACCATACGCACTAGGAAGAGAGTTCAGAATTATATCAGTAGCGAACTCTTCGTTAATGGGGAAGCCTAGCCGATCCAGAGACTGTATGTAACCAACCATCTTGATTACATGCAGACTCAGTGGATCGCCGTCTTTCAGCTTACAACCCAGCAAAGCTTGAGAGACTTGATACCTCTCGGTCTTTGCCTGAGCCTGGAACATACTTTTGAGGCTTTCGATCATATCGTAGGCCTCAACATTCTCGAACTGCTGCTGCAAGTCCGGTTTCATGTGTGCAAGCATAAGACAGCTAATTTTGGTAGACTCATCTCTAGTTTTACGGTAGGCATTTGTGACAGCGACAGTCGCATCATCATCAGGCTCTTTTGGAAGTGGAGTTTCTAGAACATGTTCTTTCTTGTCATGCTTGAGGACTATCCTCAAATTACGGTACCAGTTGGTGAAATTAGTTCCATTAAGCTTATCTTTCTCTAGGATTGACCTCAACGCAAACGCGGACAACTGAGGAAGGTTGCTAGGTGCCATTGATCTACAACAGAAAATACGCAAAAACACTTAAGACATGTATTCATAAAAGAGCAGGCATATTAAACGCTTTAATACTTATGCTCCCACTAGAACCAACATCCCTCCGATGGTTGCTAAGTGATTCAAGACCCTAAATAAGCAAGCCGACTAGTGAGCTTTAGCATCACTGCTAGCCGTCAAGTGATCTAGGTAGGCAACACCTTGCCAATCGTATCCAATACGACTCCTGTTAGTTGGGTGACATCACATGCCCCGGCTCCCAACCTACCTCGCCCCGAGCCCCACAACCGTTGTGATGGACTCGTCTAGATTACCGAGTGCTTCTGCTTGTAAGAGTCCGACTCAAACCCACCTAACCGGAAAGAATTGGTAGCACCTCAATTTTATGAGCCCACTACCAAGAATGTCCGACTTGTGATGGTGCAGCACTGGCGGGGCGACCGACTAGACCTTCTTTGAGGGATTAAAGAATCTACCAACTATCTACATAGAGGTAAATAGAGACATAACAATAACACAAATAAAGCAATTATAATGTGAAATGGTATGGCTCTCTTCATGGTGATCTCCATCTCCACGAAGCTTGTAAGTCGACTCGTGCCAACTCTTGTCACGTGCCATCTTACTCCATGTAGCCGACTTGTACATCGACTTGCATGCCTTCCGGGTTCTCCAACAAGCTACACTAGCTAGTAAATGAAAATTTACGTAGAGAATCCGACACGCAGGCCGGTATACAATAAAATGACAGCACCTAGGCTCCAGCCGGCTGACAAAAACATGATACGCAGATCATGTATGGATTACACACATCACATGCACATAAGCCATACCATTCACAACTTCCTGCAAAAACAAGTTATGCATAGATACGATATCTACCGGCGTTGTGAACTCGCAACGACATCTAAGGCGCTACGACAGGGATTTCTTCATTGGATAAAACGATTTTACCCAAATCTGATCCGTATTCCGATTCGACCAAACTCTTTGATCTTCGATCACCGCAACTGGATTTATGTGTCACGGTAAACCCCGATGGCGGAAACCGACCGGTAGGGGTAAGTTGTTCCACGACCTTAGCAGTATGATCACGGAAACCTGATCATCCATTAACCCCGAGTACGATTGATCCAATCAACCTTGTACAAAACCAATCTATCTCGTAGAACGACCACCAAAATAACACTTAGATCCAATCTAATGCTAACTACATATCACATATGTACGGATCTCGGGCCTAATACCAGAAGCTACCGCTCTGATACCACTGTTGGTTCGCGTAGAGATAAACAAAAACTTTTCCTACGTGATGCTTCCAAGATCTAGCCGAGGTAGAAGACCACGAGTATTACCACTAGACGCGCAGGTGCGGATTATCGATGCAGCGCGTCGGGGCAGTGCAGTCCCACGATCCGGTCCGGCCGATCCAATCCCTCGGACGTCGAAGTGCTGAACGTACAGCACCTCTGTCGGTATCCACACGTACGAGGAGGAGCTCCAACGGCGGACTGCTAGGTCCGGTGCGGCGGCTGGACTGAGTGGGGCTAGGGTTCCCAACGCATGGGAGAGTGGACTAACGTGCCCGTTGGGCAACCTGCGCCCCTCTTTATATAGCGTATGGTAATGGGCTTCACAACACTTGTGGCCCATTCCCTCCGTGAGTCCGACTCACAAAACCAGTCCATTTCCGGTTCGGGTCCAACCCGACCAATACTTGCTCCCGCTCTTAAGTGTGTGACCCTGCAGGCTCATGGCGACTTGGACACGATTGGAGTCCAACTCCCAATCGATCAATCGGTAGCGGCTCCTAGCAGAACGTGCCGACTCCCAAGTACCATTGAGTCATGACGACATACCTTTCAATGTGATATTCATCTTAGTCCCTTTTGCCTCACGATATACCTTGTCAAACTATAGGCGATTTTATCGTCATCCCTTAAATAGTTCAACTCTCTTCTCGATCCGTGATATGTGATTCATCTGACTAACTCTTAGTCAATCGACACAGTTAACACTTAACTGAGTCGCGCATGGCCATGCTTCCTGAATCATATCACTCGAGAGGGCCCAGAGAATATCTCTCCATTCGGAGGGGCAAAATACCATCTTGATTATCCACATCACGCAGCTTGCTTCTCATTCGACCCGAACTCTGCCTTTATAGTTGCCTTGTCACAGAACAACGTTTGACAGAACCTAAGTTGGTGATCCACAACTCGGATTGTGCGACAACCTCAGGTCTAAGGATTACATTGATTGAGACATGCAAATGACGACTTACTCGTTGCATCTCAATGTGGGTCGGTCCGACTTGCTAAACTCTTTAGCCAAGTCCGTGAACGTTGGAATGGCATCACCGTGCCCATGACAAGTGGAACCGTGTCATCAGCCAACACTCACATTAGTCTAGGGTGTGTGTCCAGCACAACCTAAATGACCAAGGACAATCTAGTATGAACAACATGAATATATAGTTCCACAATCGAATCACATATTCAATGACATATATTAGATGTTCAAAACAAGGACAACTTAATAACTTTATGAATGCAGTGGGAATTACATCATACATGATTGCCTCTAGGGCATATTCCCAACAAAAGTTTAAACGAATCAAAGTGGCCAATGTTTCACTTGACATGATAAAATATGTCTAGTTCATCTAGTCAAGAGTAAATTTGGAGTGATCTTTATAACAAGTATCTTAAGAAACCAAATCACCTGATAAGATAAACCATAGTTGGTTATGACCAACACAAACCCTAACAACCTTAACCTCAAGTCTATGAGTGATTTGGGATAATTCCCTAGGTATCTAGAACTCAAAGAGGGGCGAGTATCCAAATCTTATAGCTAATGATCACACTTCCACAAGTTAGAGATTCTTGATGGAATAATCTCATCAACAAATATCTTAGACTCTCTAAAAAGTGAACTACTTAAGTTATCAACCATCCACACAACATCTTTATAAATTATCTCATAACTACTAAGTGCACCTTCACAATCATATAACAAAGGTTCAATAGAACACCAATGATACCCACAAGTCTTAACTCAAAACCCACTAGTGGGAAATGATATAATAATTGTATTAACATATTTATCGAATATGTACATATCTCATCACCATAAAAGAAGTACCTAAAATAAGATAAATCTTCTTAAACTACTGTTACACCTTCATCATTACATATGATATTCCAAAACCTCTATACCTGCATTATGAATGACAAAGGTAATAAAGAGAAGAATATAAAGTAACAACATGACACGTGAGAAAAAGAACTAATAACTATGACATAAGTCATTAAACCCCAATAATCTTCTCATGCTCATTGTCTTAGTCATACTATACAAGTGAACATATAATATCTCAACACATCAATGAACCATTTTATCAACTTACTATTAAGTCATCATTCCACAAACACTCCACATTTCTATCCAAATCATCATTCAACAACTAAAGTATTTCTAGATACAACAAACGAATAACAACAAGTTATAACCTCTATTAGAGGAAGTAAATTGGAAACTAAGTAAACCAATCATGAATGATATAAGACCATATCTTATGGGAAACAAAATAACAAGTTTTATTGAAGAAGAATAAAAGCATGAACTAACTCTTAATCTAGATCTTGTTATGTTGTCTAGACCATTCTATCTTGTTTCCAATCTTCTCAAAGTCATTCTGCAAGAGAAGCAACCACCAGAAATGAGGAACTACAATAGGAAGATCTTTAAGAAGATTATTCAGATTGTTATAGAAGTGCTACTTCAATCTACTATAAGAGTATTTGGAAACTCTTATATCCTGATCTGATCTTATTAACTCCTCATGAAATAGTGTGATATTCCAATGTTAGTGTTATATAGAAGTAGTTTGGTAACAAGTTTCTAGACCTTGTTAACAATCACTTTTGTATACTCAAACAATTGAATGTCATACACAAATAAAAAGAAGGTTGAATAACCTAGTACATCTATGCCATTTGGATATGAAAAGTAATTTGGGGCAAGCCTTGCAAACTTGTTCATAGATTCTTCTTATATGTATCTGGAAAATGGATGTCTTAAAATACACTCATATTTCTTTATAATCATCTAAGAGAAATCTTGATTAGTGTAATTGGTTGTTTTCACCACAAGGGTGAGACAATGAAGGTGGAATCCTAGAGCAGATATTTACTTGCAAGTGACAAAAAGGAGTATCTGAAGACAAGTGGCAACTAGAGAGAAGAACATCAAGCAACAGAAGTCAACAAAGAGCAACACTGTCTCAGTAAGAAATTATTCAGTGAAGCATTAGTTAATGTTAGAGAATCTATAAAATATATGCCTTGTCAAGATCATCAGAGATGAGGAACATATAAAAAATCTCTTAAATGGAAACAAGTATCAAATATGAAATAATACCCAGCCATTGCATCCACATGTCTTGTGAGATGTGGAGGTTAATGGTAATAAGCTTAATACCTTGTTTTCCAGATGATTTTTATACACAAGACTACCAGATAACAACAAAGATTCATCTGCACATAATCATGTAAATGATTACATGTTCTTAAACAAACATGGGGTAAAATCCATAGTGGAACCTATGTGGAAAACAAACAGACGAGGTTCCCAAAGCCACTCATGTTTTCCACATAATTAGGTACTAAAAACAACAAACATGACTTGCACACACCTAAGTAAAAGGTCAACCAAAAATTATTAAAACTTCCAACTATGAAAGGTAACATGGTATCATAAAAGAAAACAAGTTCCTTCACCAATGTAAATCATTTGGTAAGACATGGTATAAAATTTCCTATTGAGTGATTTTCATTTTAGTGCATAGAAACATTACCAAGTAATGTTACCAAATTATTTTCTAAAAGGAATTGTATCTAAAATTTTCCAATTAAGTTATATCACTTTGATAACCACATGTGTGTTGTGTGGACATGATAACCATGTCTAAAATAACTTTAAATCCATGTAATAAATTAAATGGAGTGAAAACAATAAACTCACTTAAAATTGAACACCCAAGAGAAAATACAAAGATTCTCCAAATTCACCAAATTAAAATGTGGTGAGCTTGGAAATTTGATAAGGAATCTAAATACGATTTTTAATAATTTTTATCTTTACAAGAAAGCCCTGAAAACAATGTTATCTTCTCAGTTTTTTTAAGGCAGAAGGACCAATTCGCAAAATCTAGAAAATTTAGGGGGTTATTGAAAATCGCCTTTTCTTTTCCTCTTTCTTCTTCCTTTGCCAGAAGGCACAGGAGAACGCCGCCGTGGCTTTATCACTGCCACCTATTGCTGCCGCCGATTGCAAGGATAAGATCACCAGGGAGCCGTCTGCATCGAGCTCTCTCCCGCACTCTCTCACTCGCTTGCACTCTCTCTCTCTCTATGTAGAGAACTGCCCCGAAACCCTAACCCTAATCCTATCGGCCGCCACTCGTCGCCGTCGTCTCCGGCCACGGCTGGCCTGTCTGAGAGCTCCATTAGATTCGCGACGTCCTCCTCTACATCCTCGTTGAGTATCGCTTCCAGGGATGCCCAGGAGGAGGCGAATCGGGTCATCCCTTACAACTCCGGCGGCCGGCCAATTCTGGACGCCGCCGACGATTCCGACCTTACCGCTCTTCACCAACCCTTCCATCGCGTTCCAGGTGAGCTTAGCTACCTCCGTGTGCATTCCGTTGAGAGTATTGTGGCCGTATGGTCCTTGTCACCATATTCCGACCACCGTTCCCCGCGGTAGTGCTCGCCGGCGTAACTCCGACAACCATATGGGGGCGGCGCTACCATCAGTTTACTCATCGCGGTCCCCTCTACCCACTAGTACCTTGAAATCAGAGAATCACGCGAGGGATCACCTGATTGCTCACGGGATTGGGCCTGTGTGGCCATTTCTGACCACAAGCTGATGTCAGCATGACGTCATAAAGGATTTTCCTTTCTTTTTAATTTTTAATTTTTTAATTTTTATTTAAAATTGAATATGACAGGTGGGTCCCACCTGTCAATTAAAAAAGGACAGAAAATAATTAAATTTTATTAAATCAATAACTTTAATTCTATAACCTAGAAAAATATAAATAATATACCAAATTAATCAAAAAGTAAAATCTAACTGTTTATGAAATTTTAAAAAATGTTTGATAAAATTTTGAATTAAATATTTTTTGAATTAAATTAAAATCATTTAAAATTGAGAAAATAATAAATAATTCATAAAATCAGAAAAAATACAAGTTATATACCAAAATGCTCCAAATGACAAATGCAATGCATCTATGATGTTTTCATAGTAATTTGATCAAGTTTTCATGTGTGCAATATTTTGCCTAGTCATTTAATACATTTAAAATAAATAAATTAATAACATATTCAAATATTTTCATAATACTTTAAATGATATACCATATTAAAGAGAAAAACATTCTAAACTCAAATATGTCAAACACAAAACATTTTTCTTAATTTATAAACTTGTTCCTAAGGGTATAATGGAATTCTATAATATTCCATTATAACCAGAAATAACTACCACAACATTATTTTCCTTATTAATAAAACTCTCATGTTTTCACACCTACTAAACCTATCATCACAAGTCAATAGCAAGTTTTGTGACGATAGATTAGTGGTATTATTTCATCATCTTTCATTAAAACTCTTTGTCATCAGCTATACATTTCTGAACATAAAATGAAATGTGTCTATTACCTTTTCAATAGTTGTTCTCCATATGTTATTGTTTTCTCGTTTAATCACGTGATAACACTTCTACCTGAACATGATAAAAATTGTTTGATAAGTAAAAGTGAAACACATGTAAGTCTAAAAGAAGTAATAACAACATCACCTCAGCTAATAAAACAACTCACCTATAGACTGTGTGATTAACTTATCATATCAAGCGCGGCTTACACTTGTAAGATGGGGTATTTTCCAGGGTAATTCATGATGCATCTCATTACTATGCATGTATCATATTTCCATTGTTTTCTGTAGTCCTTACCAGGACTACTTTCCTATCTTTCAGATGTCGGGATTTTCTACGCGACCCTTGAACCCGAAGACATGGATTATTATGGTTATTTCAATCTCAGGCAAGTTCATCACTTGCTCATATCCTTTGCAGTATTTCATAAGGAACTATTTGCAAAAAACCTATTGTATTACCACCTATGCTCAAAAGAATGCACGATCCTAGTTTTATAATAATATTACTAACTGAATGACTACCCGAGTGGTAGTGTTCTGTTTGGTGGGCGGATGGAACCATGGTAAGATGAATAGGTCAAAGGAAGGTTCCATCTACATGGGAAAGTATTACCTAGGAATTAATCAAAAATGCCGTCAGAACTTGGTGCGCCGTAAATACCGCGTTGACCATGGGTCTTCTATGGGGGGAGTAAGTCAGTTATGATCTTATCTCGTTCGCATGTCAACGGGCTGCCAGAGACGTACGCTGTAGGTCTTGAGGGACTACATGCACATGGGTGGGAGCCCTTACGTCGCACATACTCTGGAGTCTATGAGTGTCTGCCAGGGACGCCTAAGTCTCCATCGTGAGGGGTGGAATCAGGGGCTCAACCTACTGATGGAAATGGGTGGGCATGCGTTGTGGAGAGAAGCACGGTTTGGCTTGGACCAACATCCGGCCCCCACACCTGAGTGGGAGTGGACAGGAATGTACACCTGGTTGTGCAACATGGTCTTGGTCGTCCATGGGTAAAGTAACACACCTCTGCAGAGTGTAAAGGATGTGGCATGTTACCCCCTGTTCCGGTAAGGAACTGCGAACGCTACAGGAAAGGCAACTCCATGAAGTTCTACTCGTGTGATGGTCTGGCGGGCATAGTTTTCTGAATTAAAAGCAACCTCTTGAAGAAAGATTTACAAAAACCTTGCATTAGCTTATGACTCTTTTGAGTCTAAAGCTGTAGTTAGTGCATAAAACTACCCACTTATATCATTAACATGCTGAGTAACGCTCGTTACTCCTTCGTACCCATTTGACCCCCTTCTTAGAGTTGAAGCCTTACGGAAGTCGTCATCGTGAAGCCATCGCTATCTCATGAAGCTAGGTGGAGTCATATATTACTTAGTCGGTGAAGCATTGTCATCAACAACGCTGGTGGAGGAGAAGCTATCAAGGTGTAGGTGGATTCCACTATTGGAATTAGTTTTTTACAAGTCTTAGGGGTTTACATCAGCCGTAGTGGATTAAGTTCCGAGCTAGAGTTCTTCTCCAGCTGGGATCTTCGAATTGCTTCTTATGATGTTTCAGATGCATGAGATCTTTGATTCTTCAAGGAGATTCTCAAGATTTTGTAATGAATTTTGTATCCTATAGCTTTGCTTGGACCTGCTTTGCTTCTGTTGTACTACTCTGAGGGATGTAATATTCACAGATAAGTCCTTCTGTGAGTATTATGACAACGACTTGCGCACTACATGTCGGATATATACCGAATAGGGGTATACTAGATGGTAGTCTAAAGTGCCGGATTACCCGGGTGGCCCAAATGGTAGTGGGCTACGGTCCATTGGGCGGCCCAGTAAGCTGACGCACAGAAGCCGGATTCTAGAAGAACCCGGATCACGGCCCACGTGATCTGGCTTGGAGTAGAAGGCGGATTCCTCACTTTCCAAGTTAATAGTTACCGTAGTCTTCTAGGTTTCCTACTCTGTATGCCCTAACCCGGCTATTATATAAAGCCGGACGGGAGATATGATAGATGGATAAGAAGCTACTAGCTAACTCGCCGAGAGGTTGATCCTCGACGAAAGGCTAACTTAACCTCACATTGTACTTTTTATACACATGCTTTAGACCTGAATAGTGAGATTGCAGGAGTAGGAACGTCGTATTACTACGACGTACCGAACCTGGGTAAACATGTGTCTTTGTCCTTGGCGCAACCACGTCCCCCCACGTCTCTACCCGTAGTCTCATGGCACCCCCGTCTATGAATTCTACTACGATGTCTCGACAGTTGGCGCCCACCATGGGGCCAACGACGACAAGCGTTAAGTTCCGATCTGGGATACTCGGCGGCATCGGCAGTTCCATAACTGTCGGAAGCCTGGAGTTTGACGACGATGTTGGACGCTTCCTCGACAATGGATCTTACATACCGGCGCAAAATCATCTGGTTAGTGCCTGCGTGTTACCGATTGGATCTGCAAATATCTCTATCGGACTAACTATAGAGGCCATGGGGTTTTGCGGTGGAAGCAAATTTTTCCCACCCGCCCTATACCCAGTCGAAGATGACTACGATACCGGGTTTTGCTCAGATCGCCGACAAAAAAGTGATTCTCACTTTATCGGTATGGTGCAATCCGAGGTCGCCGAAAACACGGATGAAAGCAATCCCGTGCAAGAGGCAGAAAACAGCAAACCCACTACAGATGTGGAAGATCCGACATCCGCCAACATAGCGATGAACTCGGAAGCTGACTCTGTGCTAGCCTCCATTGAGGCAAGATTAGAGTCAGAAACCGGATGAGATGACTTTGATTCCGAAGACGAAGACGAGGATGCCTTCGAAAGAAAGGTTAAATCCCTTCAGGAAGGATTCCACAAAGTACTAATGGCGAAACCGGCTGAAAACACGGACGCCGGCAGTCAGGGAAGCCCTAGAACTCCTCCGCCAGAGGAAGAGAGAGAAGACAGAGAAACTTCTCCAATATTTCCCAACGTCAAAGAATTGACAGAGGACGAACCTATCAAAAAACCTCCCTCTTCCAAGAAAAAGCGCAAGGCCGCTAAAAAGCTCCAATACAAACTCCGGAAGAAGAAATCGGCTGATCTAGCAGATGAAAGCCCGGAAGTAGGGGATGCAAGCGGAATAAAAACCGCGGAGAAGAAAACCAAAGAAATCCTTGTTCTGTCAATGACAGAGCAAGAAGAACATGAATTGTTACAAACACCAATGGGATTGCATGAACCCCCTGAAGTGCTAGAAGACAGGAGACAAGCTCTCCAAAGGCAACAGCAACATCTATTCAGAACTCGTGAACACCTCCAAAAAAACCCAGGATGACATCAAGCTCATGAAGGAAGAAATCAAGGAGTACGAGAAAAAGAATAGATCTGCCATTAAACCTACAATTTTACCCGGAATCGTAAGACCGGAAGTACTGCCGCCAAAAGAAAGGTTTCACAACCCATCTTGGCAAAAGCAGGTAAACGACAAAGATGCCAGAGGCGAACCAATATACAAAACCGCAGCATAAAACGCGGAAGCAGCGTTCGTCATCCTCAACAACGATATGTACTCCAACGGTGAAAAACTTCAAGGGGTGTATGCTTTCCTAGGAAAAGCATTACAACAACAACAACGGGGGCAAGAGTGATCAGGGAAGTTGCATGACGACTCCGCCCTATGCAAAACAGCTACTTGCGCCGCTGGAGCACCTGGACCGGAGGAGCCTAGAGATTCAAACAACTCAAAAGAGAGGAAAACGGATCCGAGAAAAGACAAGAAAAATCCTTATAACAAGGATGAAGCGTCTAGAACCGGATCCCATCTCCCGAAAGGTGGACTTAGCCCCCATGATCGGGAAGAAAAACACCAGAATGACGGTAAAGCAATGCCACCTCCGAGACACCCAGCTGAAAAAGCTGGAAGACAGGGTATGCCTCACAGGCGTGAGAGATCTCGGACACCCCCCAGGGATAAGGAAAGACACAGGAGTAGAACTCCACCTCATCCAAAGGGGCGTGATATCGGAAGAAATAGAGATGATCCCGGAAAAGCGCGTCCACGCAACAATGGAAAAGAAAGGAGTAGATCCCCTTCTGTCCATTCAGCCGGCAGGTACTCCGCACACATGGATAGGGCGGAAAGGGATGATCTATACTTTGGACCTAAGTGCTTCACAGACAGGATCCGAAGGGTAACCCTGCATTCTGGTTTTGCCAAAGTTGGTCCAACATACCAAAAATACACCGGTAGTACAAACCCGGATACCTGGCTCTCAGAATATTATACAGCCGTCCAGATTAACAATGGGACAGACCTGGAAGCTGTAAAGTTTCTTCCCCTAATGTTATTGGATGGAGCCAGAGATTGGATTAACGGATTACCTTCCAGAACTGTCGACAGCTGGGATGATATGGCTCGAGTATTTACTCAACATTTCCGGGGAACCTACAAACACCCGAATAGCATCAACCAGCTAAACCGTTGCACCCAATTCGAGGACGAACCATACGTGGATTTCATCTCAAGATGGACGGCAATGAAGAATAGCTGCTCTGGAGTAACTGACGTACAAGCAATGCATGCTTTCGTCAATGGCCTAAAACCCGGACTTGTACCGTTCATGGTTGGTTCCAAACAGCACAAAGATCTCGGATCTATGCTTACAACCGCCAATGAACACGCTGTAGCCGAAGACGACATCAGAGCTAGAGGAGGCAATATCGATACACTGATACATGCCAAAAAGAATCCTCGCCCTGAATAAAAAGGAACTCCAGACGCAACACAAAAGCCCAAAGAAGTTAACATAGCCTTTGGAAGTGAAAAAGGGAATAGGTGGAAAGGACGCAGTTCAGAACCAATCAATTACACCAAGGAAGAATGGGAAAAGATTAAGTCGGAACCCTGCGTCCACCATTCGCAATTCGGGAAACCCACCCACACTAACGCACGATGCCGGCTGAAAAAGCATATGAAAGGCAGTGCAGGATCCGGAAACAAGGGGAAGAATTCTAAAAGGAAGTTTTCCAAACAAAAGCCAGAAGCTGAGAAAGAAGACAGTGAATCGGACACTGACGAAAAAATCCAGGAACAGCAGCGAAAAGGCGAGCCCAAGTTTCCGAGGGTTGATGGAGAGTGTGCCCTAACTTTCCTGGCAACTCCATCAGCAAAGGTGGCAAAAAGAACGCTTCGAGAAATAAACGCGGTTGTTCCGGCAACCCCGAAATTCTTGAAGTATTCAAACACACCAATCACCTGGGATCAGTCTGATCATCCCGGGAATATCCCTGAACCCGACACGCAAGCTCTTGTTGTAAGCCCTATTGTCCAAAACACTAGGCTAAAAAGAGTGCTGATGGATGGAGGATCCAGCATTAACATAATGTATCTGGATACACTCAGGCATCTGAAAATCTCCGAGACCCAGCTCAACCACAGCAACATACGTTTTCACGGCATTGTTCCTGGCAGGCAAGCACGATCCATAGGAGAAATTTCCCTAGATGTCACTTTCGGAGAAAAAGATCACTTCCGTCAGGAAAAAGTATCCTTCGAAGTGGTGCCGTTCGAAAGCGTGTATCACGCAATACTCGGACGTCCAGCTTTCGCCAAATTCATGGAAAGATCATGTTATATCTATAACAAGCTGAAGATGCCAGGGCCAAAAGGAGGAGTAATCACCATATCTGGAGACTTCAAGCTGGAAAACAAGCTGGAAAAAGAAAACGCCCTGTGCACTGAGAAGATAATAGCAAAGGAAGAGTTGAAGGAGCTGGCCAAAGAGGTATCGCCGACAGAAATGCCGACAGGAAAAGAAACCAGAAAGCCAGAAGATAGCTGCAAGGCCTCAGAGAACACAAGACAGGTAATCCTAGATCCCAAAGATCCGACAAAATTTGTCGTAGTGGGAACTGGGATGACCGACCAATAGGAAAGCGAGCTTATCAAGTTCCTCCGTGAGAACTGGGATATTTTTGCCTGGAGTCCAGCTGACATGCCAGGCGTACCCAGGGAACTTGCTGAGCACCAACTTAAAGTGATTCCAGGCTCCAAACCCGTCAAACAAGGTCTCCGTCGATTTGACGGAAGAAGACGAAAGGCTATTGGCAAGGAAATTATGCGGCTTTTAGCAGCAGACTTTATCCAGGAAGTTATACACACAGAATGGTCTGCAAATCCGGTATTAGTACCGAAGAAAGACACTACTGCCCTTAGAATGTGTATAGATTACACCGGATTAAACAAACTGTGTCCAAAAGATAGGTTCGCGTTACCGCGAATTGATCAAATAATAGATGCCACTGCAGGCTCTGAGCTTTTATGCTTTTTGGATGCATATTCCGGGTACCATCAAATACGCATGAAAAAGGAAGATCAAATTAAGACTTCTTTTATAATCCCTTATGGGACGTACTATTACATAACCATGCCATTTTGCCTGAAGAACGCAGGTGCAACCTACCAGCGTTGCATGCAACGTTGCTTGCATAGTCAGATTGGCAAAAATGTCCACGTTTACGTCGACGACATTGCTGTCGTAACCAAGGAAAAAGATACTCTCCTCGAGGATTTGCGAGAAACCTTCGAAAATTTGCGCACTTACAAGATGAAGTTGAATCCATCAAAGTGCGTATTCGGGGCTCCCTCAGGAAAACTTCTGGGTTTCATCGTTTCTCATAGAGGAATAGAAGTAAACCCAGAAAAGATCAAAGAAATCTTAAACATCTCCAAACCTACGTGTGTAAAAGATGTCCAAAGATTGACGGGTTCCGTTGCGGCCGTCAGCAGATTTATTAGTCGGCTGGGGGATAAAGGCCTACCACTCTACAAGTTGCAGAAAAAATCCGACAAATTCGAGTGGACAGAAGAGGCAGATGCAGCATTAACTCAGTTGAAGGAAACTTTGATGAAAGCTCCGATTTTGGCATCCCCAAAAGACGAAGAACCTATGTTATTGTACCTTACGGCTACAAACCGGGTTATCAGTGCAGTAATTGTTGTGGAACGGAAGAAAGACGAACAGAGCATACCAGACCAGCATCCGGTATATTATATAAGCAAAGTTTTCTCCGAGTCCAAACAAAGGTATCCACACTATCAAAAACTGGCATATGTCGTATTTTTCGCATCCAGAAAACTTCGCCATTACTTCCAAGGACATTCCATAACAGTGGTATGTAAAGCACCACTAGGGGATATAATAAACAATGCGGCGGCGACTGGCCGAGTAGCCAAATGGGGCATCGAGCTAGCAGCCTTCGACATTAAGTATCAGCCCAGGACGGCAATAAAATCCCAGGTTTTGGCAGATTTTGTTGCCGACTGGACGGAAGCAATGGAGAAAACACCAATGCCGGAGTCCGAGTACTAGATCATGCACTTTGACGGATCCAAGATGAAGGAGGGCGCTGGAGCTGGTGTAGTCTTAAAATCCCCTAGAGGAGACACAATGGAGTATGTATTACAAATACACTTCAATGCCAGCAACAACGTGGAAGAATACGAAGCTTTGCTTCACGGCTTGCCTATTGCAAAATAAATAGGTGTCAAGCGCATCTTGTGCTACGACGACTCAGATTTGGTACAGCATCAGCTCAACCAAACTTGGGACGCAAAAGCCCTATAATGGCCGAATACCGGAGAACGGTGGATGAGTTTGCCATTTGTTTCTTCGGATTCGAAGTGCTCCATATTAAAAGGGAAGAAAATTGGAACACGGATGCGTTAGCCCGCATGGGATCAGAAAGGGTAAAAATCCTACCACCAGGTGTTTTCGTCCAACATTTGTACGAACCATCGATAAAAGGTGGAGATGTTGATTATCCTCTGGCTTCCGAGTCAATTGAAGTTATGCTCGTTAACCCGGATTGGACAATCCCATATTTAAACTTCTTAGTTGATCAGAAGTACCCGGAGGGAGCAGACGAAGTCTTGCAAAGACAAATCCAGCGTCGATGCAAAGGATACACGGTAATTAATAATTTCCTGTATAAACGCAGTACTTCCGGAATTTTCCTGCGGTGTATTTCACCGGAAGAAGGACGAGAAATCCTGCAAGAATTCCATGCCGGAGATTGCGGACATCATGCTCAATCAAAAAGCATAGTTAAAAAAGCATTCCGTGCCGGGTTTTTCTGGCTAACAGCCAAGACAGATGCTGAACACATAGTAAATACGTGTGCAGGGTGTCAATATTACGCCAAGCAGACTAATATGCCAGCCCAAGCACTCAAAACTATCCACATTAAATGGCCCTTTGCGGTCTGGGGGCTAGATATGATGGGACCATTCAAAACTGCACGAGGCGGGCTCACATATCTACTAGTAGCTGTGGATAAATATACCAAGTGGGTGGAGGCTAAACCCATCAAAAAGCTTGATGGTGTAACTGCCAGAAATTTCATCATTGACGTAGTCATGAGATACGGCGTTCCACACAGCATAATAACCGACAACGGGACAAATTTCTCCATTGGAGAGTTGGCAAAATATTGCCGACATACGGGAATTCGCCTAGATCTCGCATCTGTGGCACACCCGCAATCCAATGGACAGGTTGAAAGAATGAATAGCTCAATCCTGTAAGGAATACGTCCAAGACTCGAATCTCCTCTTCATAGAGCAGCTGGAGCATGGGTAGAAGAGCTACCTTCCGTGCTTTGGAGTATTCGAACAACACCAAACAGGTCAACTGGGCAAACCCCGTTTTTCCTAGTTTATGGTGCAGAAGCAATCCTTCCAACGGACATGATCCATGATAGCCCAAGAGTGCAAGATTTCGACAACTCAGATGCCGAAAAAGCACGACAGGATGCCGTTGATCTCTTAGAAGAGGAACAAGAACTTGTGCTTCAAAGATCCGCCATCTACCAGCAAGGTTTACGACGTTATCATAGTCGGAAAATCAGGCATCATTCTTTTAAAGAAGGTGACCTAGTGCTAAGATTGGTGCAGCAAAGAAAGCACAAACTGGCCCCAGTATGGGAAGGACCATTTGTCATCAGTAAAGCCATGAAGAATGGATCATATTATCTTGTCGACATTCGCGATACGGAAGATGATCCCGAGAAGCCGAATCGCAAAAGAAAGAGAAAGATAGATGATGAACTAGGAGAGACAAAAAGGCCCTAGAGTATCCAGCAGTTACGTCCCTTCTATACTTAGTTCAATTTCTATGTAAACATCTTTGAGATCATGAAATAAAGTTGTCGGAATTCTTATATCTTTACAAGTTTATTATAGTGCAAAACACGATTCCACCTTATCTATTTCCCAATGATCTTACAAAATACTCAATGTTAACCCGAATTGTGCCTGCGTGCTCGGTGTTTAAAAACTGAATGATTCTCAGCGTACTAAAGGCTAAAGGAAACTCGGATTGTGCCTGCGTGCCCGAGTTTCACTCGAAAAATTCCTTACTATTCTCTAAGCATTATCTGATTGTTTATGTGTTGGGTCACTGGAGCTAGTTAGTAAAAATGCCCTTAGTATGATCCACGTTTCCGAGTTCAAACTGATTGGTTTTACCCAGTAGCTCGGCATGAAGATTCATAGTACTATTGAGCCATTTCAAACACTAAGGACAGTTAAAGCACATAAGCCAGAGAACTTAGAAGATAAAGGAATATCAAACCCGGAAAACTTGCGAAGGATCTCATAATTAATTGCAAAAGGCGGAGTACTTGTTTATACAAAAGAATATAAGCATTACAACATAAGTTTACATTGTAAAGTGCAGTAATGCTCCTATTTTCTACGTCCACCATCCAGGTTAAGAAGAATCCTTCAGGCATCCGAGTCTTCATCACTGCTATCGTTCTCGGGGCCTTCGGGAATCTCTTCTTTCGGGTAGGTGATGGAGATGTTCACCATGGAGGCGATCTTGGTGGCGTGACCCTTGATCTCGTCGAAGATGGTGGTCCGCTGGGTCTCCGAGTATCCAAGGGGGATACCGGACGCCACGCGCCAAGATTTGGCACTAGGGTAATGCATTCGCATAAGGCCTAAGGCCATGCATGCACCACCTCGTGCTGCGGAGCGCAAGGTGGACTCCTTGGATTCCGCCACCTCCAGGATAGCTTCCGGAAGTTTCTCAACTTCCGAGAATTCCCCAGTTCTTGAGGGAAGGAACTTGTTGACCAGCTGCATGCCTGCAGCCCTGATCGCAGTCATACCTTCCCAAAAGCTCAGATTTTCTCAATCTGAGTGAGATCTGGGCCATCTCCTGTTTTTTCAGACAAACAACCAAAAGGTTAGCGAAAAAGCAGAGAAGGAAATCAAGACATGGAAAAACCGGTAAATGTTGACAACTTACCGAGAATCTTGTCCATCTCGGAGCCTTCCTCAAGGCGCAGGTTTAAGGCATTCTCCAAGTCCTGGATAGTGGCCTTGTCCTTCTCTGCCTGCTGAGAGGCCTTGGACTGAGCAATCCCAAGGGCCAGGTTGCTGGCCTCCAGATCCTTTTGAACCTTCATAAGCTCCTTATGAAGGTCCAAATTCTCCTGTCGGAGACTCGCGGCATTGCCGGCATCTTCAGCTATTTCCTTGGCCTTAGCCAAAGCAGCTGGAAAGCAAAGAAAAATATTCCGAGTTTAGAAAAACTTGGGAAAGTACTTAGACAAAAAATTGGATAAAGAACTTCAGAGAATCAAAATATACCTTTTGTTTCCGACAGCTGTAGCTGAGATGATGCCAGCTCTGCTTCTTTCACGTCAAGAATAGAAAGAAGGTTTCTAACTTCCTTATTCTTGACGGAAAGTTTGTTGAAAACTTCCACGTTAATGGTTTCAGCGGTTTGCTGGAACATGGAAATGAAAAAATCATGATATTGAAAAGCATTAAGTGAAAAGTAGACATTTTACTTAATGCTTGGGGGCTAGAGATAGTACCTGGCTCAACCGCTGTAACCCTGCTAAGTTTTCAGTGAACTCTTTTGCGTACTCAGCAAAAAGAGTCCCGGCCGCGCTAAGGCCATCGCTGATGTTCTTGAAGTCCTTGTCAAAGGTGGGGATCTCCTCCTCAGTTATCCGAGAAGGACCTCCCACCTCAGGAGCCGCCCTTTCCCTCGTGTCCGTTTCCGGCACAACGGGCTGGCTGGTCTCCAAAGACATGGTGGTGGGGGCTGCGGCATGCTCTTTTGTTGCTGTGATCGGCGTGTTCAGAGCAGTGGCAGGGGAAGGATGAGGGCCTCTGCTGGCCACAGCCTTATGCCTCTTCAGCTTTTTTGGCTTTAGAGTAGATGGAGGTAGGATAAAAACAAAGCAAAATGCCGGAAAAGTTAAAACTCCGAAGGTGAAAGAAAAACTCCGACAAAGGAAAGTAACCCAGATGTTCAAACCTGGAGGTGGCGACGGGAATTCCGTCAAGATCGATGACTTCCTGGGAAAAGGAGATCTTCTTGCGTTTCCGCCCACCGGCAAAGGAGGCACGCAACGCCTCCAGCTCGGCGTCGGAAGCAAGTTCCAACTCAGGAAGTTTAGCAATCTGTTAAAAAGAAAAAGATGAGTTAAAAACACAAAAAACGAGTAAACGTGAAAGAATTTAAACCCCAAAGGGCGAAGATTTATACCTTGGGAGCCGGATTCTCGGCCGTGTACATTGGCCGGCTTTCTTCATATTGGTCGCGTGATCCGACCAACTGATTCACGCGCTTCCGCAAGTCCTTCGCGGGCCAGTCTTTGCTGGTTGTCCGCATTTTGTTGCCGGTGCCCATGTACTCGCAGAGAAGGCGAGCACCATGGTTGGCCAAGGGCTGGATCCGCCTATCCAACCAGCAAAGGACTGTGTCGATGCCGGTTAGAGGCGGATCAGAAGTGACGAGCTTTGTGATGCTCCACTTGATCCTTAGAAGGTCAGGCGGCAGGGTCTGGACAGCTTCAGTTCCCCAATTTTCTTGGGGAACAGCAGCGGTGTTCAAGAAAGGTGGAACCCCGATGGCTTTCTTAGGGAAAGGGACATCAGGGTGATAGAAGAAGGAACCCGTCCAAAACTTGACGGATTCCGAGGTCTTTATCTTGGGGAACCAATCCTCCCTAAATCTCCGGAGAGTGAAGGAAATGGTTCCGCAAGTTGGGAGTGCGCCCTCCAAAGAGTTCCGCTTAACCCCGAAACAATAAAGCCAGAAATCTAATCTAGGTTCTATACCTAGATAACCCTCGAAAAGGGCCTGAAATCCGGCTAAGTAAAGGATGGAATTTGGTGGCAAGTTGTGTGGCTGGATGTTGTAGTGGGACAAGATCCGGAGGAAGAAGGCGGATGGTGGAAGACCCATACCTCTGAGAAGGTGGGAGGAAAGAAGAACCCGTTCTCCGTCGTTCGGCATGGGCTCGGTCTCGTCCTCCGGGAGCCGCCATTTTCCCTTCAGTACAAGCCCCTCCTTCTCCATTATCGGAAGGAGGGACGACGGAATACTGCAGGCACTCCAGTTGCCGGCAGATTCCGCCTCTTCTTCGGCTCCGGCGGCGGCGGAAGCTGCGGCCTCCGCGGCCGCGAGCTCGTCGCCAACGAGCGCGATTTTTTCCTCCACCGTTTCGGGAGCGAACGGCGGGGTAGGCGCGAAGGAGGATCCCGCAAGATCTGCGGCGGCGGAAGTGTTTACTTCGCCCGCCGCGGTGCCCGTGGTCTTCGCCGGCTCGTCGCCGGAGGCGTGCACCGGAGAATCCAATTGTGGATCCATTGTGTCGATAATCTCGTCAATGTCCTTGGCGACGGCGCGGGCTGGGGAAGACGACGGTGAAGCCATCGAGTAGCGGCGCTCGGTCGTTTCCGGTGAGGTCTTGGATGTGATGGTGCGCTCGGGAACTGCTCTGCTGTGAGCTTGGGCGCTGGGAAATGGCGTGCGAAGTGAGAGCGGAAGGTTTTCACGGTGGACGAAGACGGCTATTTATAGCTGGAATTCCGTCACGATGCGTGCTAACGGCTCTTTTGACCGTTGGATGTTCAACGCATGTCACTCGTCGGAAAATCCGGGAAGTGAAACGACGGGTGATTATTGCTATCTCCTCGTTTCCCGCGAGAATCTGTCAGAGATATGTTTCTGGGTTTCCCGCCTGAAACCCAAACGTCCCTTACGTCAGCATGATTAAAGCGCTGACGTAGGAAGTTTCTTCTCCATGAAGGATCGTGCGAGAAAATCCGGATTTCCCGTATTCCGAGTTTTGCGTTTCAACATCCTTTAAGGAGAAAAAAGAAGAATCAAGACTATAGGCCCATATTTCTCGGAAATGATGCATTTGGCGAAAGGCGGCGAATTGAAGTCTTAATCCTTCTTGGGGGCTACTGTCGGATATATACCGAATAGGGGTATACTAGATGGTAGTCTAAAGTGCCGGATTACCCGGGTGGCCCAAATGGTAGTGGGCTACGGTCCATTGGGCGGCCCAGTAAGCTGACGCACAGAAGTCGGATTCTAGAAGAACCCGGATCACGGCCCACGTGATCTGGCTTGGAGTAGAAGGCGGATTCCTCACTTTCCAAGTTAATAGTTACCGTAGTCTTCTAGGTTTCCTACTCTGTATGCCCTAACCCGGCTATTATATAAAGCCGGACGGGAGATATGATAGATGGAGAAGAAGCTACTAGCTAACTCGCCGAGAGGTTGATCCTTGACGAAAGGGTAACTTAACCTCACATTGTACTTTGTATACACAGGCTTTAGACCTGAATAGTGAGATTGTAGGAGTAGGAACGCCGTATTACTACGACGTACCGAACCTGGGTAAACCTGTGTCTTTGTCCTTGGCGCAACCACGCCCCCCCACGTCTCTACCCGTAGTCTCATGGCACCCGCGTCTATGAATTCTACTACGATGTCTCGACACTACACATGAAGTGGTGTGCTGGGTCACCACATGTTTTATCCATGGAATTCGTCTCCTCTTAAGTAATCTTCCCCTCCCTTATTTTTGTCCAAGTAAAATCTCCCAATTTGGTTGTGGAAACCCTAGAAATAGTCGTTGGAAATCCAAAAATCTTTAGTTGGTTGTTGATGTATGTAGCATATGCAGGGCTTCCAATTTTGTGC
Organism: Alopecurus myosuroides; assembly: GCA_028641055.1. NCBI lineage: Eukaryota > Viridiplantae > Streptophyta > Magnoliopsida > Poales > Poaceae > Alopecurus > Alopecurus myosuroides. The sequence goes on from CM054061.1 coordinate 314,694,807, forward strand.
CAAACCCTAAAATTTGGTAGGGCCTAACCTTAACCTTATGAATTGTTACGTTAGGGCATATTTGGCATGGATGGTTGCGACGGCAATGTAATATTTGTTGTTTTATAGATATTATATTGTCGAGAATCGTGAATGTTCCTCATGTGGAATTTGCGGGTTTTTCGAAAGGGAACAATGATTATCGATACACAAGAGTGATTTCTATGGTGTTTGACACTAGTCTAAGTTTTGGTGATGTTGTGGAAAAGATCTGAAGTGAGTTGAATTGGAGGGACAAAAATGATGTAGTTGATTTGCAAGGAAGAGATAATATTCCGTACGGTCATTACATTTGGTGGAAGACGAGACGATGCCTATTGACTTTGAAACATGTTGGGAAGCTTATAAGAAGGTTTTCTTAGCTTCACAAGATAGATCATTTGAGTTATTTTCCACAAATAATTTGTGCTTGAGTGCACAATAATTTGAACCTCGAAACATGTGCAAGTGAAGCAAGTGTCTCGATTCAGCATGATGAGCCACATGTTGACCCAGGGCCCGAAGTTAGGGCCAGCCCTACGGTTGAGCAGGTGCGCGGCCGCCCCGGCCAGCAAAATCTTGGGGCCTCCAGCTGGGTATTGATACGTCTCAAACATATCTATAATTTTTTATGCTCCATGCTTGTTTTCTATCCAATACCTTTATGTTTTCACATGTTTTCCTTGATTTTCCGGATGTTTTATAGACTAACCTATTGACAAGATGCCACAACGCCAGTTCCAGTTTTCTGCTATTTTTGATTTTCGAAAAGTTGTTTTGGAAATATTCTCGGAATTGGACGAAACAAAATCCCAGGGTCCTATTTTTCCCGGCACGTCAACAGAGTTCAAAGGAGACCCACATGGTGTGGGCCCCTCGATCACCCACCGACATCGCCCTTTCGCCTATTTATTCCCCCCCTCCCCGATGCAAAAACCGTAAAAAATCAAGCCTTCATCCACGAAAAGTTCCGCAGCTCCGCCGCCGCCGACAAGTTTCGGGGGAGAGAAATATATGTTCTGGCACCCTGACGGGATGGGGAATTGCCCCCAGAGCCATCTCCATCGACTCTACCACCATATTCATCGCCGTTGCTGACTCCCATGATGAGGAGGGAGTAGTTCTCCCCCAAGGCTGAGGGCTCTACCGGTCGCTATGTGTTTCATCTCTCTCTCTATCTCTCTCTCTCTCTCTCCCATGGTGTGATCTTTATGTGAGCATGATCTTTGTAATCTAGTTGAATAAGTAGATGTTACTCTTCATCTATTATGCTACTCAAGTGGTTTTATTAATGTGATCTACGAAGACACCTTTGTCCCACGGTGTAAAGGTGACAGTGTGTGCACCGTGTGTGGCTTATCATGATTTATTCATTTTGTGTTGGATGACCCTATGAAATTGTGGTGTTTGTCTGGAACCATCTAGGGCACAAGGTGATAGTGTTGGTTGCCTAGTGGGGAATGCGACTCTAAGGCATGCTTTAGTAGCCCAATGCAATGATTGGTGTTCGTTATCCAACCAGAGAGTGGTTCGGAGTAGCATAGTGAAGAGAAGATATTTATGTATTCAATTATGTTATTATTGTTGAGAGTGTCCACTAGTGAAAGTATGATCCCTAGGACTTGTTTCTAAGCATTGAAACGCCGTTTACAACCAATTCTGCTACATGTTTGCTTGCTTCCATTTTTATGTTAGATTGCTATTATCACTTATAATCATCCATATTACTTTTATTTCACTATCTCTTCACCGAACTAGTGCACCTATACACAATTGACAGTTGTATTAGGTGTGTTGGGGACACAAGAGACTTCTTGTATCTTAATTGCAGGGTTGCTTGAGAAGGATATCTTTGACCTCTACCTCCCTGAGTTCGATAAACCTTGGGTGATCCACTTAAGGGAAACTTGCGGCTGTTCTACAAACCTCTGCACTTGGAGGCCCAACACTTTCTACAAGAATAGAAGCGTGCGTAGACATCAAGCTATTTTCCGGCGCTGTTGCCGGCGAGGTAAGGTAAAAGGTACTCACATCCTAGTAATGTTAGTGGTGTGTGAGTGCTCTAAGTTATTTCCTTTCTACAATTATATCTTATGGTTACTTGTTTTTATTTTCACTAGTTAGGCTTAATGGTAAACAACAAAAATATGAGAGTTTTATAATCTTTATATTGAATTAGGACATGATGCTTTCAAGAGAAAATTAAAAAACCTATGGAAATTTATTTGCATGCTAGTAGCAATGTTATTAGTATGAGTTCTTTGAACTCCATTATTGCTAATGGTATGGAAAAGCATAAGCTTGGGGAAGCAAGTTTTTATGACAACGATCTTTTTAGTTAATCAGCTTTAGAGGAGAAAATTTGCTCTGATGATACTTTATCTCCCATATGTGATAATTCTATCGATGCTTGTGATATTTTAAATCCTCCTACTGAAAGTATTTCTTTTAAACTACCTATGAACATTGTTGAACATGTTATTAATAACTGCTATTTTGGAGCCGGAACTGTCCATCCTGGTGATCATTTACCCTTTATGCATGAATTATGCAAGTTGTTCAAGTGTGCAGGTATTTTAATGTTACAACTTAAGAGGACGATATTCTCTTTTTTTACTTAAGGACAAAGGAAGGGAGTGGTATGAGCTACTAGATGATCCTCGTCATTTGGAGTGGAAGGAGTTTGAATCTCTATTTTACTCTAAATTTTATCCTCCTCATGAACTGCATTTAGATAGGAATTACATTTATAATTTTTTCCCTTATGATGGAGAAAGCATTGCTCAAGCTTGGGGAAGATTGAAAATATTAATACTCAAATGTCCTAACTATGATCTTCCTGAGGAAATAATTGTTACTAATTTTTATGCAAGGCTTTCAGGACATTGCAAGGATTATCTAGATGCATGTTCACAGGGTTCTTTCACAAGTAAGAGGGTTGAAGCTAATTGGAATCTTCTTGAAACAATTAAAAACAATACAGAAGATTGTGATAACAACAAAGGTAAAGAATCAGGTATAAACTATGAGTATGATTGCATTAAATCTTTCACTAAAACTACTGATTTTCAAGAGCTTAGTGCTAAATATGGTCTTCATCCTCAAATTATTGTTGATTACTGTAGAGCATTTTCTTCTCATATCAATGTTCCCAAAGAAAATTGGGACATGTATCATGAACCTTTTGAAGACACTTGCATGAAAAACGAAATTGTTATTAATGATTGCAATAAACATGCTCAAACTTCTGAAAGTACTATTTCTTATAAGCATCTTAATTTTTTTGGAGAACTTAGACCTTGTGAGAAGAATCAAATCGAATCAGAATATTGTACCCATCATAGGAATGAAAAAAGTAGAACGTGGGACAGGGCTCTAAATGATCTTGGTGAAAAAGTTAGTTCCCTCTATCCTTTTATTTGTGAACTTTGCTATAAAGTGGCTCATTTCAATTTTCAATGCTCAGTCTATGATAATAGCCTTTCAAATCCAATGAGTACTATAAGTTTGTATTGTGATGAAATGATCACTCCTAATCAGCACGATGAACTTACATTTTTTTGGGGTGTGAAGAGTTATCAAGAAAAACTTCTTTGGTAGATATGAGTGATTTTAATATGAATAGTGGCTTGCATGGATGTCATTTTTATTGTGTTGATAATTGCCAAACAAATACTTACATACAAAATATTTTAAAAGATGATACTTTACCAAAATATGACAGGACTAATATGTGTTTTCCTCTTATTAATGAAGAGGAGGAATCCTCCAAAGTTTCTTCTGTTGTTTGTGACAATAAACTAGGGTATGTGGAGAAGCTTCCTTTAAAGCCTCTCCCTCCTAAAGAGGGGAAGAAGAAGAACAACAACAACAATAAGAGGAGGAGTAAAAGGAGAGAGGAAACAATATATTCCCCTAAGCGTGTTGCTCCTATTATAGTTGTTGCTGATGAGTCTGAACTCGATGATGAACCTATGCCTGTTACTTATGATAGTGATCATGATTGGGAGAAACACACTACTTTTGATATTGAAAATCTCTTTGGTACCAATTTTGTAAATGACGATGTTAATAATTGTTTTACTATTAGTACTATCCATGTTCCTTCCAATGATGATATATAAAGATCTAAGCTTGTGGATGCTGTGTTTGAAAATCCTTTTGCTTCTGATGGTTATATGTTTGATACATCTCCTTCTAGTAAAAATGATGATATGTTTACAAATGAACACACTTTGGAAGATAACTATTCTATTTATTATGATGATATTATTCCTCCATGGTTTGATAATTATTATAAAGAATACTATAACATAGGCTATAATCATGATTATCCTCATGAAACTTGTCATGGTTATGGATGGATTACCCAAAACCATCTCTCTAATATACAACTTGTCTATCATGTTCGAGTTCTTTATGATGATTACAATGATGAATATGATATTTTCGGTCCACCTACTATTGAGGAGAAAATTAATTATGATTACAATATGTCTCCTATATTTGATGATTGTGGTGATAAGAATAATAATGATAGCTATTTTGTTGAATTTTCTCCCTCTACTATTAATGAGAATGACTATGCTTATGTGGAGAGTATTAATCCTTTTATGCATGTGGCTTGTTTTATGTGAAAGTTATATTGTTAATTTTATTCATGATGATACTGAAAGTGATTATGAGAGAGGGAAACATAGTTTTATGCATCTCAACAATATTAAGTTTCCCCTCTTTATGTTGAAAATTTTGAAGCTGCACTTGTTTTTTTTTCCTATGTTTGTTGCTTTGTGCTTTAGTGACTTGTTTCTCCACAAGATTATTTTGCATAGGAAGTGGGTTAGACATAAATGTGTTGGATATTTTCTTCTTGATGCATTCGTATATGTTCAACTTATACATATGAGAGCATCTTGAAAATTATCATGCCTAGCTAAAAGGCTTGAAAGAAAAGTGCTTTTGGGAGACAACCCTTTATATATTTTTCAGTTTACTTTTGTTTTCTTTGAGTCTTGGAAGTTGTTACCTCTGTAGAAACCTCTCCTTATACTTTTTATTTCGTTTTTGTGCCAAGAGTACCTTTAATAGGGAGGAAGTAAGATTTGGGGAAGTTGATGTCCTGAAATAGATTCTATGCTGCCACCCAAAAAAAAATCTCTTAGCCAGAATGTCGCATTGATCTAATTTTTTTTGTTCACATGCCCCAGGTTATTATATAACTTTCATCAGTTTCTCACTTTTTATCTGATCAATAGAAGATTTTCTAAAAAAAATCGATCTTTACCTACTGTTCTGTTTTGACAGATTTCTGCCAATATTTGCATTTGCCTCTTAATTTTTTGTTTTCTTTCGATGTTCTTTTGAGGGGAAGATATTTGAAAGAAGTTGTGACAGTAGCTAATTTTTTAATGGGTGTTAGACTTGTGTTGAAACTGAATCAAAGTGGATATATTATTTTGATTACACTAACCATGCTAATGAAGATTGTGTGAAGTTTTGTATGGAGTGATTTTTCAAGTGTAGGTATAGAAGAATGATATGATGAGATTAAGGATGGACAAAAGCTCAAGCTTGGGGATGCCCATGTCACCCCAAGATATATCCAAGAAGTACAAGCGTCAAAGCTTGGGGATGCCCAAGGCATCCCCTTCTTCATCAACAAAAACATCAGGTCCTCTTTCAGGACACTATATTTTTATTGCTTCATATATGATGTGGTATTCTTGGAGCTTAAATATTTTTGCTTTAAGTTTGTTTTATTTTCCTTGCTGTAGTATATGGTTGGATCCTACCATATTTTTTTTGGAGAGAGACACGCCCCGTTTTCATTGCTTAGAACACTCTAGTTTTCATTTTTATTGTTCTGTGAGTGTTCACTTTTTGCTAGTACTACGTTTAGCCCTTGTTTTCCACTCTCATTTTGTCTAGAGCTTGTTTGTTTGCTTCAGTTTTATATGATTATCTCTCTGGTCTTTGAGGAATATTATCTATGAGAGTTGTTTCAAACAAGTTAATCGGGGTTGGAGAAGAGTAAAATATTTCATGCTTATAGCGGTGCAAAAGAAGCTTGTTTATACTGTGGCTTAGACTTTAACATGTCATGCTAGCTATTATTATAATGCTTAGTAGTTATTGATGTAGCATGCCTTGTATCAAATATCTGAGAGTGCTCAATGCGCCATTGAAAGAAATGATGTGTAGTTTTTATCATAACGAAGCATAATATTGTGGTATTCTCCTTCGAATGCTTTATTTGGTTGCTTGACACATGCTTGCACCATGTTATGACTACAAACCAGTCACCTCTAGCCTCTATGATCATTTAGTTTTGACTTGTTATATCATTTATGCTTTGATTAATATTTTTTTGTCGCTATGCATGATTATGGCCATTATTGCTTTCTTAATTTGTCGCTCCCAGTCTTTTTCTAGCCTTCACATGTACCGAGTATGAGCTCTACTCGTGCATCCAACTCCCAAAAACCAAAGTTTGCCAAATTTTTCCACCATACCTACCTGTATGTGGTATTTAACCGTCACTCTAAAGTAAATTTCTCATGTGCTACCTTTAAAACCTTCAAAATTATACCTGCTTTGTGCCCCTGTTTTAGTTCATGAGGACATAGGTAGACGATCTTTATCTCACTTGTTTATTGGAATTTACACACCTGGACTAGTGGCACATCAGCTTATCCAAATTGATAGAAGAGCTGGCAATGGGGTACCCAGCCCCAAATTTGGTTACTATAAATTCTCTTCACTCTTTTTGCCCCTGATTTATTAGTCAAGCATAATTGTGTAAACAAAAAAAGAAGAGAGATGATCTACCGACCCCAGTAGAAAGAATGTCCTTGAATGGGAGCCTCTCTTGTAAAGTCTAGTTAACTTGTGACGTACTATATTGTTTATTTGCTATTCGTTGACATAGACATACACCTCTCTCAAAATTGTTTTCAATACCTTTGTTTTAATAAAATAAAAAGCTCTAGCACATGAGTTTATCCCTACTTCCCTTTGCGAAGGGCCTTTCTTTTACTTTTATGTTGAGTCTTCATGTTCTAACTTTATGCACAATTAAGAGAGCATAGTTGTCATTCTGAGTATAATGTGCACCAGTCCCAAAATTTATTATTGATTGGTTCATGATTATGTTATTACTTGTTCCCAAATTATCTGTATCTAGTCTCCACTTGAACTTTGAAGGTGTCCTGGCATTTATGTTTTGCTATCAATTTAAAGACAAGCGGAATACCACTTTTCTATGTTATCTTTATTCTCCAAACAAACGTATAACTTTCAAGTGCATTATTTTTCATGACCTTTTGTTTGTGTTACTTTTCATGTTGCAACATGGTTTCTAAGTTTTATTGTTAGAATTATATCTATCATGACTATGTTTAGAGTACTTTAATCTCATCTTGCATTACTTTTACATAATGTTGATCAAGATTGGGTTGACTGCATGTTACCTCAAAAATTATTTTTGTTATCACTTACCTACTCGAGGACGAGCAGGAGTTAAGCTTGGGGATACTTGATACGTCTCAAACGTATCTATAATTTTTGATGCTCCATGCTTGTTTTCCATCAGATACCTTTATGTTTTCACATGTTTTCCTTCGTTTTCCGAATATTTTTTGGACTAACCTATTGACAAGATGCCACAGCGCCAGTTCCTGTTTTCTGTTGTTTTTTATTTCAGAAAAGTTGTTCTAGAAATATTCTCGGAATGGGAGGAAACAAAATCCCAGGGTCCTATTTTTCCGGCAGGTCAACGGAATCCAAAGGAGAGCCGGAGGGGGCAATGAGGTGGCCACACCACCTGATGGCACGCCCCTGGCCACGCCACCACATGGTATGGGCCCCTCGGGCGCCCACCGACATCGCCCTTTCTCCTATTTATTCCCCCGGACGCAAAAACCTTGAAAATCAAGCCTCCATCCACGAAAAGTTTCGTAGATCCGCCGCGCCACCAACAAGTTTCGGGGGACAAAAATCTCTGTTCCGGCACCCTACCGGGACGGGAAATTGCCCCCAGAGCCATCTCCATCGACTCCACCGCCATCTTCATCAGCGTTGCTGACTCCCATGATGAGGAGGGAGTAGTTCTTCCTCGAGGATGAGGGCTCTGCAGGTAGCTATGTGTTTCATATCTCTCTGCCATGGTGTGATCTTTATGTGATCATGAGCTTTGTAATCTAGTTGAATAAGTAGATTTTACTCTTCATATGTTATGATACTCAAGTGGTTTTGTTAATGTGATCTCCGGAGACTCCTTTGTCCCACGGTGTAAAGGTGACAGTGTGTGCACCGTGTGTGGCTTATCATGATTTATATATTTTGTGTTGGATGACCCTATGAAATTGTGGTGTTTTTCTGGAACCATCTAGGGCCCAAGGTGACAGTGTGGGGTTACCTAGTGGGGAATGCGGCTCTAAGGAGTGGTTTTGTAGCCTAATGACCCACACGTATAGGGGGTGTATGGTCGTACTTTCGATAAATAAGTGTGTCGAACCCAAAGAGGAGCAGAAGGTGTTGACAAGCAGGTTAGATAGAGGATTCACTGTAAACACTAGCAGACAGGTTTTTGGTGATTTTTGATATAGCAGATAAATAAAGTGTGAGTAAATAAAATACAGTAATAATAATTGTAGTGAGTGGCCCAATCCTTTCTAGAGCAAAGGACCAGGCGGTTGTTTTACTTACAATTACCAAACGTTCTCGAGGACACATGGTAACTTCGTCAAGCGCTTTCATTTCATACAGTTGATTAATATTTATTGTTTTGATAGGTGATGTGTGGTTGAACCTATGCTAATGCACCGCCCAACTAGGACTAATACATATTTGTGATTAAACTCCTTGCAAGCATCCTCAAATACAAGAAGTAATTAAGATAAATCTAACCATAGCCTTAAACTCTGGGATCCTACACTCCCTCGTGCATCGGTTTCCTAACGGGGGTTTAGGTTTATGTCACTTCGGCAACCCCACAATTAGTATCCAAATACACAATGCATCCTCCTAGGCCCATAAAGGTGAAGTGTCATTTAGTCGATGTTCACATGACACCACTAGAAGAATAACACCAAAACTTAAATATCAAACCATTAGATATTACTTCAACATAATTTCACTACTAACATATTGACTTCTCCCATGTTCTTAAGAACCAAACGAACTACTCATGAGACATCATATGGATCATAATCAGAGGTGATACAATGATGAATAAAAATCTGGTCCTAAAGTACAAACACCGATAAATCTCGTAGGCATCAACTACTAACAAGTAATCCACACCGGGAGAGATCTAGTGGAAAACAACGATAAAAGACCCTAATTGTTACAGCGAGATGAAGGTGGACGGTGAGGGTGATGGTTCTGGTGGTGAGGACGATGGAAATGATGATCTTGATGATGCCCGGAGCAATGACGGTGACGATGGTGACGAATTCCCCTCTCCGGGGAGGAATTTCCCCGGCAGATTTCTTCCTGCCGGAAATCTTTTCTCTATATGTTGTTTTCCTCCCCGAGGAGGCGGCGAAATATTTCATCGATGGTTCTCTGTGGCTTAGGGTTCCCTAGGGGTCAAGTACGCGAAAGGAGGTGACCATAGGTGGGCCAGGGTGGCCACACCATCTGGCGGCGCGGCCGGGGGGGGGGGGTGCGCCAGCCTATGGTGTGGGCCCCTGGTGGGCCCCCTCTATCTCTCCTCGTGGATAGATCCCTCTTCTGAACTTCTAAGACTTCTTTGATGCCCCCCTTCTTCTTCTGATCTTCAGAAATAGGGTATCTTGACGGTGCTTTTTCCATCAAATTTATGGTCCCGATGTTTATTCTCCAATAATTATTAAACATACAAAATAAGATGAAATAACATAAGTAATGCATCATAATGTGAAATATATCGATGAATGACAGAAAATTACAATATAAAATAGTGATGCAAAATGGACGTATCAACTCTTCCAAAGCTTAGACCTCGCTTGTCCCCAAGCGAAACTGAACTCGGTAAACATGACCATAGGTTTATGGAGTGAGGTGTCAATAAATAAAATACGGACAATAAGCATCACATCTTTCAATACACAAATTATTCTAGACAACAACTTCCTCTCATATAATTTAACTTGAAACAAGTAGAGGGAATCACAATAAAGGTGCAAAAACGAAATTATAATTGGTGAAGGCAAACTTCGTTCTTGATCAGAGAACAATTTACAGATTGTACTTATCTTTTGATCAGAGTCTTTATATAAGAGCTTATATTGCAGAGTTTAACATGATCAATCATAAAAATCTCTTTACAGTCATTGATAACTTTCAAAGTGATATTCATTCGGATAAAACATTGTACAAAACAAGGAAGGATAAAAATATGATTGAAGAAACAAACATATAGATGGTTGGATCACAACAACGCAAATGCTCGCTTAAGACAGAAAAGAGTAGGTTTACTGACTCAACATAAAGGTAAAAGATAGGCCCTCTGCAGAGGGAAGCAGGGATTAACTCATGTGCTAGAGCTTTTCATTTGATAAACAGAGGTATTGAAAACAATTTTGAGAGTGGTGTATGTTTGTGTCGGTGAATGGAAAACAGAAAATGTAGCACGTCACAAGACAACTAGACCTTACAAGAGTGGCTCCCATTGAAGGACGTTAACTGAAATCAGCAGATCATCCCTATTCTCTTTTGTTTTACACAATCATGCTTTGACTGATAAATCAGGGGCAAAAATAGTGAAGACAATTTGTAGTGATTAAGTTTTGGGGATGGGCACTCCGCTGCCATCTCTTCTAGTGTCTGGACAAGCGGATGAAGCCACTAGTCCAGGTGTGTAAAGTCCAATCAACAAGTGAGATAAAGATTCTCTATTTGCGTCCTCATGAGCTAAAACAGGGGCACAAAACAAGTGTAATTTTGAAGGTTTAAAGGTAGAACAGAAGAAATTTACTTAGAGTGGCAGTTAAATACCACATATAGGTAGGTATGGTAGACACAAATGGCATGGTTTTGGGGCTGAAGGTTTGGATGCACTAGAAGCATTCCCTCTCAGTACAGGTTTTTGGCAAGCAAGGCTGGGTAGCAAGCATAAGAGTTGAGGGAAAACAAACAAATATACATATGAAAGAACCAATCAGGCAATCTTCCTTGTAAGTACAAACAATATTAACTTTAGAATACTAAGCTTATGAGCCAACAAGAAAGAAAGAGCATGGAATAATATATCTACATGCAACTCCCTCTTTTCTACTTAAGCCTCAAAGTATTGTTGCTACTGACCAATGCTAAGTTTGCCAAAAACAACTAGATTAACTTGACGCTCCAATATTGATACCAATACTAATAACAAGATCAACCATATAACAAAACTTGCAAACTAAAATAAAGTTTAGAAAGTAAATGATGAAACTTATCATTAATATTCCATAACGGCAACTCAAACCAAGGGATACATCGATAACCAACTCGATACTGCAAACCATCCTATATGATAACTTCTCTACTCATGATATGAATCTACTAAAAAGTAAAAAAGGTGAAAGATAAAGGGGTGATACCGCGACACTCCCCCAAGCTTGGAACAAGCCAATGGGATGCCAATACCAATGATGAATTAATTCTTCGGCGGTGGTGGCGAATACTTCTCAATAAGCTTATCAACGTATTTCTTCAAATTTTCAATTGCGTAGGTTGATACGTCATAAACGTATCCTTAATTTCTGATGTTCCATGTTGTTTCCCACATGTTTTCCTTACACTTTATGTCATTTTTATCGATTTCCCGGGACTAACCTATTGACAAGCTGCCACAGAGCCAGTTCTTGTTTTCTGCTGTTTTTAGTTTCAGAAAAGTTGTTCTGGAAATATTCTCGTAATTGCACGATTCGAAAGCCACAAGCCTTAGAAGTCCCGGAAGCATCCAGAAGTCTCGAAGAGCCCCGGAGGGGGGCCACACTATAGGGTGGCGGCACCACCCCCTGGCTGCGCCACCTGGTGGTGTGGGCCCCCTGGCCACACCCCGGCATCGCCCTTTCGCCTATATATACTCCCCGATGCATAAACCCTAGAAGAATCGTCCTTTTCTACAAAATACATATGTAGCTCCGCCACCACCGCCGACAAGTTTCGGGGGATATATCTCTGTTCTGGCACCCTGCCGGGACGGGGAAGTGCCACCGGAACCCATCTCCATCGACTCCACCGCCATCTCCATCGTCGTTGCTATCTTCTATGATGTGGAGGGAGTAGTTCTCCCCTGAGGCTGAGGGCTCTACCGGTAGCTATGTGGTTCATCTTGCTCTCCCATGGTGTGATCTATATGTGATCGTGAGCTTTGTAATCTAGTTGAATAAGTAGATGTTACTCTTCATCTTTTGCTACTCAAGTGCTTTATTAATATGAACTTTGGAGTCACCTTGTCCCATGGTGTGAAGGTGACAGTGTGCACATCGTGTGTGTCTCCTCTATGAATTGTGGTGTTTTTCTAGTACCTTCTGGGCACTCATAGTGACAGCGTGGGGTTAACTAGACATGGGAATGCCTACTTTAAGGAATGCTTTTTGTAGGCCTACGCAATGATTAGTGTTCGTTATCCAACCGGAGAGGGTTAAATGTAGCATAGTGAAGAGAAGATATTTAGTTATTCAATTATGTGATCATTGTTGAGAGTGTCCACAAGTGAAAGTAGGATCCCTAGGCCTTGTTTCCAAGCATTGAAACACCGTTTTCCGCCTATTATGCTACATGTTTGCTTGCTGCCATATTTATTTCAAATTGCTATTATTACTTATAACCATCCATATTACTCGCATTTCACTATCTCTTAGCCGAACTAGTGGACCTATATACCTGACAAGTATATTGGGTGTGTTGGGGACACAAGAGACTTCTTGTATCTTGATTGGATGGTTGCTTGAGAGGGATATCTTTTACCTCTACCTCCCTGAGTTCGATAAACCTTGGGTAATCCACTTAAGGGAAACTTGCTGCTGTTCTACAAACCTCTGCACTTGGAGGCCCAACATTGTCTATAAGAATAGAAGAGTGTGTAGATATTAAGCTCTTTTCTGGCGCCGTTGCCGGGGAGGTAAGGTAAAAGGTACTCACACCCTCGGGTGTGAGTGCTCGAAGTTATTTCCTTTAGATTCTGTAATTATATCTTTTTGTTTCTTGTTTTTATTTTCACTAGTTAGGCTTAATGGAAAACAACAAAAATATGAGAGAGATTTATGATATTTATCTTGAGTTAGGACATGAAGTGTTCGAAGAGAAAATAAAAAAAACCTATGGAACTTTATTTGCATGCTAGTGGCAATGTTATTAGTATGAACTCTTTAAACAACATTATTGCTAATGGTATGGAAAAGTCTAAGCTTGGGGAAGATAGTTTTGATGAATATGATATTTTTAGTCCCCCAAGTTTTGAGGATGAAATATTCTTTGATGATAGTTTGCCTTCAATATATGATGATTATAATGATTGTGCTATTCTAGTTCCACCTACTATTGTGATCATGATATGCCTTCTATATATGATGTTTACAATGATGAATATGATATTTTCAGTCCACCTACTATTGAGGAGAAAATTTATTTTGATGATAATATGCCTCCTATATTTGATGATTATGGTGATGAGAATAATAATGATAGCTATTTTGTTGAATTCGCTCCCACTACTATTAATATGAATGACTATGCTTATGTGGAGAGTATTAATTCTTTTGTGCATGTGGCTCATGATAAGAATGTTTTATGTGATATCTATATTGTTAATTTTATTCATGATGCTACTAAAAGTTATTACAAGAAAGGGAAAAATAATTTTATGCATGCTAACAATATCAAGTTTCCCCTCTCTATGTTGAAATTTTCGATGTTGCACTTATTTTGTCTTCCTATGCTAGTCACTTTGTGCTTCGTGGACTTGTTTTTCTACAAGATTATTTTTCATAGGAAGTGGCTTAGACTTAAATGTGTTTTAAATTTTATTCTTGAAGCTCTCTTATTGTGCTTCAAATCTTATTCTTATGTGAGCATCTTTTAAAAAATCATTGTGCCTAGCTGAAAGGCGTTAAAGAAAAGCGCTCCCGGGAGACAACCCGTTTTATTTCTCCGTTTTCAACCCGTTTTCCGTTGTTTTCTTTTGTTCTATTTGCACCTGTGTGTTGTATATTTCCTTAGCAACCCCTCTGTATATTTTATTTTTTTTCTTTGTTAAGCCAAGTAAAGCCTCTAGTGGAAAGTTGAGACTATATTTCGGATTTCTGCGCAGGAATCAGATTTCTGTTGTCCACTGTTAAAATCGTATAAAATCACAGAAAATTCAAAACGACCTGAGTTTTTTGTGTGCATAATCCTTGGTTATATACTCAACGTTTCTTAGTTGACCACTTTTCGACTTGCGCAACAGAACATTTTCGAAAAAAATCATCTTTACCTGCTGTCCTGATTTGACAGATTTCTGCCAATAATTGCATTTGCATCTTAATCGCTTTCTTTTGGTGTTATTTTGAGAAAAAGAGTTTTAAAAGAAGTTGTGATGGTAGCTAATGTGTTTTTGATTCTTAGGCATGTGTTGAAACTGAACCATGTGAATTTATTATTTCGACTGCACTAACGTTGCTAATGAAGATTGTGAGAAGTTTGGTGTGAAGTAAGTTTTCAAGGGGCAAGAGAAGAGGATTATATGATGTGATCAACAAGAGTGAAAAACCTAAGCTTGGGGATTCCCCCGTGGTACATACCAGCAAATTCCAAGAAGACTCAAGCGTCTAATCTTGGGGATGCCCAAGGCATCCCCTTCTTCATCGACAAATTATCGGGTCACTTCTAGTGAAACTATATTTTCGTTCGGTCACATCTTATGTGCTTTACTTGGAGCGTATTTTATGTTTGCTTTCAGTTTGTTTTAATTTTTGCAATAAGCTTGGTTGGACCCCAGAATTTCTTTTATTGGAGAGTGACATGCTCCGCTTTTTCATGGGAATACTTTGTATTCTTTATCTTTGTGCGGCTGCTGCATTAATTCAGCTCCTGTTTTGCATGCATCTCTTATTAGAGTTGTTAGTTTTAGTAGTGTTATGTGAGTACTCTCATGTTTGCTTGCTGTATCATAAAGAGTATTTTTTTTAAACATATCTTGTTTGGTGCTTGTTGGGATTAGAAACTGTTGTTTAAAGTAGAATTTATAATGGTGCAAGTAGAAGCTTGTATAGACTAGTGCTAGAACTTTTTCATGCCATGATAAATGTTATTTTAGTTCTAAAGCCTTGTGATGTTGAGTAGCATGAACAGCCTCCAATAGCTGAGAGTGTTTAATATGTCATTGAAAGATTCATGAGTTGTTCTTGTCATAAGGAAGCATAAATTTTTGGTATTCTCTCTCGAATGTTGTATTTGGTTGACTTGGCGCATGCTCACACCATGTTTATGACTATGAAACATACATGAATAGCCTCCATGACCACTTAGTTTTTGAACTATGATACCGCTTATGCTTTAATTAATGATGTTTATGTCGCTATGCATGATTATAGCTCTTATGATCTCTTGATTTGTCGTTCCCAGTCTTTTGCTAGCCTCCACATGTACTGAGTATGAGCTCTACTCGTGCATCCAACTCCCTTAAACCAAAGTTTTTCCCATTGTGTCCACCATACCTACCTACATGTGTTATTTAACCGCCACTCCAAGTAAATTGCTCATGTGTTACCTTTAAAACTTTCAAAACTACTCCTGCTTTATGTTCCTGTTTTTGCTCATGAGGACGTCAATAGAAAATCTTTATCTCACTTGTTGATTGGATTTCACACCCTGGACTAGTGTCTTGATCCGCTTATCCAAATGATAGAAGAGCTCGCAGCGGGGTGCCCATCCCCAAATTAATACACACAAAATCTCTTCACTATTTTTGCCCCTGATTTATCAGTCAAAGCACAATTGTGTAAACAAAAGAGAAAGACAGATGACCTTCTACCCTGATGCGTCCTTCACATGGGAGCCGCTCTTGTGAATCCAGTTGGCTTGTGACGTACTTTATTTTCTGTTTACCATTCGTTGACATTAGCATACATCTCCCAAAATATAGACACTCCTCCACGGTATGTGATTGTTGGTAGGCACCCGAGGATTCGGTTAACCCTGGTTTGTGAAAGATGGATGGGAGGAGTGTCAAACTTTTAATACCTATGTTTAATAAAATAAAAATCTCTAGCACATGAGTGGTCCCTGCTTCCCTCCGCGAAGGGCCTTTCTTTTACTTTTATGTTGAGTCTCCATCTTCTAACTTTATGCACAGTTGAGAGAGCATTTTTGCCATTCTTAGTTCTATGTGCATTGTCCCATAAACATCAATAATTACTTCATGATGTGATATTATTTGTTCTTAAATTACTTGATCTAGTCTTGCTCATGAACTTTGAAGGTGTCCTGGCATTTATGTTTTGCCCCACTCTTAAGGACTAGCGAAATATCACTTTGTCATGCTTTCTCTATACGTGAAACAAATGTTTATCTTCCTTTGCATTGTTATTTATGATCTTTTATTTGAGATACTATTCATGATGACAAGTGATTGCTATGCTTTATTATTAAAGTTCTATTTATCATATTTGTGTTTGAAGTTCTATGATCTCAGCTTGCATATGCCTTTACATTTTTATGATCAAGTTTATGTTAATAGCATGTCACCTCAGAAATTATTGTTTTATTGTTTACCTACTCCAGGACGAGTAGGAACTAAGTTTGGGGATGCTTGATACGCCATAAACGTATCCTTAATTTCTGATGTTCCATGTTGTTTCCCACATGTTTTCCTTACACTTTATGTCATTTTTATCGATTTCCCGGGACTAACCTATTGACAAGATGCCATAGAGCCAGTTCCTGTTTTCTGTTGTTTTTAGTTTCCGAAAAGTTGTTCTGGAAATATTCTCGGAATTGGACGATTCGAACAGAAGTCTTAGAAGTCCCGAATGCATTCAGAAGCACCGAAGAGCCCCGGAGGGGAGCCACAGGATGGCCAGACCATAGGGTGGCGGCACCACCCCCTGGCCCTTCCACCTGGTGGTCTGGGGCCCCTGGCCACCCCCGGAATCACCCTTTCGCCTATATATACTCCCCATGCATAAACCCTAGAAGAATCGACGTTTTCCACAAAATACATCTGTAGCTCCACCGCCGCCGCCGACAAGTTTCGGGGGACAGATCTCTGTTCTGGCACCCTGCCGGGACGGAGAAGTGCCCCCCGGAACTCATCTCCATCGACTCCATCGCCATCTCCATCGCCGTTGCTGTCTCCTATGATGAGGAGGGAGTAGTTCTCCCCCGAGGATGAGGGCTCTACCGGTAGCTATGTGGTTCATCTCTATCTCCCATGGTGTGATCTATATGTGATCGTGAGCTTTGTAATATAGTTGAATATGTAGATGTTACTCTTCATCTTTTGCTACTCAAGTGCTTTATTAATATGAAATTTGGAGTCACCTTGTCCCGCGGTGTGAAGGTGACAGTGTGCACATCGTGTGTGTCTCCTCTATTAATTGTGGTGTTTGTCTAGTACCTTCTGTGGCTCTCATAGTGACAGCATGGGGTTAACTAGACATGGGAATGCCTACTTTAAGGAATACTTTTTGCAGGCCTACGCAATGATTAGTGTTCGTTATCCAACCGGAGAGGGTTAAGAGTAGCATAGTTAAGAGAAGATATTTAGTTATTCAATTATGTGATCATTGTTGAGAGTATCCACTAGTGAAAGTAGGTTCCCTAGGCCTTGTTTCCAAGCATTGAAACACCGCTTTCCGCCTATTCTGCTACATGTTTGCTTGCTGCCATATTTATTTCAGATTGCTATTATTACTTATAACCATCCATATTACTCGCATTTCACTATCTCCTAGCCGATCTAGTGGACCTATATACCTGACAAGTATATTGGGTGTGTTGGGGACACAAGAGACTTCTTGTATCTTGATTGGAGGGTTGCTTGAGAGGGATATCTTTGACCTCTACCTCCCCGAGTTCGATAAACCTTGGGTAATCCACTTAAGGGAAACTTGCTGCTGTTCTACAAACCTCTGCACTTGGGGGACCAACACTGTCTACAAGAATAGAAGCATGCGTAGATATCACAGGTGAGTATGTGCATCATCTCCGTATTGTGCTCAATATGGTTCGTGTACTTGTTAGATGGTGAGTCCCAACCATCGAGATTCCCCCCCCACACTTCCTCGGATCGGGGCTTTCTTCCTCTGCATTGTTAGAACAGTCTGTATCCCAGCAAGAAGGCAATTTGCCTCGGGTACCCTCTTAGATTGATACTCATGGATTAAGGTATGGAAAGGGTTTTTGATGCCTGTAAGTGGTGTCCTTGAAGCTAAGCAGTGGCGTGGGGCCTTCCCTCCAGTGCTCATCCTTGCGGTTTGCTTGAAGGGTTTTGCTACCACTCCAATGATTGCGACGGTGGCATGTGGGTACACACGCGAGTATTCGTCTACATCTCCTTCAGTTCCACTGTCGATCTCCTCCTCCAGCTTCGGGTCTTGGAGATCATCTTCCATAGGCTCCTTCCCCTTGTTGTTTTAGGCGGAGACCATGGTGCTTCTAAAACTGAAAACAATCCGGGCAGAAATAGATCAAAAAGGAAACACGACGAGAAAACGATATACAGACCTCGGGGGTGCGGGGGGTTATATAGCAGAAATATACATAACAAAAGGAAAGTGCATGTCGAAAACGGGTCGGAGAGGGGTCTGAGGTGCCCACACCATAGGGTGGCGCAACTAGGGGTTTGTCCGCGCCCCCAGGTGGTGTGGTTCCCTCGGGAACCTTCTCCGGCTCAATATCTTTCATATTTTCCATAAACGATAAAAATATAATTTGGAAAGTAATCCACGAACTTTTTCTTAACAGAACTGTTACCTATTCGAAAACGGACTATGCAGATTTTTGAATTTTCTCCCTTATGAACTCTTCCGGGGTTACTACTTGAATAGTATCAACATCTTCATCATAAGAATCTCCAGAAATATAGTGTTTGAGTCTTTGCCCATTCACCACTTGTGTAGTATTATCTTTAAGGGAAGCAATTTTAATTGCACCCGAATGATACACCTCTTCATAACATAAGGTCCTTCCCATCTTGAGAGTAATTTTCCTGCAAAAAATCTGAGACGAGACCTATACAATAGAACTTTCTCACCAACATGAAACTCTCTTTTAAGAATTATCCTATCATGCCATTGTTTAACTTTCTCTTTAAAGATTCTAGCATTTTCATAAGATTCACTTCTCCATTCATGTAAAGAACTCAACTCAAGCATTCTTTTCTTACCAACAAGTTTAAAATATCTATTTAGTTCTCTCACTGCCCAATAAGCTTTGTGTTCTAATTCTAAAGGTAAGTGACGGGCTTGTCTAGAAACCATTTTATAAGGAGACATACCCATAGGATTTTTATAAGCAGTTCTATAAGCCCATAAAGCATCATTCAACTTATTAGACCAATTTTTCCTAGATTTATTTAAGTCTTTTGCAAGATAGATTTAATTTCTCTATTTGATAATTCTACTTGACCACTAGTTTGGGGATGATAAGCTGAAGCTATTCTATAATTAACATCATATTTAGCAAGGGTTTTCATAAAACCACCATGAATAAAGTGAGAACCTCCATCATTCATAAGATATCTAGGCACACCAAACCTAGGAAAAATAATATATTTAAGCATTTTTAATGATGTTTCACCATCAGCAATTTTTGTAGGTATATCTTCTACCCGTTTAGTATCATGATCAACAGCAACAAGAATATGAGTGTAACCATTCGAAGGAGGAAATGGACCCATAAAGTCAAATCCCCTACAATCAAAAGGTTCAATAACAAGACAATAATTCAAATTCATTTCATTACGTCTAGAAATATTACCAACTCTTTGACATTCATCACAAGATAAAAAAAATTTACATGCATCTTTAAAGAGAGTATGACAATAGAAACCTGATTGTAGAACCTTTTGTCCGGTTCTATATCCAGCGTGATGTCCTCCATAAGCACTACCATGACATTTTCTCAATATTTCACGTTGTTCATATTCTGGAACACATCTTCGCATAATACCATCTACTCCTTCTTTATATAAGTGTGGGTCATCCCAAAAATAATGCCTCAAATCATAAAAGAATTTCCTTCTTTGTTGAGTTGTAAATGTTGGAGGAAAATACTTGGAAATAATAAAGTTAGCATAATTTGCATACCTTGGACTATCTCGTGAGCTTACTTTTATTGCAGCTAGTTGTTCATTTGGAAAACTATCATTAACAGGAATAGGGTCGTAAGCAATGTTTTCCAATCTAGACAAATTATCAGCAACATGATTTTCAGCACCCTTTCTATCCATAATATGCAAATCGAACTCTTGTAAAAGCAGCACCCATCTAATAAGCCTAGGCGTATCATCTTTATTTTCCATAAGGCATCTAATAGAAGCATGATCAGTATGAATATTGACTGTTGAATCAACAATATAAGATCTAAATTTTTCACAAGCAAAAAACTACAGCTAAGAACTCTTTTTCAGTGGTAGCATAATTCTTTTGAGCAACATCAAGAGTCTTACTATCATAATGAATAACATTCAATTTCTTATCTACTCACTGTCCAAGGACAACACCTACAGCAAAATCACTAGCATCACACATAATTTCAAAAGGAAAATTCCAATCAGGCGGTTGAACAATAGGAGCAGTAGTTAAATCCTTCTTTAAAGTTCCAAAAGCTTCCTTGCAATCATCATCGAAAACAAAAGGTGCGTCTTTTTGAAGAAGATTAGTAAGTGGCTTTGATATTTTAGAAAAATCTTTAATAAATCTCCTATAAAAACCCGCATGACCAAGAACACTACGAATATCTTTAACATCCCTGGGACAGGGCATTTTCTATATTGCTTCCACTTTAGCTCTGTCAACTTCAACACATCTTTCTGAAATTTTATGTCCAAGAACAATTCCTTCAGTCACCATAAAGTGGCATTTCTCCCACTTAAGAACAAGATTAGGTTCCTCACATCTCTGCAAAACTTTATCTAGATCGTGCAAGAAGTTATCAAAAGAAGTTCCATAGACAGGAAAATCGTCCATGAATACTTCCACAATTTCTTCACGAAAGCCATGAAAAATAGCAGACATGCATCTTTGAAACGTAGCAGGAGCATTAAACAAACTAAAAGGCATACATCTATAAGAATAAGTTCCATAAGGACAAGTAAAGGTTGTTTTCTGTTGATCTTTTACCCTAACAGCAATTTGAGAAAACCCAGAATTGTCGGAGTTGTTGTTCTGTCAACGACAGGGTATCTCTGAAGGTTCAAACATTGGGGGGCTAACCGCGTTCAATCGCACCTCCGAAGGCTTCAAGAGGGGAGCTCTCGAAGGAAAACAGTGACGACGCAAGGAATTTACCCAGGCTCAGGCCACCATAATAGTATAAAACCCTACTCCTGCTTGTCTGGTTGATGGCACTGTGGAGATTACAATACAACAAGGAATTCTGGTGACCTATCTACTTGGTGTCTTCTCTCTTCACTCTTGTTTTTTCGCCCCCCTTGTGGAGTTGGGGGGTCTACTTATGCTGGCTATTGGCCTTGTTTCCCGCTCAGTTGGCGAGAAACGGATACCACAAGATGCTTAAGGATGGAGCGTCCCGTACACTGCGCCTCCTGTGTGGTCCTGGTCGTCGGGGGACAGTTGCGCCGTCCATGGCGTCATGGTGGGGGATCCTGGTGACGCCGCCCTCGTCTTCTAGCGCGGACTCGGTCTTCTTGCACCAAGAAAGCCACATACTGGGCTTTGGTGTACGCAGCGGAGGTCCGCACTTTATACACGAGAATGGCAAGTGCCAAAGACATTTTATCTCCTGCGGCGGCTCATCCATCCGTGCAGAGGTTAGAGCATCACCCTCACATGGGTTGTCTCCCGACAGGCGAGGCTCCTTCCGGGAAGGAGCAGGGTCGGAGCAGGGCTCCTCCCCAGCGATGCGAAGTGGATATCTCCCTTGGAGATCTCCTCTTCAAGGGTCCGGCCTTGGTGGAGAACTGTTAGGAGGTTCTGTTGGGGGAAAGATAACCTGGTACCCCTAAGGACGAAGAAAATATGACCAGCCAGAAGCGAGACCCGGCCAGGATGCAAAGCCTGGTCTGGGGGTAACTCAGCTTTGGAAGATGCTATAGAAGGAAGATTCTGGAAGACCCGGAAACCTTGTACAAGTTGGAGACTCAAGACTTGGAGGTCACGCGGGGGACCTAGATTAGGACTCTTAATATGGTATGACCCAGTTTTTACCTTGTACGACCAGGAGACCAGCCGCCCATATAAGCAGGCTCCTAGGTCATAGAGAGAGAGAGATTTCGGGTAGAAACCCTAGATTCCAGGTCTCGGCGAGAGTCAGCACGAGCCAAATTCCAGGTCTCGGCGAGAGTCAGCACGAGCCAAATTCCAGGTCTCGGCGAGAGTCGGCCAAATTCCAGGTCTCGGCGAGAGTCAGCACGAGCCAAATTCCAAGTCTCGGCGAGAGTCAGCACGAGCCAAATTCCAGGTCTCGGCGAGAGTCAGCACGAGCCAAATTCCAGGTCTCGGCGAGAGTCGGCCAAATTCCAGGTCTCGGCGAGAGTCAGCCCGAGCTAAATTCCAGGTCTCGGCGACATTGCAGTCCGAGCCTCTAGATCGATTGCTAATAAGATCCCATCTGGAAGTAAGCTATTATCTCCCATGGAGAGGTCGAACCAGGATAATCCTTGTGTACAAGACAAAGAGACCTAAGAACCCTAGCAATATCGCTTGATATCGAGCATCTAGTGTAATCCCAGAGTTGAGTTGTTATATCAAGATTGGAGACTCGGCGACTTAGATTGCCGGCTACTAGATCGAATTGCACCATGTTTTCCTCTGAGCTAAACTCTCTCCCAAACGCCTGTGTCGTCTTGCCCCAAGATCAGTTACCCCCGGTAACGTCTGCCGTGATTATCCCACGACAGTTGGCGCCCACCGTGGGGCCCACGTCCAAGGGTGTTTACATCACGGGAGAAGCTCGGGAGAACATGAAGAACCTCATCATCGGCGAGATCTACATCAACCCCGAAGGAGAGAAGATGGTGGACGATTTTGGCTGGGGGCCAAAGTCGGATCTGCTCGAATCCGGATCTGTCATCACAATCGGCCGGGTCAACATCCTCATCGGCATGGTACGTACGTCCGGTTCAATCCCCGATGATTTTGAGTATCATTCTATATCAGCTTAGCCCAAGAGTGCTGCGCAACTTCGGTTAGCATGGCCCGGAGCGCTTCGCAAAAATTTATATCAGCTTAGCCCAAGAGTGCTGCGCAACTTCGGTTAGCATGGCCCGGAGCGCTTCGCAAAAATTTATATCAGGTTAGCCCAAGAGTGCTGCGCAACTTCGGTTAGCATGGCCCGGAGCGCTTCGCAAAAATTTATATCAGCTTAGCCCAAGAGTGCTGCGCAACTTCGGTTAGCATGGCCCGGAGCGCTTCGCAAAAATTTATATCAGCTTAGCCCAAGAGTGCTGCGCAACTTCGGTTAGCATGGCTCAGAGCGCTTCGTAAAAATTTATATCAGCTTAGCCCAAGAGTGTTGCGCAACTTCGGTTAGCATGGCCCGGAGCGCTTCACAAAAATTTATATCCGCTTAGCCCAAGAGTGCTGCGCAACTTCGGTTAGCATGACCCGGAGCGCTTTGCAAAAATTTATATTAGCTTAGCCCAAGAGTGTTGTGCAACTTCGGTTAGCATGGCCCGGAGCGCTTCGCAAAAATTTATATTAGCTTGGCCCGAGAGTGCTTCGCAATATTGTAAAATATTCTATTAATATTAGCTTAGCCCAAGAGTACTGCGCAACTTCGGTTAGCATGGCCCGGAGCGCTTCGCAAAAATTTATATTAGCTTGGCCCGAGAGTGCTTCGCAATATTGAGAAATATCCTATTAGTATAAGCTTAGTGTAAGAGTGCTTCACAACTTCGGTTAGTGTTGCCCAAAGAGTTCTTGGCAACAGTATGTGGATCAATGTGGTAATGTTGCACAATTAAGCCTTTACTTTATAAACATTGATCCGGGTCTTGGGGGCTCTTACTTGAATAGTTTGTAGCTGCAATCCTAAGACCTGGCTTTTATGCCGCCAGTATAATCTTTGCCTATCTTGCTTAAGCTCGATGTGACTCGCACTTATATGGCCTGTTTGCTCTCCTCTAATCTCAATCAGTTATGATGCCCATGGGGACTTAACTGACCCTGTTTTTCAGAGTGAGTTCAGCAGTGATAATCCATGCGAAAGCCGGCTTACAGTTAAAGGTTTGCAAAAGAGTCATCTAAACCATCGACATATTGAGAGGACCCACCTCGGTAACCTGGAGGCATAAGAACCCAGGAAGAAACATGATTTATGGGATGTTATTGAGATAAACCTGGAGGCGTATGAACCCAGGAAGAATAACCGGGTTTTATCCTTTTATATATTATTTGTCTTATTTCGGGAGTTTAACCTGGATGATCGAGCTTGCTGCTTCACCTGAAACATGACGCCTAAAATCAAGATCATGAAGGAGAACAAGACCAGCTCGAATCCAGCTTAAACTTGGGGGCTACTGTTGGGGGAAAGATAACCTGGTACCCCTAAGGACGAAGAAAATATGACCAGCCAGAAGCGAGACCCGGCCAGGAGGCAAAGCGTGGTCTGGGGGTAACTCAGCTTTGGAAGATGCTATAGAAGGAAGATTCTGGAAGACCCGGAAACCTTGTACAAGTTGGAGACTCAAGACTTGGAGGTCACGCAGGGGACCTAGATTAGGACTCTTAATATGGTATGACCCAGTTTTTACCTTGTACGACCAGGAGACCAGCCGCCCATATAAGCAGGCTCCTAGGTCATAGAGAGAGAGAGATTTCGGGTAGAAACCCTAGATTCCAGGTCTCGGCGAGAGTCAGCACGAGCCAAATTCCAGGTCTCGGCGAGAGTCAGCACGAGCCAAATTCCAGGTCTCGGCGAGAGTCAGCACGAGCCAAATTCCAGGTCTCGGCGAGAGTCGGCCAAATTCCAGGTCTCGGCGAGAGTCAGCACGAGCCAAATTCCAGGTCTCGGCGAGAGTCAGCACGAGCCAAATTCCAGGTCTCGGCGAGAGTCAGCCCGAGCTAAATTCCAGGTCTCGACGACATTGCAGTCCGAGCCTCTAGATCGATTGCTAATAAGATCCCATCTGGAAGTAAGCTATTATCTCCCATGGAGAGGTCGAACCAGGATAATCCTTGTGTACAAGACAAAGAGACCTAAGAACCCTAGCAATATCGCTTGATATCGAGCATCTAGTGTAATCCCAGAGTTGAGTTGTTATATCAAGATCGGAGACTCGGCGACTTAGATTGCCGGCTACTAGATCGAATTGCACCATGTTTTCCTCTGAGCTAAACTCTCTCCCAAACGTCTGTGTCGTCTTGCCCCAAGATCAGTTACCCCTGGTAACGTCTGCCGTGATTATCCCACGACAGGTTCTCCCTATCTTGATGGACCGGTACAGATTCCCTCCGTACCCGATGGGCTAGGCCAGCAGCAGGCGGCCTAGGATATCCTGGTATCCATGGGTCCGACAGTAGCCCCCGGGCCCATGAGGCACACGCTTAGGGAAAGCGGAGCGGCCTCAGCCCCCAAGCTGCGGGTCCAGCCTCCCACATGGCGCCACGGTTCGCAGGGAAACCCCACGATCTCCCCATGTGGCGGAAACGTCTTGTCGCAATTACTGCTCTGACCGGGCGGCGCAGAGCAGCAAGCGCCTCGTCGTCTCTTCACGCCCCCCTTGGGACGTGGGACCTTCTGCCTCGGTGCTCGAGCTAGCGGAAGGCTAAACGAGAGCAGTGCCGTTTCTTGGCCTCGGCATAAATAGGAGGGGGCGCCCCCTCTCCCATTCCAACACCACCTTCGTCTTCCTCTTCCCCCATTCTTCACCTGCAGAGAGAAAAAGGAAAGGGAGACAAGCATGGCTCACGGAGGTCGAGGCAGAGGCTCTTCCCCGGGCTCCACCGTTGCCCCCCTGACGGAGCGCTAGGCATACCGTGGTTTCCATGGACTTGCCGGAGGGGTCGTCTGCTCGGGCTACAGCAAACGCGGGGAGCCATCGTGGCCGAGGTGGCCGTGCTCCCTGCAGCCACGGTGTGATGGGTAGTTCCCTTCCTTGCTGGGCGGAGGACACCCGCGTGCCGGAGCACAAGTTCCTGGTGCCCTCTATGGTCGCCTCCATAGTCAGCTGAGTCTCCCTGACGCCTTCGCTGCCTCTGTTGAGCGCAACCCGCCTCACGGTTTTGGGCTTTAGGTGGTGGGATGCATCAATGGGCCCTGGTGGGTGTCGGTGGAGTTTTCCGCCGCCGGCCACCTATGCTGGCGAGGGGGTGGAAGACCTTCGCCCGTGCCCAGCAGATGGAGGAGATCTAAGTCCTCCACCTCCGCTTCGACGGGGTGGTCCGGCTCTTCGTGAAGATCTTCGGGCGTCGCGGCGAACGTGTGGAGTGCTGCATCGATAGAGAAAGAAGTGACGAGGAGCATGGCGGCGACGATGATGAAGATGATGTTGCTGAAGAGGAGGACGAGGAAGATTCGTCGGCCGTCAAGGAGGAGAGCGATGATCTGGGCTCGGCGAGCTGCAGAAGGCCTTTGGGTGCCACCCTTTAGATGGAGGGCCTGCCGATCCCAATCAGTCAGCCTTCGTCTTGACTCTTCTTCTTCCTCCTTCTCCTCATCGCCTCCATCGCTCCTCCTCGGTCGATCATGTCTAGCATCTTTTTGTCTTCGCGATGGATCTGCAGCATTTCCATATACTCGAATGTATCTCATGTATAAAATATGAAGGACATGTATTTTTTTGTCTTATCATTTGCGAATGCATTTTTTTTGGAGAGACAATTGAAAGAGTTTTTAGAATTAGCTCTGGGAGTTTTGGATTCCTTGTCACGGTAGGCCGCTTGCCGGAAATGTTTTTGCCGCTGTCCCTCTTGAGGCATCCTTCTTTATCATGCGGAAAGTCCGTTCTTGGGTGCTTCGGGAGGTAGGAGCTTGTTTCTGCAGTGAGCGAGAGTACATGCCTGACACTCTTCTCGTGGATACCTCGAGAGGAAGTCAGCACCAAGGGCTTAGATGAGGTGTCGTGCACGGTAGTGACCCGTTTAGACAGAGCTCTACCACTTGGATTTATTCTGATTAGGTCTCACCCGTGCACGGGTACCGATCCCAACCCCCGCTCGTGAGGTGTCCTCGAGAAGGAGTGACAAATGCATGCTCTCGATGAAAGAAAGAAAGGCTTGCCGAGAGAAAAGTGTTATTGGCAGGGATAAAAAAATTACTGCTAGGTTGAGGCTCTACAACACACGCTTGGGGATGTCATGACCCTGTGGTCCCCCAAGAAGCACTTGACGCCACGTGCAGACACGGGACTCCCATCGTCATGGGGCTGAGACTCGCGCGAGCTCAGGTGCAAAGATTTTCCATGCGGCTTCCCACTTGTGTGGGTAGAGGCTCCCTACGGCCGAGCGACCGCCTGATGAGATGCCCCCTGAGACCTTCACGGAGGTCCTAGCGTCGTTTTTACCGTGGCGTCATGGGGTCCCCTCAATGGTGTGTCACCATGGCCTAGGGGAGGCACGTGGAGCGAGCAAGAACTAAGGACTAAGGTTAGAACTTCCGCAGATGCTGGATGTTCCACGGGTTTGGCACATGCGTGCCGTCTTCAATCTCCAGTCGTGCTGCACCAGGTCTCGCAACATGCGTTACCCGGTACGGCCCCTCCCACATGGGAGAGAGCTTGTGCAACACCTCTCGGTAGAGAATCCTCCTTAGGACCAGGTCTCCCACCTCCAGTGTGCGTGGCCTGATGGTGTTGTTGTGGTAGCACCGGAGGCCTTGCTTGTACCGAGTGGCATGGGTGGTGGCTCGGGTTCTTGCCTCCTCGAGAAGCAGTAGGTCCTCGGCGTGGAGTTCCCCCTGCCTGTCCTCGCTGAAAGCCATGGCTCGGGGAGAACCAAGCTTGAGTTCGACAGGGAGAACGGCCTCGGCCCCATAGACTAGGGAGAAAGGCGTTTCCCCCGTGAATTTGGTTGCGGTTGTTTGGATTGACCACTGGATCGGCGGGAGCTCGTCGATCCACTTCTTTCCATGGGCCTTGAGCGTGTTTAAGCTCCACGTCTTGAGGCCCTTGAGGACCTTGGCGTTGCCGCGCTCTTCCTGGCCGTTGCTGCGTGGGTGCGCGACGGAGGC
Source organism: Alopecurus myosuroides (assembly GCA_028641055.1). Classification (NCBI taxonomy): domain Eukaryota; kingdom Viridiplantae; phylum Streptophyta; class Magnoliopsida; order Poales; family Poaceae; genus Alopecurus; species Alopecurus myosuroides. The sequence continues at coordinate 314,723,133 of CM054061.1, forward strand.
GTAGCAGATCTTGATGCCCAGGTTGGCACAGTAGGACTTTAAGAGGCCTCTTGTGAATTTCGCGCCGTTGTCGGTGATGATGTGGTTGGGCACGCCGAAGCGGCAGGCCAACCCCTTGATGAACTTCACGACTGTCTGTGTCGGGATGTCCCGGACGGCTTCTACCTCCGCCCACTTGGTGAATTTGTCGGTGGCGACGTAGAGGTAGAGGCAGCCCCCGAGCGCTCGAGGGAAGGGTCTGAGGATGTCCAGGCCCCAGACCGCGAATGGCCATGAAAGGGGGATAGTCTAGAGCCCTTGCGCGGGCTGATGCGTTTGCTTGGCATGAAACTAGCACGCCTCGCAGGACTTGACGAGCTCGGTGGCATTTTTGAGAGCCGTTGGTCAGTAGAAGTCGTACCTCAAGGTCTTGCCGACGAGGGTACGCGATGAAGAGTAGTGGCCGCTTACGCCTTGGTGGATGTCCTTGAGGAGTTCCATGCCGTTGTCGGGGGGACGCACAACAGTGCCACGCTGTTGAGGCGCCTCCGGTACAGCTTGGAGTCGATTACACAGTACATCTTGGCTCGACGGGCGACCTGCTCGGCCTCTGCTTCGTCTTCTAGGAGGTCTCCCTTTTGGAGATAGTCGATCATGCTCTTGTTCCAGCATGCTTCCTCACGAGTGAAGGCAAGCAACAGGCGGTTCCCCGAAGGGGTACCGCAGTCAGGTGCGCCTTGGGAGGGAGCGGGTGGTGGCTCCTCTTCGAGGTGCTAGTGGCCTTGTGACCCCATCTCGGTGGCCACCGCCACCTCAGATCAAGCTGCTGCCAACCCCGAAGCGGACGCCACCAATGCCAACTTGGAGAACACCGCTACCTCGAACTAGTTACTTCCTGAAACGCTCATGCTTTAAAAAATTTAACAGATCCCCGGGATGCCGGGTGCATATGTATCAAACATTTATTCTTCCCGTTGCTACTCAGTTTTTATTCCACTTGATGTTTTATACTTAGTAATTTGAGCAACTTTGGCTCGATACCGGGTTGCATTAACATGCAAGTCCCCGAGTTGAATTTCTCATTCACTCTTCCTTTTTATCTCAGCTCTTACCTACAACTTGTTGCTTTTTTGGTATTCGAGTCACAAGAGTTCAAAGTTGGAGTTTCAAATACTTAGCCACTTAGAAACAGTCATAGTAACGCTACCCGCCACATAGCCGAAAAACGGTTAACAGAGAAGCAGTAAAGAACGCTCTACTCGGTTGCCACACGCTTCCTTTCCTTTACAATTTTTCATGTGTTCATTGACTCTTTGGCTTGTTCTCTGGCTTGCCATGAAGCCGGGTTTCGGACAGAAGCAGAGTCGCATAGTGTCCTGTGAGTGTAAACACACTACTTTGTATGCTTTTGAAATTCTAAACATAGCAACCGAGTAGACAAAGATACAGCAGAATAGAAACACTTAGAACAATTTTGGACGAGGGCAGTCCCCGAGTTCAATTTCAGATTGCAGAGTAGGAGTTTAGCTCGGATAAGAGAGTACATACACACTTTTGCTCATGAATGAAAGCGACGAAGTAGAGCTACATTCCAGGGGCGCTTAGATTCCTCTCCAGCTTTATCCGCCCTGTTCTCCTGTGATGGCCGTACGTCCACAAGATAATATGCATCATTGTGTAGAGTCTTGCTCACAATGAATGGCCCTTCCCATGGAGGAGACAGCTTATGCATCCCGGCTGTGCACTGCACGAGCCTGAGCACCATGTCTCCTTCTCAGAAAACCCTTGGGTTCACTTTCCGGCTATGATAACGCCTCAAGTTTTGCTGGTAGACAGCTGAACGTGACAGAGTAAGCTCTCTTGATTCTTCTAGCAGGTCAACGTCATCTTCTCGAGCTTCTCTCGCCTCCGCCTCAGTGTAGAGGGTTACTCGGGGGGAGTCATGCTCTAGGTCGATTGGCAACACGGCCTCAGCCCCATAAATCAAGAAGAATGGTGTGTAGCCGGTTGACCGGTTAGGGGTAGTCCTTAGACTCCACAACACCGCTGGCAACTCGTTTAGCCAACACCCAGGTGTTTTCAGCAGCGGCTCAATCAGCCTTGGCTTTATGCCTGAAAGCACCATGCCATTTGCTCTTTCCACCTGCCCATTCGAGGCAGGATGCGCGACAGACGCGACATCTAGCCGGATGTGCGTATCTCTACAGAATCTCACCATGGCACCTTCAGCAAAATTTGTGCCATTATCCATGATGATGCTGTGCGGGTAGCCGTATCTCAGGATCACATCCTTCGGAAATTTCACAAGAGTGGCTCCATCACACTTCCGAATAGGTTTCACTTCAATCCACTTGGTGAACTTATCAACCATGACCAAGATGTGAGTCATGTTGCCTCTAGCCGGCTTGAAGGGGCCAACCATATCCAGACACCAAACAGCAAATGGCCAAGTAATGGGAATGGTTTTCAACTCGGAAGCAGGCATGTGGATCTTACTTGCGAACATCTGGCAGCCGTTGCAGTTCCTTACAATGTCTTCAGCTTGCTTCAAAGCAGTGAGCCAGAAGAAGCCATGCCGGAAAGCCTTCTTGACTAGAGCCCGAGAAGAGGCGTGATGCCCGCATTCTCCTTGATGTATTTCCAACAGAATTTCTTCTCCTTCCTCTGGTTCCACACAGCGTTGCAGCACGCCAGTGGGACTTCTTTTATGCAGCACTTCTCGGAAGATGGTGTAGCCCTTGGATCTTCTCTGAATTTGCCTTGCGGTAACCTCGTCATCTGGCAGGGTGCCGTCCTTTAGAAAGGATAATATGGGCATAGCCCAACTCGGTGTCTCCCTTGCGGGAAACACTGGTTCGTCCACTTCCATCGGAACAACCACCACTGGATCTCTCTCTGAGTTGGGGTTGACTCTCTGCAGCCCCGAACGGTTTGCAAGGAGTTCCTCAATGAATGCGACAGTCCCCGAGTAACTAGATCCGAGTCACCATAGCATATGATGCGCTGCACGCCAACTTCCTTGGCTACCTTCAAGCCATGTACCACGGCCTCGTACTCTGCAACATTGTTGGATGCCTTGAAGTGGATTTGCAGGACGTACTTGAGTTGATCCCGCTTGGGTGATGTAAGCACTATGCCAGCGCCAAGGCCTTCCTTCATCTTGGAGCCATCGAAGTGCATCTTCCAGTAGTTAGATACCGGAGCAGGAGGCTCATACTGCACCTCAGCCCAGTCCACAAGAAATTCCGCCAGAATCTAAGACTTGATGGCTTCTCTTCTCGCATACGCAGGAGCGTACGCGGCTAGCTCGATCGCCCACTTGACTACTCTGCCACTTGCTTCCTTGTTGCCCATGATATCCGAGATGGGAGCAGAGCTCACCACAGTGATAGGATGCTCCTGTAAATAGTGCTTCAGCTTCTTGGCGCCTAGGTACACGCCGTAAGTCATCTTCTGGTAGTGCGGGTAGTTCTGCTTGGAGCTGGACAGCACCTCGCTGAGATAATATACTGGCCGCTGCACACTCTTGCCTTCCTCTTCTCGCTCCACCACAATCACCACGCTGACTACACGGTTGGTAGCAGCGATGTACAACAGCATTGGCTCTTTGGGTAGCGGACTAGCCAAGATGGGAGCGCTACCCAGCATTGCCTTCAGCTCATTGAATGCCACACCAGCTTGCGGTGTCCAGACGAACTTGTCGCTTTTCTTCATCAACTGATACAAAGGCAGGGCCTTCTCGCCCATTCTGCCCAAGAAACGACTCAGAGATGCTAAGCAACCAGTGAATTTTTGCACATCCTTCAGGGATCTCGGCAAAGACATGCTCTCAATAGCTTTTATCTTTGAAGGATTGGCCTCAATGCCCCGACTGGATACCAAGAAGCCGAGTAGCTTGCCAGCTGGGACGCCAAAGGTGCATTTACTCGGGTTCAGCTTCATTTTATACTTGCGCAAGTTGGCAAAAGTTTCCTCAAGGTCACTAAGCAGAGTATGTGTTTTATTCGTTTTGATGACAATGTCATCTACGTACACCTGCACATTTTTGCCGAGTTGATCATGCAAGCATTTCTGCATGCATCTCTGATAAGTGGCACCCGCATTCCGCAACCCAAAGCACATGACACGATAGCAATAAGCCCCGTACGGGGTAATGAAAGCAGTCTTTATTTGATCAGCAGGGTTGAGAGCTATCTGATGAAAACCAGAGTAGGCATCTATGAAAGACAAAAGCTCACAACCAGCAGTAGAATCAATCACCTGATCGATGCGGGGTAGCGGAAAGGGATCCTTGGGGCAGGCCTTGTTCAAGTCGGTGTAGTCGACGCACATGCGCCATGCGGTCGCGGCCTTGGGGTCCTCCTTCTTCTTCTCAACCATGACCGGGTTGGCTAGCCAATCCGGATGCAGCACTTCCATGATGAAATTGCTTATCAGCAGCTTGGTGATCTGATCACCGATGGCCTTCCTTCTCTCATCTCCGAAGCGGCGCATAGCCTGCTTCACTGGTTTGGCGTCAGGACGCACATGTAGCGAGTGCTCAACCAACTCCCTCGGGACACCTGGTAGATCCTCATTGGACCAGGCGAACACGTCCCGATTCTAACGGAGGAAGTGGATGAGCTCGCTTTCCTATTTCTCCCCCAACCCGGAGCCAATGATGGCAACACGGTCGGGGAACTCAGGGTCAACCTGGATATTCTTCGTCTCCTGGGATGCCTGGAACGCCGTCCCGTGTTGGGAACTCGGCATCCCGGGCGCACCACCTTGTGCGGACTGCGCCATAGCCACCACTTCGTACATCTTCTTCTTCTCGGCAGCAATTACCATTGACTCCGCCAACTGAGAACCAGCAGAGGCACACTCCATGGATTTCTTGTAATCACCAGAGATGGTAATCACACCATTGGGACCAGGGATCTTCATCTTCATATATGCAGCATGAGTAGAGGCCATGAACTTGCTCAGAGCAGGCCTGCCGAGTAGGGCGTGGTAGGGGCTCTGGTGATCAACCACTTCGAACTGCAGCCTCTCTGTGCGGCAGTTCTCCCTGGTGCCGAATAGCACGTCTATCCATACTCGGCCCATCGGAGAGCAAGAAACTCCCGGCACAATGCCGTGAAAAGTGGTCTTGCTGGGTAGCAGCATGTTCTCGGCCATACCGAGCTTCTCAAGCGTGTCTCTGTACACGATGTTGATGCTGCTGCCGTTGTCGATCAGTACCTTGCTGAACCTCACGTTCTTCTGAGGACCCAAGAATGTGGGATCAAACACTAAGGCGTAGCTACCCGGGTTGGGCATCACCTTATGATGATCAGCTCTGGACCACGTGATCTCTTGGTTGCACCAGTGCAGGTAGTGAGGGACAGCAGGGATCACATCATTAACCTCCATGGCACGCCTGTGCTGAGACTGCTTGTCGACGGGCTCAGAGGTGAAGATCATATAGCTCTCGTGATGCTCCTGGTATTGGTTGCGGCCTCCATCATCATTGTTACCATTGTTGTTGCCCTGGTTGTTGTTGTTTCCTCTGTTGTTGTTGCGAGTATAGTAGTTGCGGTTGTGGTTGTTGTTGTTGTTGTTGTTGCGGTAGCCATCATTGTTGAAGTAGCGGTTGGCTCCCAAAGCCACCTAGTTCACGTTCTCTCTTCTCGGGATTGCGGGAGGCCGGGCAGCGGGTGCGCGAGCAGGCTGCACATTGGCATTCGCAGCTGGCAGAGGAGGAGGAGGAGGCAGGCCCTCATTCTTGATCTCTTCCCACCAACTGCACTGCCGAGTAGTGTGGTTGGCAGGTCTTGCGGGATGCCGAGTGTGGAAGCTGCATGGGCCATCCTTCATGTCCTTGAAGACAAAGTTCTCACTGGGACCCGAGTTGCCGCTACCCTGCTGGGGAGCGTTGTATGGCTTCTTGTTGCCTTGGCCCTGATTCTAGTTCTGCCCGTATTGGGCTCCAGCAGGTTTTTGCCTCTGGCTACTCCCAGCTCCGGTAGCCACAGCGTTCACCTCCTCACGATCGTACCGAGTATCATTCCGGTCACCTCTGCGCTTGTTGCGGAACTCATTGCGCTTGTTGCTGTTGAAGTTTCTTCTCGGCTCTGCGGAGTCCATCAAGGGCTGAGTTGGGTCACCGAGTGCGTACTGATCCGCAATCTTGATGGTCTCCGCAAGAGTGTTTGGCATCTCTCTCTGCAGCCTCTGCCACAGCATGCTGCCATGTCTGCAACCCTGTGCAAACCAAGTGATAGCTTGGGTCTCGTTCACACCTTCACAGGTGTTCCTCAAGGTGCTCCACCGAGTAAGATACTCGCGATCCGTCTTGTCTTCTCGCTGCTTGCACACGGACAACTGCTGCGGCCTATTCGGCCTCTTGTATGTGCTGGTGAAGTTGCTGATGAAGGCCTCCGAGAAATCCAGCTAGCAATTGATGCTGTTCTTGGGCAGGTTGTTGAGCCAAGTGCGAGCAGGGCCCTCAAGCATCTGCGGCACATACCGCACAGCCCATCTCCGGTTGCCGTTCGCAATATGCACGGCTGTGACATAGTCATTGAGCCAATCTTCTGGCTTGGTGCTGCCGTTGTAGCATTTGGTACCTCTGGCGAGCTGGAAGTTCTTCACGGACGGCTCATTCATGATGCGCGGGCCAAAGCACTCTGGGCCAGGCGGCCCCGTGTTCTCGAGTCTTGCGGACAAACTAATCCTGTCCAGCTTGTACCTGGCATCCGTGGGTTCCAGCACATGCTCACCCACGCAATCCATGATATCATAGCCGGCTAACACCATAGCCGAGTTGCCATCATCATATATATCCACCTCCATAGCCGCCGGCTGTTCCACCGGGTTGGCGGCTGGCGCCATCGCACGTGGTTGCTGCCTCTGCCGAGTAGGCTGAACACCCTGATGCTGAGAAGGGCCGGGGCGACCTCCATCTCGCGTTTGGCTCTGAGCTTTATGGGCTTGATAGCCTGCTCCTGCAGTGTTGTGTTTTTGACCGGACTGTCGCGGCACAGCGAGCTGTTTCGCGGCGACAGCCGGGTCGTACACCTGCATCTGCCTGTCTTTACCAGAGTGCCCACTCCGGTTTTTCTCACGGCTGGGATGCGGTGATGAGGCCTGATCAGTAGATCTGACTGCGTGCAGTGCACCACCTGAGAAGCTCCAGCACCCGGATTGGCTTTCCGGAACTCCTCGTTCTGCCTAGCAGCCTCTAGCACTAGCTCATTGAGCCTCTCCTGCTGCCTAGCGCGCGCGTCGCCAGCGAGATGCGGCAACTCAACAGCTACGGCCTCAGCAGCTCTAAGGGTTTTGGCGGGTGTGTTGTATCTAGGCCTGGTGGAGGTGTTTGCGGTGGCAGATTGGCTAGGAGCCTCTACAACTGTTGCCATCTCGGCGCCTAAGTTGCGACGCGTAGCACCTAGTTTGCTAGATTTCCTAGCAACGGGAGCAAAGCCGTGGGCCTTGTTGTACTCGTTCTGATCTAGGCTAAGCTGAAGCCTAATCTTATCTAGCTCCGCCTGCTCGGCGAGCAGCTCCTGGCGCTGTCGGTCGAGCTGCGCCCTCATGGACAAGAGCTCAAGCTCTGTGGGAGGCGGCATGCCCATCCGCGCAGCGGATGCAGGTATCGTCGGAGTAGTGGCGAGGGGGAGGTTGCAGTCCTTCTCGTAGGGCTTGTGGGTCTTCCCGCCAGCACTCGAGCCAGCGAGATCCTCGACAACGGTCACGGCAGCAGCCGCGCCCTTCCCGGCGTCAGCAGCCAGGCCGGCCACCATCACCTCCACGCTGTCCGCAGAACGGCCAACCGGCCTTCCGCGAGCAGTGATCACAGCAGGAGGATCCTCCGCGACCAGCACCTCCTCCGGGAACTCGCGGACGACGGCGGTGGCGACGTAGACGAGGTGCGAGCCGAAGGAGAGCACCGTGCCACCCTCCGGTATGGCCCTGCCGCCGAAATCGCCGGCGTTGTCGGTGACGAAGTCGAAGGAGCCGAATCTGTGGACAAGGCCACAGACCACGCGCTCCCCCGCAGCAGAAATGGATCCCGTCCGAACGTAAACTCCAGCCAGTGCCGCTGGTTGCCCCACGGTGGGCGCCAACTGTCGTGGTGGTGTCACGGCAGATGCCATAGGATGGCTAAAGATGTGGGAACGATGGACGCTGGAGGCGCTCGGGGAGGGATCACGCAGCAAGTAGCCGCGTGTGGGATGAATCTAACACATGGCCCTCGTGTGGAGGTGAAACCCCTACTCCTGCCTTTCTCTCTTTATATTTGTGTCTCACCGAGTAGCCACAATACAAGTTTGGCCTTCAGCCGAGTAGCCACTCTTCTCTCTAGGTGAAGATCTAGGGTTCGTAACGTGAGTCCAAGCGTCGTCTCTGGTGTCCCTCGCGCAGGAGGGGGCAGTGCACCTTATATACTGGTGCCCTGCCGGATACAGCCAACAGGGAAAAGTACAAACAGATGTCGACATAGTGTGCACACTGCACACTTCCAGCTTCCCGCTGACAGCTTTGGCTTCCTAGTTTGTCTTGTGTGGAAAGTCGTTGGGCAAAACCAAGGTGACGTTCTGTTATCACTGCCACGACCACAGGGTAGGCCCCCTAACCTGCGACGCCCTGCTGACACCCTGACGCGGATAAGCACGCGGGCTGCAGATGAACAGTGCCTCAGTACGGACCCAGGATTCGCGGGATCCTGTGTCAGAACGGCTCCTTTGACTTCTGGCCCGAGTAGGAAACCGCCATTTCTACTCGGACCACTCCCTCTACTCGGAGGAGAATAACTTCCTTTGATTCTTTCTCCTGGCCATCTGTGTGTACGACCGAATAGCAGTCGACCGGGTAGCGAGTACCGGGTAGCCAGCTACTCTGCGAAATGTCTCTTCTGATCTGGCCCTTAGCACTTGCCTTTACCCTACTTAGGGGTAACCCCCCGACAAGAACGTCTTTTACCCAAGTTGACCTAGTTATGAGTTTCTAGAGTCGCGTGTGTTCCATACTCTGTTGTCTTTTGATTCAATTGGAAGATTTCCTTTCCATTCTAATCTCTCTCAAAGTTGTCTGGATTCCACATTCTTATGTTCTAAAGTTTCAACTCCAATAGCTATAGGTTTTCTTTTGGAACAAAAAGGGATCACAACAAGAGTGGTCATCATGAATTCCACATGTTCGTTCTTAGTTCAGCTATACTTATCTTTTTAGCATGGGTTTTAGAAATGAGTATGACCCTGTGCATCTAATGTGATCTCAGGATTTTCCAGAGCATGTTCCTATTCTTTAGTTGCTTCCAAACTATGTCCATTGTTTGGAAACAAAGTGGCTTATGTGAGTTGGAGATCCAATGCATTTGCCCTTGTGTTCCGCCAGAACATTCCACCTTGGAATGTGAGGAGAAACAAACTCCAGTACCTTGTTCATCTTTAGGACCAGATCCAAGTTTTGTAATTCGCGGATTAAAGAAGTTCATTAGCTTATACTCTGTTCCACCTTTGAGTATCACACTCTTATATATCAAGAGGTTGTGTTGAGTTTCATGTCCTTATTGATGAAGTGATGCTCTTACACGTCTTCACTCCCCCTTTCCCCAAGCTTGAATGCTCAAGAATTTTGGTCATGCATTGATGTTTGCATTAGGTATTCCTAGCAATTGTAATTTCTTTGAAAAATCTAAGAAACATATGTATCCTTCTTAGCACTGTTGATCACCCGGTCTCTATTTGAAGTTGATGGTGTTACCAAATCCGTTCATTTCGGTGCACATTCTAGTCAAAGAGTTAGGTTCATGCCAAAGCTCTTAAGATCATATTGGTTTCTTCGAAAAGCAAGACACCTTTCGAATTCCTAGACATACCGGTCATTCATGATATTCTAGTTGTCTTTCTAGAAGTATCACCAGGTTTGTCACCTGGCCTTGATATATACACAAGGGGTAATTTGAACTACTCCTTTCTCCAAGAAGACTGTGCTGGATACCCTGTACTAGTAGGTTGAGCTTAGACAATAACTTGGAGAGTTGAAATACAAGAGCTCTTCCTAACTTGTTCCTCCGCAATGAGATGTCAAGTTCTGTTCATGCTGAAGAAGGATAGTATCTCCTTTGTGGACCTGCTATCTTTCTACCCTTGATTTGATTTGGGCTATTGTCAAGTCAAACTTAGATTCAAGGACTATCTTGATGGTGTCTCTACTCATGGTGTTTCACCCAAGTACATAATCATGTCCTTCCGTTTGACCAATAATTTTCCTTGTTCATGTATCATATGAATCTCTCTGCTTGGAGTATCTTGATAAGGGTGTTGTTGAGCCCAACAAGACAGTCTTATTTTCTCCAAGTTGCAAGAGGTTCATATTGAACAATTTGCATTAATGTTGGCAACTTTCGAGAAACATCTTTGTGTCATCATGAAGCTTATGTTCTGGATGTTTGAAGTAACTTACTCTGGTTCATGTGCTTATGTTGAAAGTTGTCGTCGTCAATCCGAGTAGAGTTTTCTTGTTCCCTCGGGAATAATCCCTAGTCAGCCATGCATGCGTGGACTACTCTTAAGATGGCAGGTTGTTTCCTCCATTTCTTGAAGAAGTTTTGTATGCACCCCAAGCCACTGACTGATTGTTCGAGAAAGAGAATAAGTCCAAGAACTTTGTTAAATAATAGTCTTACCAACAAGGAATCGGATGCATTCGCTTTGCAAATAAACCATGTAGGTGCAACCGCCTTTCACAAGTTGCAAATACATGAGTTTCGCAACCTCACTCATCTTCTTGAGCTTGGCATCGTATTCCATATCTTGAGAATCCAGTAAATGTATCTCGTTGGTAACCGGTGCAACCTCTTCGATCAAACATACTAAGTCTAAGTTATCAACCCACTAACCAGTGTTCAATCTCAAGCAGCAACGATGGTTAGTGTTTCCTCAAGGGTTTCGACTTAGGTCCTTTCAAAAATTCGGCATGGTTGATGTTGTGGTTACAACAATTAGCCTAAAGGCCTAACATTGTAATCCTTTGAATCAGTAAGAAAAACCACTCTCCATGAAGATTCTTGGGGGACTTATTCTAGGAGTTGCCCTCCTCGTTTTCCAATCCGAAATTTGACTTTCACTTGATGGACTATTGAAGGCTTATCGTAAGCTTGATATTGGTATCTAGAACATCAAGGAGATCTTCGAAGTTGATTTATCGAATGCCTCCATATCGATTCTCCAAATCTTTCTTCTAGTGGAAACAAGTTCATCATGATAAAAGCTTGTGGTGACATTTAGCTGCTGCTGGTCAATTCTCCTTTGTTGTTGGTGGTACCTAAAGTTCTACTCATCTTACACGTTGTGTGAATTTGTCAGTAACTTCATCCCAGGAGTCTTAATCATATGGTGAGCATATAGTTATGCCAAGATCCGATAACATGAAAGAGATTCCATTCTCCCTTTTGGTGCTCCAATCCCCATTGGTTACTCATCCTAGTGGTGTGACCAAGAATTCATTCTTCTTCATCACGGTGTTCCAACATATTTTGCCTAACCATTTTTGTGGTGTGAGGTAACATCACAATCCTTGACAAGGATTTCAAAAAAATTTGATTGAATGAAAGTTTTCCTTCATCTTCTGTGTCCACTCCGAAGAGTGAACATGATCCCGTATCAAACCTTTATCTTGGACGCATGATTCCATTGTGTGCTCGTGTTCTCTCCCGTCAATGGATATTAATTTGTGGTATCCAAGACCACCCTCTCCATCTTGGTATTATGTTGGAAGAAACCTCGGTGCCACAATTTGTTCAACCTTTCTTTTCCAAAAGGATTTAAGGTCTTGTCCAAAGTTCATATTTTAAATCCCTTCAAGAACAGTAGTCCACAAACTTGAAACCTTCTCTTGTTCCTTCTGTTACCCTGATGTGTTTCATGTCTCCTAGCTCAAGTGCTGCCGAGAACACTATCCCCATGAGTTGGCCCTGAGATACTCGATCTTCGTGAAGATCAAACCTTCTAGAGTAATTCCCTCTTATCTAAGGTCCAGCCGACGCATATCTTCGAGAGCTATCGATCAACCTATTCAAGAAGAAAACCGTAAGGTTCGAGAAGATCATTCCAAAGCGGTGTTCCTTCTTTCCTTCTCCTTCGAGAATGTCGGGATGATATTCTTGTAAGGGGGTAGATTTGTAACATTCCACTTTTGCTAAAGTAGGGTTTGTGGTGTTGTGTTCATGGCATTCATGCATGAAAAATTTGAACAAGAAATTAATTTGAATTTTAATAAGAATTGCCCAAAACTCCCTTAAAGTGATAACCGAAAATTTGTTTTCAAAACAATTTCAAATTTGGAAAGCCAAGACATGGCGAGCTTGGAAATATTGCAAGGAATCCAAAAATTATTTTTGCCAAATTTTATTCTTTCAAAAAGGCCCAGAAAACATCATTCTCTTGGTAGTTTTAAAAAGAAAAGGACCTTTTTGCAAATTCCTATAACTACATGGGGTTACGGGAAAGTCTCCTTTTCTTTTACTTTTTCTTCCTTCAGCCAGAAGGACCACCTGCGTGGCCGAGCCACCGATGTCGTTGCTGCCACCTCCCACTGGCCTCTGCCGCGCGGATAAGAAGCTGAGGGAGACGTCTCCATCCTGCTTCCTCCTCCTCACCTCCTCACGTTCCCTCTCTGTGGTAATTTTCCTTCCCCGAACAAAACCCTAGCTAAGCTCGGTCACCATAGCGTCACCGTCCCTTGTCATCTCCGGTCGATTTGAAGCCACCACGAGGAGCGCCTCGACCTCCTCTACCTCTCCTCCGAGTCTTTCTTGAAGGGACGCCCTGAAGGAGCCGAATCGGCGTCGTTTCCTCCGCGGTCAGCCGAGCTCCGCCGTGCCGATTCTAGCCGTTTCCGACCCCGACTTGCTCCATCGAGCTGCTCTTCGAGCTCACGGTGAGCTACTGGTCCTCCCGGACCCCTCCACCTCCTTCCCCATCCTATGGTTCACCACCACGACGAAGACCGCCGCAGTCCACTCATAACTGTCCTTGTCGGCGCAATTCCGGCAAAGCAAAATGGGCGCCACCACCAGTGCATTCCCCTCGTCCTCCTCCATGCTTTGGTCACGCTCAATTTGGCAAATTCGCAGCGAATCGCCAGATTCGTTGATCACAGGGAAGATCGACCCTGTGCTGACGTCATGGTGACGTTAGCATGACGTCACCCGCTGACGTCGTCCTTCCAGTTGTTTTTTCTTCTATTTCTGAAAAATAAAAATGGCTGACACGTGGGCCCTCTGTTATTTAAATTCCAGAAAATGAATTAATATTGGAAAATCAATAGCTATTAAAATATTAATCAGAAATATGTGGAAATGTTTGGAAAATTATAAACTATTTAATTATGACATTTTCAACCATGTTTGAAAAAGTTCAAAAATATGAATTATTTGAATTTGAATTAATTCATTAAAAGTGCAAAAAATAAGTTTTTACTCAATAAAATCATAAAATTACAAGTTATATGCCAAAATGCTCAAAATGACAAATGCAACCCAGTTATGATGTTTTCAATCCCATTTGAGCAATTAAATTTCACACACTCTTAGAATTGCCCGAAACGCCCCTTCAAGTCCATTTCGGGGTTAATTTCAATAAAATTGCATAATTGCCATATGAGCCCTAGCAACTCATCGTACATGTTTAGGGATTCATCGAAGTGCATTAACTTGCTCATGCATACATATTGCGCATTGCATTATGCCATGGTTGATTGTTGTTCTCTCTTTCCGGTATTTGCTTCTTGTCGGTAGAATGCGACTACGAAGTGAAGACCAGTAATTCCGATGACTAATACTTGATCTTAACCGACAAGTCAAGAACTTATTCCAGAAGATATATTATTGGTTTTCTTTTAACCAAGGCAAGTATAACCTCTTATCTGCTCATATATGTTTTCCAAAGTATTTTTGGTTCTCGTATATTACATTCGATTCCAAAGTATTTGATGTCAGTGGTTACAGTTCTCCTATATAATGCATTGCCTAAATACCCTGATCCACTGCTCCTAGCCGCCTTAGTTTTTGCTTGTGCGCATCGCCAGAGCCTTATATCTGATTCTCTTAGATTTACATGTTTGTTGGCTCTGTTCCATCCGGTTGATGAATCATAGCCGCGAGAACCTAGTATGGTATGATAACGTGGAAAGATGAGATTTGTGTGGTTAACTTGATTAAGGCTTGGATGGCAGTCCACTTGGGAAGTGGTTGTTTGTTCTATACTTGCCAACCCTAGGATTAAGGTCTGGCCGCAGAAACCAAGACTGAGCATGCAACCACACGCGCAAGCCAATGAACCTCGCCCGACTAACTAACTTGTTTAGCCACAACTATGAGTCATGTAGTTTGCGATTTCCATCTGCGTGTGAGTCAGAAAATGATTTGGAGAAACCTAGGGAGTGACCGGGACAAGTGATGGACGTACACGGATCTTGATCCCGACTCACAGAACAGGTGCCGTCAGGAGGTAGCCAACTCCCTGTTGACGGGGTGGACCTGTTTGGGTTGACTCATGGATAGGGTTATTCAAGGTAAAGGTCGGAGCCAGCCACCCTCTGCCATGCTCCCAAGAAGAGCGTTCATGAGGCATTAAGAGTCGGAGGGTACGTGTGAGTAAAGTGTACATCCCCATAGGGCAATCTTTTTGAAAAGTCGTTTGCACAGTTAAGGACGACTTGGTGGAAGACACGAGGTCATAGACAACTTGAACGTGGCGTAAAATATGTTGACAATGAATGAAGGGTGCCTCCTCGGAGATGCCGAGAGGGGTAATCCTTGTAGCATGTGAGATGCTGGGAAATGATATTGGTGAAATGAAAAGATGATGATTTCAGTAGTTGAGTAGCTTACTCATCTATTTTGAAAATACTCCATGAGACATGCTATTCTTCCTCGATTTGGGAAACAAAAATTGCTTTACGCAAATTAACCTTCATAAAACCCTTTACGAAAATAGAAGATATATAATAGGTTAACTAATTCTTGTTGAGTACCTCCCGTACTCAGGTTTATTAAATTTGGTTCAGGTGAAGTTCTCACTCCAGTGGTTTGGGGTTCCCAGGTGGCAGCCTGGAATCTATGGGCTGGGACGTCGCCTTATGTTGCGGCCTCTTAGGCCTTTTGGTATCTTGTTGACTAGAAATATAACTTGCCTTCCGTTCTCTAATGTAAAGTTGGGTCGTGTGACCTCTATTTGTAAAGCTATACTCTAGTAATACTTGCTTTGTACAGCTTCATGTCTAGAGTTACTTCTTTGATCGGTTGTTGGTTTCAAGCTCATTGTTATACAGTTTTGGCTATGCCTATGTTGTTGTCGCAGTCAAGGGCTTGTGGAGCCGATGGTCCATTTGCGAGCACGCCTGGCGATGTTTACTCGGCCTGGGCTTGGTAACCCCAGTAACCCTTGATTGTTGTTGCACTTCTTGGACACCTGGCATCTCCGTATAGCTCTGGTCCCGTTCCTTCAGTTTCATATGATTTGTGGACGCTTTGATATGAATAGTTGGTTATGACTAGCATGGACACAAGGAGTAGTAGTACCAATGTTATCCGTCATGCGTGCCGATGAATCCGGTCTACCTGCCGTTGTTTGTTGCGGCCGAGGCTGGTAACCCCAAAGCCCTTGTGGGTCCATGACTAGGAGCGCAGAATAGTATGTATACCTCTGGGTCCGGGGTCGCGACAAAAACAAGGATAAAGAAGTCTAATTGTTACAGTGAGATGAAGGAGCTGGTAGTGATGACGATGACGATGATGATCTTGATGATGCCCGGAGCGATGACGATGACGATATCCCCTCTTCGGGGAGGAATTTCCCCAGCAAATTTCTCCCTGCCAGAGAGCTTTTCTCTCTTTGTTGTTTTTTGCACCGAGGAGGCGGCGGAATATTTGTTTGATGGTTCTCCGTGGCTTAGAGTTTCCTGTGGGTCAAGTACGCGAAAGGAGGCGACTAGAGGTGGGCTAGGGTGGCCACACCACCTGGCGGCGCGACCAAGGGGGGTCGCGCCAGCCTATGGTGTGGGCCCCTGGTGGCCCCCCTCTGGCTCTCCTCGTGGCTAGCTCCCTCTTCTGAACTTCTAAGACTTCTATGATGCCTCCCTTCTTCTTCTGATCTTCAGAAATAGGGTTTCTTGATGGTGCCTTTTCCATCAAAATATTAAACATGCAAAATAAGATGAAATAACATAAGTAATGCCTCACAATATGAAATATATCGATGAATAACAGAAAATTACAATATAAAATAGTGATGCAAAATGGACGTATCATAGCCCTATGCAATGATTGGTGTTCGTTATCCAACCGGAGAGTGGTTCAGAGTAGCATAGTGAAGAGAAGATATTTATGTATTCAACTATGTTATTATTGTTGAGAGTGTCCACTAGTGAAAGTATGATTCCTTGGCCTTGTTTCTAAGCATTGAAACACCGTTTACAACCAGTTCTGCTACATGTTTGCTTGCTGCCATTTTTATGTCAAATTTCTATTATCACTTATAATCATCCATATTACTTGTCTTTCACTATCTCTTCACCGAACTACTGCACCTATACAACTGGAAAAGTGCATTAGGTGTGTTGGGGACACAAATGACTTCTTGTATCTTAATTGCAGGGTTGCTTGAGAGGGATATCTTTGACCTCTACCTCACTGAGTTTGATATACCTTGGGTGATCCACTTAAGGGAAACTTGTTGCCATTCTACAAACCTCTGCACTTGGAGTCCCAACACTGTCTACAAAAATAGAACCGGGCGTAGACATCAGGTATGCTTGGGCTACATGGGCAATGTGGTGCGTTGCCAGAGAGGCAAGGGATCTCACGCGCACACATAACAAATTAGCTATGGCTGATTCCATCCTTCTGCTTAAGAAAACAAATCGACCTATCGAATCGACCTAGTAATCTGTCATCACTGATAGCCATCCCAGGCCGCCATGCTCAGGAAGTCAACAATGCTCTCCCTGGTTGTCGTGAGTTAATTGATCCAAAGTTTCAGACTACGGCTCCGTCCAGTAATGTAACTCCGTATTTTATGCTCGGTCCTGTTTATATGCACTTATTCAATCTAGATCGCATGACACAATTGCCAGTTATTTGTCTCGCGACGGCTCCAGGATACGCGGGATTCACCTCAACGGCTCTATTGACTTTGCCTCCGAGTATGCAACTTCTCGTCTATCCGGATCACCCGAGTGCTACCCGGCCGACCCAGACAGATGCTTGAATCTTCCCCTGGTCTCTTGTTCTCCCTGCCGGATAGTGCCCTAACTGGCTGAGCATCATCCTATCCGGCCCGTACAAACTCGGTACGGCCAAACTTGGTAACCAGTGCCTTGAACTCCATTTCTCCCCTATCTTACCCCTACTCGGGGGGTAGCCCCCCGACATTAGTCCCTGAAGCTGGTAGGGTCCGATGGACTTGGACGCTGGGCACTGCCAGCTTAAACCAAATAACCTCTTTGACATTCTCAGCCGAGTTGCACCTCAACTCGGTTGAGCTTAATCCGAACTCGAATCTACTCCATTGTTGCCTGTGGAGTTTTCTTCATCAAGTCGGATAGACCAAGTCGCTTTGGATTTTGCCGAGATCCCAACACTTAGCCAAATTTCCAAAACTTTGCCGCTCGAACCAGAGCCTTCCTATCTTCGCGTGTAAGGCTCCACATGTGTCACGCAACCGCAGCCCACGACGCCTCGGGTCTAATGCGGTTGCACGGCACGCGCCTGCCACTGCACGCCGGGCCCACGAGCCGTCGCGTCACTTCAAGCAAGGTACTTGAGTACACAGTTCGCGAGACGTGGGATTAACTGCGCCCGTTACGCGCGAGTTAATCGCTTCGTGCGTTTCTAACGGGCGTGGTAACCCCCCGCGTCGCACGATCTCCTCCTCAGTTAATCCCAGGCAGTAACTTTGCTTCGAGGGTTTAAGTACCCCGCGCCGCCCCTTTTCTCAACTTCTTCGTCATTTGCTCCTAGATGTTTCTTCTTCCTCTCGCCAAAACTCGCACAGAGCGCATCGCTCCACCGCGAATCCACCGCACGCCGCCGCGCCGCACGCAGAGAGAGGACAGATCCATCCCTGCGTGCTGCCGCTCGCCGGAGAGCGCCCGAGGGCTCCAAGACCTTCACTGCGCGACGCGGTCACCTCCAATCTCGCGCAGCCGTCGCTGTTCGACTGCGCCGCTTCCTCTCTGCCTCCTTCCTCAAGCTCCTCCTCGCCGGAGACGCCTCGATGGCGCTCGAGCCAGTCGCTGATCTCAATCTGGAGGGCCCTACCTCGACACGCGCCAACCGGGAGGGCTCTGATGTCACCGCCAGCGAGTCCCAGTGGCTAGTCAATACTCGCCGGGTACCACCCGGTGTCATCTGCCGACCACCCGCCAATGAGTTGGAGCCACAGCCCCAGTCCGGTGAGTACGTCGTGTTTCTTAGCCATTTCAAACGCAGCTTCGGCCTTCCAATTTCTAAGTTCATGCAAGATTTCCTCTGCCACTTTGGCCTCCAACCCTCATCTTCTGGCTAACGTCGTAGCCATGCTATCCACCTTTGTCTGTTGCTGTGAAGCTTATCTCGGTGTCTACCCCACGGTAGACAACTGGGCCAAATACTTCTTCTTCCGCCAGCAGGTTCTCCCCAACAAATCCAAACCGAATGCGCCCAAAACAATGACCCAAACCGGGACAGCGATGATCATCGGCCGGACTCCCAGTACATACCCTCGGGTTCTTGGGTTGGACACCTGTCGGAAGTGGCAGAGGGGGTTTCTGTATGTGAAGAATCCTACTCCGGCGGCTGGCGAGCAGCCGGTTGATCTCGTCAAGCTGTCGGCTTTTGAGAACACTCCTCCAACTGCTATGAGGAACTGGGGATACCACCCCAAGAAGACCATGCCGGATGCAACCCACGCAGATGACCGACTGAAGCAGTTGGTCGAGCTGGGAATCTGCAAGGATGACCTAATCGCTTCCTAGGTGAGCCGCCGGGTTCTCCCTCTCCAACTCCGAGCACACAAGATGTGTTTCATGGGAGGATCTCACGACTGCACCCGCACAACTACATTCGAGCTCAGCAAGGAGGAGGTGGCGATCTAGGATCGCTCCATTCTCAAGCCCAGCCTCACGGATACTTGGTTCTATGGTCTCCCGCCATTCAGCCGAGATCAGCCAGCCCCCAAAGTAAGTTTCCTTTTGTACGCACTTAGTCGATTCTGCTTACTGTTTCTCATACTTCACCGAGTAGCCTGTACCTTGGATTCTCTGGTTTAGACTTAGCCCTTTATGCTTTGTGGTTGCATGCTATGCCGAGTAGAACTCACCTTGATTCCTATTGAATGGACTTAGCCACTTATGCTTTGTATTTGCATGCTATGCCGAGTAGAAACTCAACCCGGTTTCTTGAGTGTAGTCTGTTTCTTATGCTTTGTGTCTGCATCTATAGGTCATTCCTCGCTAGAAGATTGAAGACAAGGCGATCTTCGAGCAGAACTGGCAGCCGGACCGGACTGAAGATGACGCAGAGGCATTTGATGTCCAGGACACACTCTTCATTCCGCTCGCCGGCCAAGATGTAAGTCCCGAGTCTCCATATCAATCCGAGACTGGTCCGAGGATGATGAAGGTGACCAAGACCACCATCATATGCACTTCAATGCTTTCCGGATTCTTCTTGGGCTCACAATTGCATTTCTATATCAGCTCCAGAGGAAATGGATGAGGAGCCGATCGATGCGGTGCGTGGCGGTCGCTGCCCCGATCGGGACGAGGAAAAGACCTGGTAGCGGTGCCACCGAGACCCCCACTCCAAGAGGCCGAATAAGGGTGCGAAGAAGCCTACCAAGACTACTACGGGCCGTAAGAGGCCAGCACGCCCTACTGAGGACGGGTAAGCCCTCTCCCGAGTTCCTCCATGCTCATGTTTCTTTGTCTTTTCTGCCCATCTCTTTTCAACCCAGATGCTTTTGCGTTTGCACTTTTCTTACTCCCCTTCTTTTTCTTTTCTTTAGCGATCCCTTCGATGCTGACGCCCCTGAGGCACCTCCAAGGCCGAGTACACCTCAAGAAATCATGGACCTTGATCCCGATGAGGCAGAGGTCCAGCCTGAGGAGATGACCGAGATGCCTCCTCCTATTAAAGAAGAGAAATACCTCGTGACGGACAACACCGGCGCCGAGATGGATACTGACCGGATTTCGGTGCAACCGGAGCCCACTTCTGAGCAACAACCACCAGAGCCCACCACTCAGAAGCAGCAGCCACTAGAGCCCACCGCAGCGCAGCAGCAACCACCACCGGAACCCGCGGCCGAGAAGCAGCAACACCCCCAACAGGCCAACAGCCACCGCAAGATGCTGTGCAAGCTCGGTAGCAGCAGCAACCAGCAGAGCAGCACCCAGCGCCATCTTCCGAGCACCAGCAACAAGCTGCCAAGGGGACCAAGCAGCCACAACAACAGCAACCCCCGGCCAAGCAACAAGCTCCTCCACCAGCATCAAGAGTAGCCTGGCCACTAAATAGTCCAAAACAGCCCAGACCCTTGGAGGTTGCGGACACAGCCGAGAAGTCCACCACCAAGACCACCAAGACCACCAAGAATGGCCCTACCACCCGCAGTCAGCAGCTAGTGCAGCAGAATATCCAGTTTGCACCCAAGGGCAAACTGGCTGCAGGGCGGGCATCAGCGAAACTTCTGCCACTAGGAGCTTTCCGGATCATTGGCGCGAGCTGCAGGAAGAGCACCAGAGACGGCAGGAGCGCGAAGCAGAGCAACGTGAGCAGCTGAAGAAGAAGAAAACCGGCCCCGCCGGATCCAAGGCCGGCACGCTGGCTATCCAGGCAGATGCCTAGCTGACGGAGCTTGCTTATGAGCTTTGAGAAGGTATCGATACCGTGTTGGACCGGATAGGCCACATTGATCAGGAGTGAGATAGAAAGAAGTTATGCAAGCCGGAGTGGGACGGCAAGAAGCTGGGCAACCTGGAAAACTGCCGCCAAGCTTGGAATAAAGCCGATGTCGGCCCTATCTCAATGGCCGTTTCCACGTCCAGCAACACCCTGGCTCACAAGATGTACTGCTTGCACAAAGCTGCCGAAGACACCGAAAACACCAACCGGGTAAGCACTTTATCTTCTATCCGGTTTTCCGAGTTGCAACTTTTTCTATCTCTTTTTCTATACACCATCTAGTCCCCGAGATTTGGGCCGAGTAGGAAATACTCGATCGAGTTGTAGTCTACTCGGACTGAATCTTTCCACTTATACTGTTCTCTGTTCTTCTTCAGGAATGCACTAATACCCGCACCAAGATCTTCTGCCAGCTCCTATGGTTTCATCGTAGGGTCAAGGAGAAGAACCGGGAGCTACAGGGGGAGCGTGGCGAAAGAGGTGATGCTCATCCACTCCGAGTTACTGCTTATGCTTTTCCGGCATCAGTTTTATAACTCGGTTCATGTATTCCAACTTTCAGCTCTCATGGAGAAGAACCGCACTGATGCCATCACTAAGATCTCCTCTTTAGAGAGTAAGTGCAATACTTTCGTTTGTGCGTTTTGTGTTTATGCCAATTTTTTGCTCAACTTTCTTTCTCTGCAGGTGAATACAAGGCCCTTGCTGACACGCACCAAGATTGCACTGTGCTGGCCGAGTCAGCACACAGCAAAATTTCATCTCTGGAGAGTAAGTTACCTCCTCTTTCTTCTTTTCCGGCTTCTGTATCCTTCGCGGATGAGCATAAATCCTTTCTCGAGCAGCACCAAGGGTGTGTTACTCCGGCCGAGGTGCAGCTACAGGTGCATACCACCCAGACCAAGCTGGAGCCAGAGCTCGCTGCCGAGAAGAAAGAGGTGTTCAAGTTGAAGCGTGAGCTGGCTGACGCCCTCAAGTCGGCGCTGCAGGCCGGAAATGAGAAGACCGAGGCGTTGAATCAGGCAGCTGTCGAGAAGCTAGAACTGGAAAGGGAGATTGAATCCCTCAGGCCACGGAACAATGACCTCGACACCATGCTGGTCAACTCCCGTGGTCTACTGGATAAGGAGCACACCCTTGCTGCAGGATGGCACAACCGGCTTAGGGATCTTTTCTTGGATATGCGTTGTAAGTTACTGCCCCTCTCTAACTTATTCCATCCGGTTTCTTCTACTCAGTTTCTCTTCTCTGGTTTTTCTTATCTGGTTTTTTGACTCTACCCATCATCGCCTCTCTCAGGGACCTTCCCAGATTTCAATGCAAGAGCTGAGCAAGTTGTGGCCAAGGCCAGGGAGTTGCGGAAGGAGCTCGGCCACGATGTTACCGACTCAGTCATGATCGATCACCAGATCGAAAACATCAAGACCCGAGTTCACCTCCTCAAGGGCCTGGGCACCACCCTTGTTTCCACCGGCATACGCCTACACAAGGTCTTCTGGCCGGACGTCGAGCCCCCGACCACAATCAATGAGCTGGCCTCCAATTTGGACTATGTCAAGGTGGAACTGAAGAAATGGCGCGCCTCAGCTGCCCGAGCTGGCGCAGATGAGGCCATCCACTTCGTGCTGTCCTGGTATGATAATCTAGATCTCAACAGGCTCAGGACACTTCGGAACGACTCCAAGTGGACCAAGCGGGAGGAGTTTATCCAGCACCGCCAGGAGACGGCATGTCGGCTAGCCTCCTACGCAGATACCACGGAGCCGGACACCGACGTCGAGAACGGTGAAGGTGAAGATGATGTTGAGGACGACGATGAAGGTGAGGCAGGTGACGAGGAGGCCGAGCAAGATGAGGCAGGCGGCAAGGAGTCCGAGAAGGAGGAAACCGCGATTGAGGAGGCCAAGGTACACGGCGGCGAGGAGGCTACTGAGGCGTGAGATGGCTCCGAGGAGGTGGATGATGTAATCCAAGCTGACCCGCAGCCTGCTGCCTCGCCCGGAGTCGTCACTACAGACATGGTGATCTCCACGCGGCCCCCGAGTTGAGCGCCACAGAGACTCTCGCCGAGAACACCGCATCCGGGCCTGCTGCCCCGATTGGTGACTCCTCGAACCCCGAGCCAACCACTGCCTCCGTGCTTATCAGCGAGTCCTCCGACCTGTCAAGCCTTTAAGCCAGCACCGCTCCTTCGACATCGGCCTAAGTTCCTGTTCTATTTCAGCTTCAAACTTTCTATCAGATCCCCGCCATGCCGGGTGCAGATGTATGCAACAATTTATTGTCTCGCGCTACTCAATTTTATTCAGTTCTTAGCAAGACTGGCTCAATGCCGGATTGCGCTAATTGCGAGTCCCCGAGTTGCTTTCCTTATCCGCCTGGCTCTTTTGTCTTTACTCTTACCTACCACTTGTGGCCTGTTGGTAGTCGAGTCACAATATTTCAAAAACCGGGTTTCTAATACTTAACACCTTTGATATTTGAAATTAACACTGCCCAACACTTAGCCGAAAACACAGCAGGAAAAGGCACCCTACTCGGTCGATACACTCGTTCTTTCCTTAGCAGTTTTTCGTGTGTTCATTGACCTTTGGCTTGTTCTCTTGCTTGCCATGAAGCCGGGTTGCGGACAGCAGCAAAGTCAAAGAGTTGGCCCTTAGGTTTAAACACATTACGAGACATGCGCATGAAATTTTGAGTAGACTAACCGAGTAGAGAAAGAAAGTAAATAACACAGAGCAAGTTTGGCACAGGCAGTCCCCGAGTTCGAATTCGGGGTGCCGACTTGGAATTTAATTCGGTTAAGGAGATACATACAATCTTTGTTCAAGATTGAAAACGGCGGAGTAGAGCTACATTCCAGGGACGCTTGGATTCCTCTCCGGATTTATCCGCCCTATTCTTCTGTGGTGCTTGTGCGTCGATGAGGTAATACGCATCATTGTGCAAAGCCTTGCTCACAATGAAAGGACCTTCCCATGGAGGGGAAAGTTTGTGCGTCCCGGAGGTGCGTTGCACAAGCCTAAGGACCATGTCTCCTTCTCGGCAAACCCTTGGGTTTACTTTCCGGCTGTGATAGCGTCTCAGATTCTGTTGATATACAGTTGAGCGCGATAGAGTTAATTCTCTTGCTTATTCGAGCAGATCAACATCATCTTCTCGGTCTTATCTTGCCTCTGCCTCAGTATAGATGGTTATTCTTGGTGAGTCAGGCTCAAGGTCAGTGGGTAACACGGCCTCTGCTCCATATACCAGGAAGAATGGTGTGTATCCGGTTGATCGGTTAGGGGTAGTCCTTAGACTCCACAACACTGCCGACAATTCGGCTAGCCAACACCCAGGTGTTTTCAGTAGTGGCTCAATCAGCCTTGGCTTTATTCCGGATAGGACCATGCCATTTTCTCTTTCAACCTGGCCATTTGAACCCGGATGGGCGACTGATGCAATGTCTAGCTGGATCCGCTTCTCCTTACAGAACTGAGCAAAAGCTCCTTCAGCAAAGTTTGTCCCATTATCCGAGATGATCCCATGCGGGTAGCCATACCTCAGGATAATATCCTTCAAGAAGCTTACTGTTGTGTTTCCATCACATTTCCGGATTGGCTTCACTTCAATCCACTTGGTGAACTTATCAACCATGACCAAGATATGTGTCATATTTCCCCGAGCTGGCTTGAAAGGGCCCACCATAACCAAGCACCAGACATCAAATGGCCAAGTGATGGGGATTGTCTTCAACTAGGAAGCTGGCATATCAATCTTGCTTGCATACCTCTGGCACCCATTGCACTTCCTCACCAGATCTTCTGCTTGTTGCAAGGCAGTGAGCCAATAGAATCCATGCCGGAATGCTTTCTTGACTAGGGCCCGAGATGAGGCATGGTGCCCACATTCTCCTTGGTGTATCTCTCTGAGAATCTCTTCTCCTTCTTCCGGCTCAACACGGTGTTGGAGTACGCCAGTGGCACTTCTCTTGTACAGCTCTTTGTTGATGATGGTGTAGCCCTTGGATCTTCTTTGTATTTGTCTGGATGTGACCTCGTCACTCGGCAAAGTACCATCCATCCGAAAGGATAATATGGGGAAAGCCCAACTCGGTGTCTCTCGAATAGGAAACACTGGTTCATCAAATTCCATTGGATCAGCTGACATGACATCTTCCGAGTTGGAGACGAGTCCCCGAGTACTGAGAAATGATCCCCTTGATGAATGCAACAGTCCCCGGGTTTACTGAAGCAGTCCCTGGGTTGGATGGAGCAGTCCCCTGGTTCTCCTTTGAGCTCTCCCAGTCAATCTCCATGGGAACAACTTCTGAGTTCGACAGAGCCGGGATGAATATGGACTCCAAGTTGGGTGAGGGCTTGATAGAGGGCTTCCTCAAATGCTCCAAAGCAATCCCAGGTGGGATGAATTGTCGAGAAGAACCCAACTTGGATAAAGCATCTGCTACATCATTTTCAGCTCGGTGGATGTGATGGAACTCACACCCATCAAAGAATCCAGTCATATTTTGGACAAGGAACCGGTAAGATGCCATATTGGCATCCAACGCATCCCAAGTCTCCGAGACCTATTGAACCACCAGATCTGAGTCACCATAGCATACAATCCGACGGATTCCAATCTCCTTGGATACTTTTAAGCCATGGAACATGGTTTCATACTCGGCAACATTATTGAATGCCGGGAAATGAATCTGAAGCACATACTTGAGTTGGTCCCTCTTGGGTGAGGTGAGTACAACACCGGCACCGAGCCCTTCTGTCACTTTAGAACCATCGAAATGCATCCTCCAGAAGTTTGTTTCCGGCAAGGGAGGTTCATACTACATTTTGGCCCAGTCAACAAACAAATCCGCCAGGGCCTAGGACTTGATGGCTTCTCTTCTCGCGTACAACTGGGTGTAAGCGGCTCGCTCAATTGCCCACTTGGCCACCCGACAACTTGCATCCTTGTTTCCCACGATCTCCGAGATGGGAGCAGTTCTCACCACTGTAATTGGATGCTCCTGGAAGTAGTGCTTGAGCTTCTTGGCACCCAGGTAAACCCCATAAGTCATCTTCTGATAGTGCGGATAGTTTTGCTTGGAGGTGGATAGCACTTCACTCGGATAATAAACCGGCCTCTACACGGATTTGCCTTCTTCTTCTCGCTCCACTACCACCACCACGCTCACTACCCGGTTGGTAGCCGCAATATAGAGCAGTATTGGCTCCTTAGGCAGTGGAGACGCCAGAATAGGAGCACTTCCCAGCATGGTCTTGAGTTCTTTGAACGCCACATCAACTTGTGGGGTCCAGACACATTTGCCACTTTTCTTCATGAGCTTATAGAGAGGCAAGGCCTTCTCACCCATTCTCCCTAGGAACCGGCTAAGGGAAGCCAGGCACCCGGTGAACTTCTGCACATCCTTCAATGATCTTGGAAAAGACATGCTCTCTATAGCTTTTATCTTTGAAGGATCGGCCTCAATGCCCCGACTAGAAGCCAAGTAGCTTCCCAGCCGGGACACCAAATGTGCACTTGGTTGGATTCAATTTCATCCGGTATTTGCGCAAGCTTGCAAATGTTTCTTCAATATCGCTCAGCAGTGTGTGTTTTTCTTTGGTTTGGATGACTATGTCATCCACATACACTTGCACATTTTTTCCGATACAGGCATTTCTTCATGCATCTCTGGTACGTGGCCCCAACATTCCTCAAGCCAAAACACATAACACGATAGCAATAAGCCTCGTACGGGGTGATAAAAGCAGTCTTTATTTGATCAGCCGGATTTAAAGGGATCTGGTGAAAACCAGAGAAGGCATCAATGAAAGACAAAATCTCGCACCCGGCAGTGGAATCAATCACCTGATCTATCCGGGGCAGTGGGAACGGGTCCTTGGGGCAGACCTTCTTCAAGTCGGTGTAGTCAACGCACATGCGCCACACCACAGCTACCATGGGATCATCCTTCTTCTTCTCCACCATGAACGGATTGGCCAGCCAATCCGGATGCAACACCTCCATGATGAATCCACTTGCCAATAACCTTGTGATCTCGTCACCAATGGATTTCCTTCTTTCTGCCGCAAAGCGGCGCATCGCCTGCTTGACCGGCTTGGCATCTGGCCGCACATGTAAAGAGTGCTCAACCAACTCCCTCAGGACACCCGGCAGATCCTGGTTGGACCATGCAAAGACATCCTGATTCTCACGGGGGAAGTGGATGAGCGCACTTTCCTATTTCTCCTCCAATCCGGCGTCAATGATGGCAACACGCTCCGGGAACTCCGGGTCAATATGCACCTTCTTTGTCTCTTGGGAGGCCTGGAATGTGGCTCCATGCTGAGAGCTTGGCATGCCAGGCATACCGAGTTGAGCTGCTTGTGCCAGTGCCACCACCTCATGTATCTTCTTCTTCTCAGCCGCAATGACCATGGACTCGGCTAGCCGAGATCCAGCAGATGCACACTCCAGGGAGCGCTTGTAGTCGCCCGAGATGGTGATGATTCCATTGGGACCGTGAAGCTTCATCTTCAGGTACGCCGGATGTGTTGAGGCCATGAACTTGGTCAGAGCAGGCCTGCCGAGCAGAGCATGGTAGGGGCTCTAAAGATAAACCACCTCAAACTGCAGGCACAAAGTCCGGCAGTTGTCCCTCGTGCTGAAGAGCACATTAATCCAGATCCGACCAATGGGAGCACAAGACACCTCCGGCACAATGCCATGGAACGTGGTCCGGCTGGGCAGCAGCATTAACTCGTCAACTCCGAGCTTCTCCATAGTATCTCGATACATGATGTTGATGTTGCTGCCATTGTCAATCAGCACCTTGCCGAACTTCGCATTCTTCTTGGACCCCAGGAAAGTAGAGTCCACCAATAGACACATGTACCCGGATTGGGCATGATCTTGGGATGATCAGCTCTAGACCAGACAATATTCTGGTCACACCAATGCATGTAATCTGGTACTGCCGGCATCACAACATTCACCTCCATCGCGCGCCTGCGCTGGCTCTGCTTGTCATCCGGCTCAGTGGTGAACACCATGTAACTCTCATGATGCTCCTGGTATTGATTCCGGTCTCCACCAGCATCATTGTTGTTGTTGTTGTTGTTGTTGTTGTTGTTGTTGTTGTCGTTGTTCCGGTTGACATTGTTGTTGCGGTTGTTGTTGTTGTTGAAGTTGTGGTTGAAGTTGCGGTTGTTGTTGTAGTTGCAATTGGCCCCTGCGCCACTTGGTTTACATTCTCCCTCCTCTGGTTCTCGGCCGGCCTGGGAGCAGCTGCCCGGATAGGCTGCACATTGGAGCCCAAGAGCGGAAGAGGAGGAGGGGAGGCAACTCGCAAAAGACCTCACTCTTAATCCGATCCCACCAGCCGCACTGCCGAGTAGTGTGGTTAGCTGGCCTGCTCGGATGCCGAGTGTGGAAGCTGCATGGTCCCTCCTTCATGGTCTCAAAGATGAATCTCGGAGGATCTCCGGATTCCTGGGGAGAATTGTACTGCTGAGGAGCATTGTACTGCTTCTTGAAGTTCTGGCCCTGATTCTAGTTTTGCCCATACTGGGCTCCAGCAATTTTTTCGCTTTGACTGCTCCCAGCAGCGGGTTGATCCTGGTTGACTGCAGCCACATGGTCTGATCCATAGCGGATATCTGGACGGTCATCTCTCCTCTTGTTACGGAAATCTTGGCGATCATTGCGTCAGGCTCCATCATGGTTTCTTCTTTTCGGCTCAAAAGAATCCAGCAGAGGCTGAGTAGGGTCACCGAGAGCATACATATCTGCAATCTTGATTGTCTCGGCGAGCGTACTCGGCATCTCCCTTTGCAATTTCTGCCACATCATGCTGCCATGTCGGCAGCCTTGAGCGAACCAGGTAATAGCCTGTGACTCATTCACACTCTCACAGGTGTTCCTCAGGGAACTCCACCGAGTAAGATACTCGCGGTCAGTTTCTTCTTCCCTATGCTTGCACGCCGAGAGCTGTTGTGGCCGGTTCGGCCTCTTGTAAGTGCTGGTGAAGTTGCTGATGAAGGCCTCCGAGAAGTCAAGCCAGCAATTGATGCTGTCTCTCGGCAAGTTGTTGAGCCAAATCCGGGCAGGGCCCTCCAGCATCTGAGGCACATACCTCACATCCCATCTCCGGTTGCCGCCAGCAACGTACACAACAGTAACATAGTCGTTCAACCAGTCATCTGGCTTGGTGCTTCCATCATAGGTCTTGGTCCCTCTAGCCAGCTGGAACTTGGACACGGCCGGCTCCCCCATGATCCTGCGACCAAAACAACTTGGCCCGGGTGGGCCCCTTGCTTCTATCTCCTCGGACTGGTAGATCTTGTCCATCTTGTACCTTGCATCACTTTGCTGCAACATTCTCGCTCCCAACCGAGCTGCAATATCTCTTGGGTCGGCATACCTGGCTTGCTCCATCGCCGAGTACCCTTCATTGTAACGGTCCTGGTGCACAGGACCGGGTTGACCACTACAGCAACTGCGTGTGGCTGAACAACATGCTGAACCGGGCTGACAACATGATGCCGAGATGGGCCATCTCGGTTTCCTCCTTGCCCCTCTTGGTGAACTCGGACAACCTGATGGCCAGTACCTGCGGCAATGTGTTTTTGACCGGGCTACCGCTCTACAGCATGCTGTTTTCCTGCGACAGCCGGATCATACACCTGCATCTGCTTGCTCTTCCTGGAATTTACACTCGGAGCCCTCTCACCACCGGGAAGCGGTGATGAGGCCTGTTTTCCGGATCTTGCCCCATGCGACTAAACAACATGAGACGCACCAGCTCCCAGATTCGCTTTCCGGAAAGCCTCATTCTGCCTACCAGCTTCCAGAACAAGCTCATTGAGCCGTTCCTACTGCCTAATGCAAGCTTCACCAGATAAGTTTGGCAGCTCGGCAGCAACTGCCTCTGCAGCTCTAAGGGTTTTGGCAGGAGAGCTATATTTAGGCCTACCAACTGAGGTCCTACTATCAGATTTGCTAGCAGTTTTACCATCTCTAGCTAGTTCAGCACCTAGATTGCGACGAATGATTCCTATCTTGCAAGGATTTCTAGAAACAGGAGTAAAACCATGGGCTCTATTGTACTTACTTTGATCAAAGTTGAGCTCTAGACTAACCTTTTCCAGTTCCTAGGCCTCCAGGAGCAAGGCCTGGCGCTGCTGCTCGAGCTGCACCCTCAACACCGCCAGATCCGCATCCGTGGTGAGAGGCATGCCCAAGTTCTGGACGACACCGGCACGAGGCGCCGGTATCGCAGTTGATGTAGAAGGAGCCTTGTAGCCTGATTGGTTCTGGGGCTGGTCGTAGAGCTTGTGGCTCAGACGAGCAGTCGGCTCGTCGACGATTTCGGGCGCAGTGGGCGCACCTTTCTCGGCAGCGATAGTCGGGCCAGTCATCATCACCTCCACGCTGCTCGCAGAGCGGCCGGATGGCTGCCCGCGGACGGCGAGAACGGCAGGAGGGTCCGCGGCAACTAGCACCACCTCGGGGTACTCGCGGATGACGGTGGTGGCGACGTACACCAGATGCGTGCCGAAGGAGACGACGAAGACGCCTGCAGGAACGGGCATGCCGCTGAAGTCGCCCGTGTTGTCGGTGACGAAGTCGAGGGAGCCGAATATGTGAACAAGGCCACAAACCACATGCTCCCCCGCACGAGAAACGGGGCCCGTCCGGATATAAACCCCAGCCAGCGCCGCTGCTGGCCCCACGGTGGGCGCCAACTGTTGTGGTGTGGAGAAGATAGATGCCATAGGATGGCTAAAGTTGGGGCCGATGGACGCTGTAGGTATCCGGGGAGGGATCGCACGCCTAACTGGCGCGCTTAGAACACTGCAAACAACACAATCTACCCAGGTTCGGGGCCCTCGTGTGGAGGTAACACCCCTACTCTTGCCTCTCTCTCTATATAATGGTATGCCGAGTACAAGAGTTCCTCTCTCTCACTGTGTCTCTCTCTCTGTGAGTAGTAATGCCTCTAGTGTGTTACGAATGACTAGCGATCAGACCGATGTAGTGACCAGCCCTCACGCAGGAGGGGGTAGGCCACCTTATATACTGGTGGCCAACTACTATTCTACGAATAGAAGTACTGAGTAGACAACACCACTGTGCAGCATCGCACGCCTCCGTGTCTTCGCTGACAGGGTTGCCGAAAGTCTCCGCGGTAGGCCGCTGACATGTCTTGTCCCCCTTGTCAGTCACCACGATAGGCCACTGACATGTCCTGTCCCCCTTGTTAGAGACATGACTTGACACCGCCCATACCACACTGCACCCACGTCTGGATATAGATTACCACATACCTAGTAAGTTGAACCGCACGCCTGTATGGCTCCAGGATACGCGGGATTCACCTCAACGGCTCTATTGACTTTGCCTCCGAGTAGCGCAGCTTCTCCTCTATCTGGATCACCCGAGTGCTACCCGGCCGACCCAGACAGATGCTTGAATCTTCCCTTGGTCTCTTGTTCTCCCTGCCGGATAGCGCCCTACCCGGCTGAGCATCATCCTATCCGGCTCGCACCAACTCGGTACGGCCAAACTCGGTAACCAGTGCCTTGAACTCCATTTCTCCCCTCTCTTACCCCTACTCGGGGGTAGCCCCCCGACACTTCTAAAATCATGAGCCCCACTATGGACTCCTACCTGACATTAACACTATAGGTCATCCAGAGGTCAAGGAATTCTTAT
Source organism: Alopecurus myosuroides (assembly GCA_028641055.1). Taxonomy (NCBI): domain Eukaryota; kingdom Viridiplantae; phylum Streptophyta; class Magnoliopsida; order Poales; family Poaceae; genus Alopecurus; species Alopecurus myosuroides. The sequence continues at coordinate 314,754,727 of CM054061.1, forward strand.
CGGAACGTCAATCTTGTTCAGAGCTACTGAAACATCACTTGGAAAAGGCGCAGTTGCGACAAAAACTGTATGCTCTGAGCGAGTATTTCAAGTGGGAGAGCAAGTCTACCTTAAACTACAACTTCATGCTCAGTCGTCGGTGGTGAACCTTCCTTGTCCCAGACTGGCATACAAATATGATCCACCCAGTGTTCCATGTCTCTCAAGCCTTTTACTCCAGATTATACACCAGTTTCATCAGAATTGCAGATGTCATTCCTGAAGAAATACTTCCTAAATAGACAGACGCCTGAGCAAGAAAGGTAACAAAGCACAACTGCAAGTTTTAATCAAATGGACATCGATTCCTGCATCAGCAGCTACGTGGGAGGATTATGAAGTGTTGATCCCAGGGGCACCAGCTTGGGGGCAAACTGGTTCTTAAGGGGGGCGGTAGTGTAACATCGATGGCTTGATGTACCGTAGTCCGCCAGGCGCGTGCAAGTGAGTTGGGCCATGGGCCGGATTAATTCAAGTGTTGGGCTCAGCCATGTGTGTGTGGCCGATATATAACGGTCGACTGCTGTAGAAAAATGCATCGAATGAATGAATGAAAAACTATTCCCCATCTTCTCCTTCCTCACCTGCTCCCTCTTGCGTCCGAGTCTCTCTCTCTCTCTCCCTTTGTTTCTCTGTTGCCAAACCCTAAACCGGCAATCGCCCCGGGTACAGGGTGTTACATAGTACAATGGAAATTCAAAAGTACATATTCCTTAGTAAGAAATAAAAACATATGCACCTGATGTACAAATTCACCCTATTAATGAAGGAAATTTTACCGGTTTTTTGCCAGTTTCCCGCTAATTAAACAACCAACTCTTTTCTTCTTAATTAATGACAATGGCGAGTCCCTTGCCTTGTTTCAAAAAAAAAAAAAAAAAAAAAAAAAAAAATCAGCCGCCACTTGGAAGTGTATGACACTGGGTTGCAATCAGGTTCGCATGTCGTCGCTCATTCATCAGAATTGCTCTTGATCCATTTAAGAGAAATAAATTCATGGTGTAGCCTGAGGACGAAAATATGGAATAGCATCAAGAACAGTACAGCTGAAGAACTTAAGCAAATGAGTTAACACTTGTGTTTATCTCAATAGATGGATGTGTTAACGAAGATATTTGTCTCCAAGCATTAGGGTTCTCTTGGGCACAGGACATATCATATCGTTTGCATATTGCCGAACTTATCCTACTCAAGGCCGAGCATCCAGTTGCAAATGCATTTGGTACTCCTTCAGGCACAGATTCTGAAGTGCTGGCACACCGTCCAACACCTTTATCTGGGGCAATTGTAGATGTCAAGCTTGCACAGTTTGGGGGAGATTAGCGACCCTCTCAGGGTCAGGATTGCCCTGAAGAACACAAGTAAGAAAGTTAAATTCTCAAGAGAGTTTAGGTGCTGCACCTTTTTTACATCCATTTTCTGTAAAGCCCTTTCCAGTGTGTCCCCAGTTACACAATAAAATCGGAAGTGTAACATTCTATATCTCCAAACAAGTGTGGTCTGGCTACGATTCTAAATAGTCCCCACAAAACAGTTGTCACTTGGCCTAGATCATGTGTGGTCTACCAACTATTTCTTCATTAGGAGTTTTGATTAGTTGAAATGCTGCTATATATTCCATAAATCCTAACACAAACCAAACCTATTTGGTCATAACTTTAATCATGATATCTTATATTGAACATCAAATTTTTCAGAAAGTGAACGAATCTAGTGTTCTACACATAGCTAAAGGACATGCCAAACTAGCAGATTTGATCTAGGATCAGCAGGAGAGATTGAAACAAACTCCAAATTTGTATACCTATAAAAAAAATCTTCCTTTTCTTTTGCAAAATACAAAACACAATGCTAGGAGTAGAACGAGATAAGAACATCTGGTAAGACACCTGAGGACATGCAACCGCAGTAGCGCTCTCAGTGGCTGTGGACTTCTCCTCTGTGACTGTTGCAGCTGGGGCTGCCTGAACATCTACTGGCAAGACATCGTGGCAGTACACCTTGACGCAGCTCAGCCGCTTCCAGTTGCCCTCCCACAGCATCAGGTCCATCTTCCCTGCTGCATCACTATTGAAGTGCACACGGTAGTCCTCCCATGCCTCCCCATTGCCCAATGGACACAGCAGTTGAGGTGGCCCTGCACGTTGCATGCAGAAGAAGACCTTAAATTATGAAACAATAAACGGACATCCCATGGGTATTAGACAGATGTAATGTCAAAATTAAGGGATTTCAGGAAATTCCAATGATAACAGTATGTGGTGTATTATTAACAATGCCAACAATATAGTCAATCATGACCTAATAAGAGTCCCTCAAATAATTTGCATGGATCTAAAGAAACCAACTTTATGACCTAATAAGAGTCCCTCAAACAACTTGCATGGAACCGATTTTTAAAAATCGGTAATATCATTACATATGAACAATATTCTTCTAATACTGTTACTTCTACTGGTGAAATGTGTGCAGGTATGTCAACCGCAACCAAAACTGGTGATAGCATACAAGAAATAGCACAAAAATATGATGGTATATCTTTTTAGCTATGAAAATACTTGCATGAGATTGCCTTGGGTAGCATTGCCGTTCCATCCACTGAGTCCAGTTTATCAAATGACTCCATCAGAAAAAATGGTACTTTGCAGGGAGCAAAGTTATTTGTTCCCGATATTTCCCTCTCTCTGAAAACAGAGATGACAACAACCAAGTAGTTGAAGCTTCAAGTGAGATGCTCTTCCCATCAACTCTGGACATATAATTTCCGGCCTTGACTATCTCCCCCTTTTTCAATAAGGTTCTGATGATAGCATTTAACAGACGAGAGCTGGGAGCACAACCATTTTTCTCCATTGAATAGAACATAACGTCGGCTTCTTCCACTGCACCTTCTTTTAGAAGATTTTCTATCATTATTGCATAAGTATTAGCATTAGGTACCAACCCACTGGCAGATATCGCATAAAACAAATCATTAGCTTCTTTTCTTCTCCGAACCTTGTACATTGCATCAATCATGGTATTGATCATTATAATATTGAACTTCACTTTCATTGCTCCTAATTTCTGGAACAGAAGGATTGCTTCTTCAGCACAATTATTTCTACAAAGTCCTTTAAGTATTATATTATATATGAAAATGCTCACTGTTGCTCCACTTTCAACCATCTCATGGAACATTTTTTTCGCAGCAACAGTTCTCCCAGCACGAAATAACCCATCCAGTATGATGGCATGTGTAACAGTACTAGGCTCAATTCTCTTACACAACATTTCTTTGAATAGAGCCAACCCATCATCGACCCTTCCATTTTTACAGTAGCCATCAAGAAGTGTATTATAAGTAACAATATCAGGCTCGGCGCCAACAGATACCATGGCATCAAGTACTCCGAGTGCTTTATCCATTTTGCCAACTAAGCCATACCCATCAATCAGTGTGCTAAATGTAATGACATCAGGCCTCTCACCAATGTGTATAACCAGGTCAAATATATCCTGTGCATCCATAACCCTTCCTTCTTTGCATAGACTGTTTATTACTGAACTGAAGAACGCAATGTTAGGACGAGGAACACCTTTGTTCATCATTTCATAAAGCAACTCCTTAGCTTTACCCAGATCACCATGTATCCAATATCCCTGAATCAGGCATTGATAAACAGCTTGGACCGGCTGTATTCCCATAGCAATCATCTCATCAAATTTGTCCACAGCATCGGCCAGCCTACCCATTCTACAAAGTGTGGATATTACAGTAGAATAGGTGACTACATCCGGACTCTCTCCTTGTCCCCGCATTTCAGCAAATATGAGCATAGCTTCATCCACCATTCCATGTTTACCATATGCGCCAAGTAATATGTTGAAAACGTGGCAGTCAGCTACAACACCGTTGTCCGCCATTGAATTGAAGAGATTAATCATATCAACAAAGCATCCTTCATTTCCATACCCATGTAGCAAAATGGAGTACGAGATGATATCAGGTTTGTATCCCTTAGAAGTCATGGAATAAAAAATTTCTGCAGCTTCTTTGCTTCTTCCATGGTTGCAAAGGGAAGTTAAAAACGAGTTGCAAGTAAATATATCTGGTGTAAGACCTCGGCTTTTCATTTTTCTGAACATTTTAGCCGCCTCATTCCACCGCCCTGATGTGGAGTATCCATGGATCATGCAATTGTATGTCACGTTATTTGGTTGAACACCATCATCAGCCATCTGCCGAAATACTAGCTCTGCCTTTTCCATTGCTCTGACCTTGCACAAGGCATCAATAACCGAGTTGTAAGTCACCACATTAGGCTCAACCCCACGACGGATCATTTCATGGAAAAGATTGCATGCCTTGCCTACTTCACCCTCCCTAAAGAAGCCGTGGATGACCGTGCTATACGCCACCACGTTGGGGGAGCAGGCACCTCCTTCTTTTGCCATTGTCTGGAGCAGGTCGTGTGCCTCCTGGCTTCTGCTATCTTCACATAACCTCTTGAGAACCGTGCTGTATGAGATGACATCAGGCACACAGCCGAGCTCGGACATCCTATGAAGCAGTACGTCCACGGCCTCATCTGTCAATTTTGCGCAGCAGAGGCACTTGAGGAGGGTGGTTGCAGATACCTTGTTCATCTTCAGGCCTGTCTTGAGGAGACGGCAGAAGAAGGCAAGCCCTAGGTCCGGGCGACGTATGCGGCAGCAACAGTCCACGAGGATGCCATAGGTGCAGTCTGTGAAAGGTGCCACCTGCGGGCCAGCTTCTTCTCGGGAGACGCGGTTGAATATGGAGAGGGCAAGGGTGGGACCATGTCTTCTGAAGGCATCGGAGGACGACGCACGGGCTAGCGCAGCAAGGAAGTCGTTCAGGGAGCCCTCCGGAACCGGTGTGGCCTGCCGCAGCAATTCGTCGAACAGGTTGTGTGCGTCTTCTGGGCTGAGCGTCCCGTCGCGGACGCGCTTTGTGGCCGCGGCAAAGGCGGCGCGAGGACACCAGGGACGTGAGGGCGACGAGGTGGAGGTGGAGGTGGAGGAGGAGCTGCTGCGGCGGAGGAGGAGGCGGGACATCGGCATTGTGGAGGAGTGGAGGAGGCGGATTCGGGACATTGGCGAGGTGGACGAAGCGGAGCCGAGGAGGCGGAGGCCGGACAACTGCTAGATGGGGGAGAAGGAACCGCCGCCCGGCGGAGGCGGTGCTCGAGCAGAGGCGAGTGCCGGGAATGGCCCGTGAGCTCGTACGCGGCGGCGGAGTCCCTCAACTGACGAGCGTTTCAGCTGTCGTGAATCTTGAGTGAGTCCCTCAACTGAAGTGGGCGTGGGCGACCTTTTGGCAACCACATCACATGAGCAGAAGACACGTACGGTACGGATGAATTTCTTTTCGGTGCTCAGAATTTGATTCCACAACAACTCTGTTCAGGGGACCAATTCGATTGCTTGCTCCCGCCATAATTAACTTGTCTTCATATATCCTCCTACTCCATGTATCCTTTTCAAGTTGACCTCCAAGAGTTCGTTTAAGTCATTTATACTCTAGATTACCAGGTTATATGATTTCATATTACTTTTTTCACCAACGATTTTTAACTTGGACGTGCAGGCTAAAATTTCGAGCAGTCAAACCGTGCCGTAGGCACCGGTCAGAAAAGAACCGGAGTAGTTTAAAATAGGACTATAGGAAAGTTAAAATCTAGGAAAATCTCTACTACCTAAAAAGAACGATTCGTTCTGTCGTCCGTCAACGAAGTGTTTCGTCCAACCACCCCTCCTGTTTCACTCAGTTTCGTCGCACCTCCTCCCACGCCCATGATTAGCGTAAAACTAGCGTACAAGGAGACGTCTTTGCCTCTGTAACTCTCTCTTCCCCCAATCTCGCCCCAATCTACCTCCCCTTTTCCTCGACCAACCACCACTGCGCCGCCGCCGTTGTCCCCATGGCTCCCTTACCGGCGTAGTTTTCCACCACCCTCCATGGAACCCGATCCCCTTCCATCTGTGATGATGTCGCCGGTGACGAGGAAGGAAACGTCGTCCAGCGGGGTTAGCACGACAACGACTCCATGGAGCAGCACATTGACATCAGCCTGAGGACGAGAGGAAGGGGTGGCCTGAGGAATGACATGCAGGCGGCGGCTTGAGGGTGGCGATGGCCTGATACGCAAGGGAAGTGGACCTGATTCGTTCTCCCATGTCCAGGCGCCTCCCCACTCCTGCAGTACTGTCTCGATCTCCACCGGACGCACCCTCTCCTCCCTGCCTCACGCATCCCATCCATCCTCTAGCGCGGTGGCCCACCATGGCATGCCCTCGATGCCGATTCGGAGCATCAACGGGATGGGAGGCGAGCGGGGTGGATGGAGACCGTCCACCGACGGGGCCAAAATCGTATCCATTGACGGGGCTGAGGCCGCGGCGTCCACTGGTTGGATGGGTGGCCGCGGCATCTCGCCTCCTCCCGAAAGATCTGGCCATGGAGGGCTAGGATACATGCTCCTCGAACTAGATACGTCATACGACCACAGCCTCGCCGGTGGCACTCTGAGAGTTGGGTCGTTTATTACCTTCCTTTTCGTCTTATTTCTTGAATTTTTGTTTCCATATTTCGTATTAGATGTTTGCTTCGAGATTTGGTGTTTAAGGTGCTATGCCGGATCCAAAAGTTTGCTCATTGCTAATATTTGGTACAAGGAATAAGTCCTGGAGATTGCAACCGGAAGAAAGTTACTGGAAAGGGATGAAGTCCGATGTGACATATACGCCGACTCAATCACGCAGCTGCCCTCTTCCTGAAAAGGTACAACATCTTGTTCCAGAATCTCCGTGGATCTCCATTAAAGTAGTCTAATTGATGTACCATTACCAAAGGATCTCCATGGGTGCACACATTAACTTGCCTTGGTCGGTGCAGTGATCATCTGTACCAGGGCCATGTCCGACGACACACTGATGCGGTTCGTCCACCATGGATAGGAAGCTAGGATCGATGCCCCAGGTTAGTACATGCTGCTATATATGCAACAAGTGTGTGTTTCTTTAAACAATTATGATTTGGGACTAATCATGCTATTGTAGTTTATTCGTAGCAGATTACTTCGAGCAGTTCCCTGAGCGCAACCCGGTCTTCCTTGGCTTGCCTGTGATATGGTCAATGTGGCTAAAAGGTAACAAGTCCTCCTCTTTGATGGGTTGGCCAATTGGATATCAATAAATAATCATCTCATTTGCTAATTCTTTGATGGGTTGGCCAATTGGATACCAATAAATAATCATCTCATTTGCTAAATGTTGCTCTTTTGCGGATGGTCCTTTATGAGCTCAGGAGGAAGCATCAAGAAATAAGCCTTTTATTGCATTTTTCTCCACGCATATATTCAGGATTTGGGGGTCGTTTTTATTAGCGCTGGATATGAGGTGATTTTCATCTTTAATGCACTACACTTTGCCCCAAATTTTTGTTTTTGCCTTCTTAGCATGTACATTATGTGTGCGTTTGGTATGCCTCAGGTCTTCCATAGAGGGCATGTCTTTGTAAGCTTTCAAGGATCTGTTTGAGCGGTATGCGCCTATCAGAGTGGACATAGTGATGGGCATGATCAATTTTGCAACTGGTATTCCCCACTTCGTCTTGCATGGGTGCTGTACTCCTTGAGTATCGCACAAATTATAGCTTACATGCATATGTAAATCTATCTCAAGGTGCCGGTGGTGCATATATCTTTTAGCTTACATGCAAGTGCAGCTTAGATGGTTTGTCTACTCTCTGAAGTATCTTCGAATGGTAGTTACCAGTCAGTAATCTGGTTCATCCTTGAGAGACGTGGGAAACGCAAATTAATTACTTTGATGGGCCTGATCAATTTTGCAACTGGTATTCCCCACTTCGTCTTGCATGGGTGCTGTCCTACTTGAGTATCCCACAAATTATAACTTACATGCATATGTAAATCTATCTCAAGGTGCCGGTGGTGCATATATCTTTTAGCTTACATGCAAGTGCAGCTTAGATGGTTTGTCTACTCTCTGAAGTATCTTCGAATGGTAGTTACCAGTCAGTAATCTGGTTCATCCTTGAGAGACATGGGAAACGCAAATTAATTACTTTCATACACAGGGAAAACATAATTATTTTTCTCATTCATATGGGAAGTACTACAGCATCTAATTATCAATATTCTTTATGGGCATTAATGAGCTCTCGGCTCGTGCAAGGTAATTTATTTTTTGTTTCATTTATTTATTTACTTTTCTCGAATTTTTATGTACATTGAGATCTTCACTCTCATGTATGGCACTTGTAAAGAACTAGATTGTATGGATACTTAATGGGAACTTGAAATGATTAGTTACTTGTAAATTTAATAAAGGGCCTGGAAATGGATAAATACTGGATGCTAGGTTGTGCTTCGATGCGTGTTGTATGGCCGCATCATGTATTAGCAAACAATAGCATTTTGTATCAAAAGCATATCCTAGAAAAACATATATCGCATTCAAATTTCTAGATGGAAAATATCTGGAATCTACTTTGCTAGCGTATGGATACGAGTGATAGATTTGGGATCACTGTTAGCTATGCGATTTTTGTTGCATTTGAGGGATGCTGACACTTGCTACTAGACTTTAAAATTTGATCCATATTCTGGATGTATATGGAGAAGTTCAGTTTGCGCGGTGATTGTTGATTTTTGCTTCAGATTTCTAGCTTTGAAGTGCATAATTTGCTTTATCCTATCATTATTCATTAATAACAACACACGATTTTCTCGATCTTTACTAACCCATATTTCTGTTATTTAGCAAAAGTGTGGCTTCAGTTTGGAACTAGCTTGCAAGAGAGCAACTAAGCTGCTTTCACTCCACATGGTCAATACATAATTTCAAGGTCGTGGCGGTGGAGCTGCGGCGCGGAGGTCGGGCACAAGATCCAGGCTTGTGCGCTTCCTGCTCGTGGACAGGGTCGACTACCTCTTGTGGATCAGCGTCTTCAAGTTGAGCGAAAGAGAGTAAAAGAAAATTCTTACATACATGCAATTTTTTCTAAGAGCAGACATAGTATCGATTTGCAATCGAGAAAGAGATGCATGGACGAAATAGAAGGAGCCAGGTTGCTGCTGAAGAAAAGGTTGGTATTTGTTAGGACACACATGGTGCATCAAGTAAGATAATTGGTATAGAAATCGTGTGTCACGCCCAAATGAAATAATCTGGTTGTCTATGAATATTATGATTTAATGCCTTTAGGGCTTAGATAAATTTATGTAAGCATTTGAGGTCGGACCTGATGTGCATGGCTGTGTATTGATGTATTCTAAAATCACGGATCATGACATGATGATTTTCCATGTGAGTCGAGATTCTATTATGATTTAAGAATACTTACTTTATATTTATTTATTTATTTTTCCATGTGATTTAACAAATTTTACCATGAAATGGTTTCATCGTAAACCCATGATTTTTTGCTTAACCATGATGGAAGAATGGAAAATTTGAAGTTGGCTCTTTTGAGAGAATTCTTTTATATTGGAACACCGGAACTAAGTCTAAAGTGAACATTTCATGTTCAAATGGTATAAACTACCGATTATAATTAAATTATTTTTGGATCTTGAACACATATCTCATTTTATATACCCGTTGCAACGCACGGGCATTTTGCTAGTACTACTAAACATCCGGGGGGATCACGTCTTCCCATCCCCGCTTCGTCACGTGCTGCGCGTCCTCCACCGTGGAGAGAAAAAGATCAGGCCCACCTTATCTCCTCTTCCCCGCATCTCTCCACCACCACCTCTTGTTCCTCTTCTTTTCCTCACGGTGGGAGATGGGCATGGTTTTCTCATGTGAAGTTCCTCTCTCTACTGCCGTCCCAGTACCGTACCTCACTCGCCCGTCCAGCCACCATCCCCGCCCATACCTCAATCGCTCGTCCGCTCATGTAGTTCTCCACGGCCGCCACCGCTTGCATCTCCGTGTCCCCGGTCTCGGCCTCCCGGAACGCCCCCGTGGGGTCCGCCGCGAGGCCGCCGTTCCTCGCCGCCGCGGAGAGGAGGTGGCGCCGGAGCGCGTCCCTCGCGAACCCGGCGCACACCGTCCCGGAGACAGGAGGTGCTGCAGCAGGTGGTCGCGGTTGCTGCCGACGATGGACGCGGTCCGTGCTATCCACGATGGTGCAGAAAGTGGCTGCGGTTGCTCCCTCCTCAACCTTGCAGGATGGCATTGCTGCATATGGAGCACGCCGGTGCTTCCCGTTTTGTAGGATGGTGTTGCTCTGTTTTTGGATTTGTGTCGGTGCTCCGAAAATTACAGGGACCGCAAAATATTGGCTACATACTCGGGTTTTTTTTTTTGCTATTTTTTGTCAAATTTTTTTCTGCGAGAACTCCGGCGATGTCGAATTTGTGCTATAATAGAATAATTTTTTTTGCTATAATTATTCTTTTTTTTTTGCTATAATAGTACAAATTATTTGCTATGAGATTATCCGGCGAGTTCTCCGGCGATTGTCGGCGAAAGTCTTCCGGCGATGTCTCCGATGAACTTAATTTTTGCTACCGTAGCATTTTTTTTTTGCTATAGAAACTCCGGCGAGGTCTAAACATTTTTTTTAATTTTTGGGTCGAAACTTTTTTTGCTAAACAGAGCAAAAGCGGGTTTTTTTTTGCCACGCAGAGCAAACACAGGATTTGGACAAAAAGGGGACACGGGGATGGAAATTTTTGATCCCCCGGAGGACGCCCAGCACTGTCCCCCGGGTCGAATCTATTTTCCCTAGGGTTGATACTGAGGATACTTAGGCTATAATTTATATTTGGACCGTGCTGAGCGTCCCCCGGGGGATCGGCACTCCCGATCCCACGCCTCCGTTGTGCGACACGTGTCCTCCTTTATCTATTTGCCTGCACTATTCGACGAGACTCACCCGTCCAAGCAAAGAATAACTAGCGCACCCCCGATGGCGTTGGAGCACATCAACCATCACGACCTACAGTTCATGCCACCCATACACAGTTGCCGTCAGTCGGCTCCGGCGAGGTCTCTCGCCGGCTTCGACCAAGCTGGTAGCGCCGCCGTCAGCTTCTCGTGGCGAGGGGCTGCTGCTACCAGAGTCTAGGTGTGATGCTATTGGGGAACCGCCGGTGAAAGCCTCGGGTGGCGCCATTGGGAGCATCGCTCGACACCGATGGAAGCACTGGGTGGCGCCGCTGGGAGCATCGCTCGACACCGACGGTAGCATGGCTCGCCGCCGCTGGGAGCATCTCTCGCCACCCATGGAAGCGTCGGGCTTCGCCGCTGGGAGCATCGGGCTCCGCCGTTGGGAGCATCACTCGACACCGACGGTAGCATGGCTCGCCGCCGCTGGGAGCATCTCTCGCCACCCATGGAAGCGTCGGGCTTCGCCGCTGAGAGCACCATGCTCCGCCGTTGGGAGCATCACCCGACACCGATCGTAACATTCACTACTAGAGAAAAGCTTACCACAGGCGAACAAAAAAAGGCCTACCACAGACGCATTTCAGTTCGCCTGGGACCATATCGCCAGTGGTAATCACTTACCCCAGGCGAATACGAAAATGCGCCTGTGGTAACTCAGCATACCCCAGGCGAATCAGCCTTGTGCGCCTGGGGTAACTGATTTACCTGTGGCGAACAAGCCTGGTTCGCCTGGGGTACATATGCGCCTGTCGTATTAGATGTTATTCGCCTGGGATATGTTTTTGTTGTGTCAAAAATAAAATAAACCAAAATACTCTCAGTTTGCACAAATATATATCAAAATGACAGAAATAACAGAATAACAGGAAAATGACAGAAATAAGTTTCATAGTCTCGAACAGAGATAGTTCAACAAATAATATAACCTCGATCATCAACACATAATACACAAGTTTATATTACATAGTCTCGAACAATAGTCTTGAACAGAGATAGTTCAACAAATCGATAGTTTAGCTAGACAAGCAAAACAACAAGTAGCATCAACACAAGGAGTACAAGGAGTATCAGCACGGCGATGGCGAAGGTGGTCATCCGGGCCCTCGTCTTCTCCGTCTTCTCTCTGGCTAGGTAAGTGGCGTGTCGAGCTTCCGCCTCCACCATGGTCTTGTACCCCTTGTAGTTGTTGCCGCTGAAACCGTGCACCTGTCTCCGGCATTGTTCCCAATCGTCGTAGACTCTGGAAACCCTACCGATATACACAACATACCATGTCATCTGTGCATAGGACAAAAATACGAGTTTAGCATGGAAAGTGATAATAGACCGCAAATAATTATCAAAGAAATATAAGCATCAAGGTTTATGAATAAAACACGACAAATAAAGGACTAAAAGTTATATGATGCAAGTGTATACTAACATTTTGTCAATCCTATGGTCTCGGCGGGAACGGACGAACGCCTTCTAGCGTGTTGAATGTCTGGGTGTCATGTTGCTCTCGTAAGTGTGCTTCTATGTCACGGTTGCTCGGTGGTGCGTGGCCGTGGAAGAACAAGCCACCCCAAGTGATGACATCCGACGCGAGTATCGTGCAGATCATCCGCTGGATGCGACGGAACTCAGCCCGCACATATTCATCGGCGGTGCTGGCCATCTTAGTGGTCAGGTCTCAGAGATGACTTGGTAACAATACCTGTTGGGCATCCTTTAAGTACTCCCTCATCTGAAAGATGGCATACCAAGCTTCCAACCCAGATTCTTGCTCCGATTGCTTGAGGCATGGGTAGTTTGTTACGTGGGTGCACACGTAGGCGCCTCGGACTATTTTCTCCCTTTTTAGGGGCTTGCCTAAATCGGAGGCGAAGCTGTTGAGGGCACTATTAAGAATAGCTCTTATGTCGTTGTAGTCCTTCTGCACCGCCCTACCCGCATCGAGATAAGTGCATTGCGAGCAATGCGGTTCCATGACGATGAGTGTGCATCCTCCGTTTCTGCGCAGAATATTTCGAACAAGCCATCAATATCATCAATCGGAATACTAAGGAAATTCTAGAAAGAATGTCGGGAAGCGGAGAGGACTACTTACATGGGAATGTATGGCATGAGAATGGCATTCTTATCCTTGTTATCTATCAAAAAAACTGTTATATAGTTCGTGATAACAACCCGGTCCGCAGGTGACCGCAAGTGGTCCTCAACCATGTAGTAGGGGTACATAATCGCGATGTGCGGGGTATTCTCCATGACCATATCGTTCGCCATGCTGAGCGATACCAGGCGGACAATGCTTCGGTCGAGCTTTCCCAAGTGGAAGACCCTGAATATGTCTTCGTATCTGATGAAGAACACCTCTGCGGGATTTCTATCCACAAAGCCCACGGATCGAGGCACCTTGACCACGTATAGCGGGTAGGAGGGATGTTTCTCACGTAGAAGTTCATTCTCAAACCTCTATATCTGCATTATGTTTACAAAAGAAGAATATAAAGTAAAATCATGACACCTGAGGAAACAACTAGCAACTATGACATAAGTCATTAAACCCACTAATCTTCTCATGCTCATTGTCTTATTCATCTTATACAAGTGAGCATATGAAATCGCAACACATCAATGAACCATTTGACCAATTACTATTAAGTCATCATTCCATAAGTATTCCACACCTCTACTCAAATTCAATAATTCCACAAATAAAGTACCTGTGAATAAAACTAATGAATAACAACAAGTTATAACCTCTACTAGAGGAATTGAATTGAAAGCCATGTAAAACTAATCATGTATGAACAAGCACATATCTTATGGGCAACCAAATGATAAGCATATGGAAAGAGAATAAAAGCCTGAACTAAATCTTAACCTAGATCTTGTTATTCTGGCTAGACCACTATATCTTGGTTCCTAATCTTCTTGAATGCATTATGAAAGAGAAGCAACCACAAGAAAGGAGGAACTACCACAAGAAGATCTGCAGAAGGATTCTTAAGATTGGTCTAGAAGTGTTATTCCAATCTATCATAAGAGTATTTGGAAAATCTATCATAAGAGTATTTGGAAACTCTTATATCTTAAAATGATCTTATTAACTCCTCCTGAAATAGTGTGATATTCCAATGTTAGTGTTATATAGAAGTAGTTTGGTAACAAGCTTGTACACCTTGTTAACAGATCACTTTTGTATACTCAAACAATTGAGTGTCATACACAAACAAACTAAAGATTGAATTACATGGTACATCTCAGCCTATTGTATATGAGTAGTAATTTGGAGGCAAGACTAGCTACCTTGTTAACAAATTCTTCTTATATGCACAAGGCAGATTGATGTCATAAACTACATCCACATTTATTTTGCAATCAACCATAAGAAAGGATAACACTAAGGAAACAAGAAACCACATTATGATCATCTAAGTAAAAAAAAATCTTGGAATAAATGGTTGTTTTCAACACAAGGGTGAGATAGTTGAAGATGGAATTCCATAGATGATATTACCTGCAAGTGAAAAAAAAAGAGTATCTGAAGACAAGTGGAAATTAGAGAGAATAACCTCAAGCAACAGAAGACTTCAAGAAGCAACACTGCCTCAGTAAGGGATCATAAGTAATTATCCAGTGAATCATTAGGATATAATAGAGAACCAATAACCTCTGTCAAGCTCATCAGAGATGAGGAACTCATAATAATATCTTTAATGGAAAACAACTATCAAATATGAAATAATAACAAGCCATTGCATCCACATGTCTTGATATGTGTAGGTAGATGAAAACAAGCTTAATACCTTGTTTTCCAAATCCTTTTCATAAATAAGACTAACAGATAATAACAAAAATTCATCTACTCACAACCATACAAATAATCACTTGTTTCTATAACAAGCATGGGATAATATTCATGCTTGGAACCTGGTGGAAAACAAACAAATAAGATTTGAGAGCCACTCCACTTTCCATTTAATCAAGTACTAAAAACAACAACCCTTTCTTTCACACACACTTAGTAAATGTCAACCAAGCTTGCTAAAAGTTCAATTATAAAAATTACAAAGTTTTACAAAAGAAAACAAGTATATTTACTAACCAAAGTATTTGGTAGGACTAGGAAGAATATTCCATATTTGGTGAATTTTCCATAATACATAAAACACTACTAAGTAGAGTTACCAAGTTGTTTTCTTAAAAGGTTTGTACCAAAATTGTCCAATTTTAAACTAATAACTTTAGTCCTCATATGTTGGTTGTGTGTGCTTAGGATAACATGCCTAAACATAATTTTAAAGCCATTAAATAAATAAAATGTAGAGAAAACAACAAAATCACTTAATCTAGCACCCTAAATAAAAAATACAAATATTCTTCAAATTCACCAAAACAAAACATGGTGAGATTGGAAATTTGATAAGGAATTCAAAACTGATTTTAAATAATTTTTATGTTCATAAGAAAGCCCTGAAAACATTGATTTACTCACAGTTTAGTAACCAGAAGGACTTAGTTGTAATTTGTAAAAAACTCTCAGGGAGTTATTCGGAAAATGTTTTGTTCCTTTCTTTTCGTCTCCGGCCAGAAGGCAGTGGCGGTCGACGTCGAGTCACCGTGGTCGCTGTCACCCCCTACTTGCGACCTCGCACGGATAAGAAGCAGGAGAGCTTCTCCTACTTGCCCTCTGCCTCTCCTCACACTCGCACTCGCTCGCAATCCCTCTCTCTGTCTCTGTTTCCTCACCTACGGCCGAAACCCTAGCTAGATGCAACTGCTTGTCGTCGCTGAGTCCGGCCGTCCCGAGTGAAATCAAGACCACCACGAGCTTCCTCTCGGCGTGCTCTACCTCTCTAGAAAACCTCGTTTGTTGGGAAGCCCCAAAGAGGCCGAATCGAGCCGTCTTCTTCGATTCCGGCCGCCACAGAGAAGACATCTCCACCGGCGATTTAGACTTCTCCTTGCCTCACCGGCCATACCTACGTGCTCCAGGTGAGCTTGTGCATCTCGGGGTGTTCTCGGTTTGGGATTTGAGGCTCTAAATCCTCTATGTCACCGTGCGCCACCTCCGGCCACCACGGTTGGTCACCGCCGGTGACATTCCGGTGACCAATTGGTCACATCTACGCCACCCCTGCGTTCACCGAGTCATCCTCTAGCGAGTGGTAGCGGTGAATCAAAACAATTTGTAGCGAATTGATCGATTCAAGTTCAACAGAGAAGATCCTCTCCTCTGATTATGCAGGCATGATGTAATCATGACGTCATGGGCCCTTTTCCTTCTGTTTTTATTTATTTTTATATAGGAAATAAAAACTGACAGGTGGACCCCACTTGTCAATTTGAATATTGGCAGAAAATTAATAAACCCTATTAATTCAATAACTTTTAATCTAATAATCAGAAAAATATAAATAAAATATGGAATTGTTTAGAAAAATATAATCTAAATGTTTATCAACTTATCAAAAAAATAAATTGATAAAGTTTTAAATTAAACATTTTTTCAATTAAATAAAATCATTTTAAATTGAGAAAAATAATAAATAATTCATAAAATCAGAAAAATACAAGTTATATACCAAAATGCTCCGAATGACTAATGCAACTCATCTATGATGTTTCCAAGGTCATTTGACCAAGTTTTCATGTGTGCTATATTTGCCTACTCATTTAAATTAATTTAAAATTAATAAATTAATATCTTATTCAAATATTTTCAGAATACTTCAAATGAGATACCAAATTATAGAGAAAAGCATTTTCAACTCAAATATGTCAAACACAAAATATTTTGTTTAACTTATAAACTTTCTAAGGGATTAATGGAATACTATAATATTCCATTATAACCACCAATAACTACCTTAATATCATTTTCATTATTAATAAAACTCACATGTTTTCATAACTACTAAACCTATCATCACAAGTAATTAGCAAGAATTGTGATGATAGAGTTCGTTGCACTAGTTCATCGTTTTCAACTAAACTCATTGTCATTAGCTCCACACTTTTGGAACATAAAAACCAAACATGTTTGTTATCTTTTCAATAACTGTTTTCTATGTGTTGTTGTCTTGTTACCTCGCCAAGTAATCAACACTTCTAATTAAACATGATCACAATTGTTTGCCAAGTAAAAGTGAAACACATGTAACTCTAAAAGAAGTAATAACCACATCACCTCAAGTAATGAAACAATTCACCTAAAACATGTGTGATTGAGATATCGTATCAAACGTAGCTTACACTTGTAAGATGGGGTGTTTTCCAGAGTTTTCACGATGCATCTCATTACTATGCATGTATCATCCTTGCTAGTGTTTTCTGTAGTCCTTACCGGGACTACTTTGTTATCTTTCAGATGTCAGGATTTCCTACGAGACCCTTGAACCCGAAGACATGAATTAGTATGGTTATTTCAATCTCAGGCAAGTTCATCACTTGCTCATATCCTTTGCAGTATCTCATAACAAACAATTTGCAAAAAACCTATCGTATTATCACCTACTCTGAAAAGAATGCATGATTCTATTTTTATAATAATATGACTAATTGAATGACTACCAAAGTGATAGTGTTCTGTTTGGTGGGCGGATGGGACCATGGAAAGATGAATAGGTCAAAGGAAGGTTCCATCTGCATGGAAACGTATTACCTAGGAATTAACAACAACTGTCGTCAGGATTCTTGCGCCGTAAACTCGCGTTAACCATGGGTCTTCTATGGGGGGTAAGTCAGCTGTGATCTTTTCTCGTTCGCATGTCAACGGACTGCCAGAGACGTACGATGTAGGTTCTGCGGGACTGCATGCACATGGGTGGGATCCCTTACGTCCTACGGACTCTGGGGTCTATGAGTGTCTGCCAGGGGCGCGTAGATATCCATCGTGAGGCGTGGAATCAGGCGTTCAACCCGCTGGCAGAAATGGGTGGGCATGCGTTGTGCGGAGAAGCACGGTTTGGCTTGGACCAACAACCGGGCCCCACGCCTGAGTGGGAGTGGACAGGAATGTACACCTGGTTGTGCAACATGGTCTTGGTCGTCCATGGGTAAAGTAATGCACCTCTGCAGAGTGTAAAAGGATGTGGCATGTTACCCCCTGTTCCGAGAAGGAGCTGCGAACGCCGCAGGAAAGGCAACTCCATGAAGTTCTAGTCCTGTGAAGATCTGGCGGGCATAGTTTTCAGAATTAAAAGCAACCTCTTGGAGAAAGTTTTACAAAACCTTGCATTAGCTTATGACTCTTTCGAGTCTAAAGCTATAGTTAGTGCATCAAACTACCCACTATATATCATGAACTTGCTGAGTAACGCTCGTTACTCATTCGTTCCCGTTTGACCCCCTGCTTAGAGTTGAAGCCTATGGAAGTAGTCATCGTGAAGCCATCGCTACCTCATGAAGCTAGGTGGAGTGATCTACTACTTAGTCCGTAAAGCATCGTCATCAACAACGCTGGTGGAGGAGAAGCTATCAAGGTGTAGGTGGAGACCATTCTCGGACTTAGAAGTTACAAGCCATAGATTAGGGCTGACATCAGCCGTTGTGGTTTAGTTCCGAGCTAGAGTTCTTCTCCGGCTTGGAGCTTCGAATTGCTTCTTCTGATGTTTCATTTGCATGAGATCTTCTTGATTCATCAAAGAGATTCTCAAGATTTTGGAATGAAGTTTGTATCCTATAACTTTGCTTGGACCCGCTGTGTTTCTGTTGTACCACTCTGAGAGATGTAATATTCACGGATAAGTCCTTCTGTGAGTATTATGTCACCGACTTGCGCACTACACATGCAGTGGTTTGCTGGGTCACCACACCATGGGAGCACCGCGCCGCCGGTGGGAGTATCTCTCCCGACAGTGGGAGCACCGGGTGCCACCGTTGGGAGCATCAGCGTCGCGGTGTGAGCATCTGGCTCCGCAGCCGGGAGCAACTCTCACCGCCCATAGAAGCATCCAGCGTCGCCGCTTGGAGCAGGTCGGCGTCACTAGCGCGGAGGTGCGCATGGAGCCTTGAGACGTGAAGCAGCAGCAGACCGCGTCCAGCAATTGAAGGAAAGACAGTGGCGCGTGAGCGCGACAGAAAAACGGCGGCGCAAGGTGGCAGAGAAATGGAAGCATCACGAGGTTAGGTGGGAGAGGAATAAGGGGCACGACGGTGGTGCCAGTGAGTTCGTCTCGGTGTGAGGCGTGAGAGAGAGAGAGAGGAGGAGGAATCGGGGTAGAGGACCCAGTGACGAAAATCCATGGAGAAGATAAGGTTGAGTGGGCCCACATCACGTGTTTCGTTTCGTAACTATTGAGACGCGTGGTCGCGTACGTGTCGCCCGGAGGATGATCCTCCGGGGGAACACACGCCTTTTACCTAGTGGTATCCTCGGTATCAACTATTCAGCCATTACATCCATGTACTCTGGTAACACTATATTACGTTGCCAAGTGCATAAAATAGGCTAGAAGAAGCAGGAGGTAAACTCGAGAGAGACCATGCTCCATGCAGGTATAAGAAGAGAGGGTTAGAATTTTATACTCCCTCCGGTTGGAGAAGTCTGTCATGAACTAAGAACTTCCGTGCGTACATTTTCTTGTATGGCTGCGACGACATGATTCCCTGTGCGGCGCCCCCATGCCCTTCCCGTTCATCTCCCCACCCCTGCTCTCCACCTCTCCGGTTCCACCCCTCTTTTCGCTCTTCCACCGTCCTCCCACGGCCAGTCCCCCCTTGCGGTCGCGACTGGTAGTTGTCAGGGAGTTGCACGGGGCGATGCGCCGGCGACCGCGACCCCATCCAACTCCCGGCCGCAGACACTCGCCCGTGTCCCGGGCAGAGCTAGCAACGTGCGCCTCCACAAGCGCCGTCGTCGACGGTGGGTTCGATCCAGCTCCGCCTCCGTAGGTACGTCGCATCTCTCTGCTTCTCTCTCATCATTCCGCTCTGTGGTAGCTCGTGCTCGTGTTGTAAACTCTGATCCTTGCCCTGTTGACCTCTGGCTCTCCCTGGATTCCGTCGACCTGCACATCTCTCCGATTTGGGTCTGGAATGCCTTCAATTTTGCCCTGGGTTACCCTCTGCCTGCGCTTTTTGTTCAGCGCCACGAACTCCTGGTCTTCTCTGTTAGCCTCCCGAGCGAGCCTATGTGCTCCGCGATGCTTTCCCATGGCCCGATCTCCATCGGCAAGCGGACGATCTCGTTCCACGCGTCGCGCGCCGCCGCTTTGCACGCGGTTCGGCCGATTTGGGCGCCGGTGCCAGCCACGGTCAACCTCGCTTCGGGTGTTGTTGACCTCCAGCAGCATGACGTGTCTCGTGTCGCACACCTGCATGCGGTGGCGGGCCCATGCGTCCCCGTGTTACCCGCCACGCCACCCCTTTTGCCAGGTCTCTTCCGCACCATGCTTAACCCGGGCCCTCCCGCCGCCGAGGGACACTCCATCAGTCAGCCATCCCTTCCCGCACAATCTGCCGCCGCGGAAGAAGTTCTGGCCTCTGAGATCCCCCAGCGCGCCATGATTCCCTGCGCGGCGCCCCTATTCCCTTCTACCCCGCGCCGGACAGATGTCCAACATCACGACCTCGAGCCCTCCACCCATGCACCTCCTTCCTGCCGCGGATATTGCGATCTTTCCCTCTCAACCCCCCACGCCGTCCGGCCCCCACGATGCTCCCATCGCGGGTGTCAGCGACTATGGTGACAACGGGCTTGCCTCTCTGACTCTCCAGTCCGGCAGTCCCCTCCCCGGTGCGCACCTATAAAGAAGCCCTCCTATCCCCTTCCACCTCTCCACCTCCAAGGCGTTGTCTTTGCTTCAGCTCGCAGCGCAAGCGCATCTCCCTTAGCCATTGTTGTCTTGCTTCAGACCACTTCGTGCGTCTATGCAGGGACCCGGTCAAGTGCTTCTGATGCAGTCGGCCGGGACACCGGCGACGAGGATGTAAGCGTCCTCCCCTCTTCCTCTCTGCCCCATCCGCTTCCACCTTGCCTAATTGTCGCCCTGTGTCCCCTGTCCCTAGGCAAGCTCGAGCCATGTCCTCTGGTGCAGCGCGCCGCTCCCGCTCCACCTCCCTAGCTCAGCCTAACGAGGGGTTCTCCCGCATCCCCCAAAGACCGGTGGGCGACGCGGTTCCTCGAGGAACATGAGGAGGCTAGGCCCCGCGGGCACATTTTGTTTTGTCCACCTACGCCGTTCCCTTGCGGCGTGCACGTTTCTCCCTCTACCATCAGGTCGTCTGGCGCGTGCGGGACTTGCTGGCTGCGCACCTCCAACCCCTTTGCTACCCCAGCGGCCACTCCTGCAGTGCCGGCTCACTCGCGTCGCTCGGGCCGCCGGGAGTGTGCAAGATCTTCATGACCTTGGCAGGTGACCACGCTCGAAGCCGGCGGTTCGCCTTTGCCTTGATTGAGGAGCCCTCCGCGAGCGGTGGGTTCACGTTGCGGCGTGCGCTCGAGGAACATGGAGGAAACCCCACGTCCGGGCTCACCGCGTCCGACTACGGCACAATGCTCCCTCTTCGACTCTGAGGTTGTCCTTGACTCCACCTTGCTCCACTTCCCCGCCTCCATCGACGAGACCTCATCGTCCTCGAGAAACCCGAGGAGAGGGACAACAGGTCCATCTGCCGCCCGGGAGCCATGGCCCAAATCTCTGCCTCCAGGTTCTCGCTGGAGCATTGGGACGAGGGGATCCACACGGCCTTCCGAGCAATTGGGAGTGTCTACTGCATAGACCCCCTTTGTCTCAACAAGCTAGATTTCTCCGATGTCCGCCTAGTCATCCATGTGGACACGGTGAACAGCTTCTTGCACTACCTACTCGTCCGCGACCTCGTTGGGGGAATGATGCTTGCATTGGGAACCCCAAGAGGAGGGTGTGATGAGCACAGTGGTAGGAATTATCCCCTTAGTTAAGAACCAGGGTTATCAATCTAGTAGGAGAAAGAGGCCCTTCCGAAGGTTGATGCCACTGACGGTGGTGCTGGCGCTTCACCGGTGTCAGCAACAATGTGGAACCAGCACATAACACAACCAAAATACTTTGCCCCAATGGTACAGTGAGGTTGTCAATCTCACCGGTCTTGTTGAAAAAAATATATTAGATGTATAGTGTGGAAAATAGTGTATGCTTGCAGAAAGTAAAGAGAGCAGAAAATTGTTGTGGTTTGTTTAACATTGTGGAAAATGGACCGGGGTTCATAGGTTCACTAGTGGTGTCTCTCCATAAAAGTAACATGATGGGTGAACAAATTATAGCTTGGCAATTAACAAATAGAGGTTGCACCGTACTGCACAATATAACATGATGACTACTATGATATTTAGTGCGGGCATTACCACAAAATACATCTGCATCTATGGCTAATAATCCACCCTCAGGTTATCATCCGAACCCCCTTAGGTATTGAGTTGCAAGCAACAGATAATCGCTTTAAGGAATGTGTGTAATGTAAGCAATGATTATACATGCGGGTACTCTCACCGTTGTTTTCTCTCTAGTGGCAACAGCACATCCTCCCCCGTCACGTTTCTGTCACTCGAGCACAGGCGAAAAGGAGGCATGAACCCAGTATCTAGCATAAATACTACCTCTTGGAGTCACTAGCAACTACTAGGCCAGAGCAACCACTAGCAACGGAAAGCATGCAAGATCACAAATAACATAAGCAATAAATACTATAATCAACTTGGCATAAGGTCAATATTCATCGGATCCCAGCAAATACAACATATAAAATTACATAAGATCAATCTCGATGACGATAGGCAGCTCACGAGATCTAAACATGGAGGCATATGAGGAGGAGACAACCATCTAGCTACTTCTATGGACCCGTAGTCTAGGGTTGAACTACTCACGCATCACTCTAGAGGCAGACATGGTGATGTAGAAGCCTCCGGTGATGATTTCCTCTCCAACAGGGTGCCGGAAAACAGCTTGAGAACCCTCCTGATCTAGGGTTGACGACAACGGCGGCTACGGAACTTTTTCGGGGTTTGTGATTAGGTGTCTAGGGTTTTCCATCCCGGGGGAATAAATAGGAAAAAGGGCAGAGGCGGTGGAGGCCAGGGGGCGCCACACCCATAGCTGGCTCGGCCAGGGGGACCCGTGCTACCCTATGGTGTGGCCCCTTTGTTGCCCGTCTTCGACTCCTCTTCGGTGTTCTGGATGCTTCTGGGGAAAATAGATACTTCGGGATTTGTGGGGTCCAATTCCGAGAACTTTTTCAGAACAACTTTTCTAAAACCAAAAACAGGAGAAAACAGGGAACTGGCACTTGGCATCTTGTTAATAGGTTAGTCCCGGAAAACGTATAAAAATGATATAAATAAGGGAGAAAACATGTAGCAATTGGCATAATATGCTCATGGAGAATTGGAAATTAGGGATACGTTTATGCCGTATCAAGCATCCCCAAGCTTAGTTCCTACTCGTCCTCGAGTAGGTAAACGATAAAACAATAATTTCTGAGGTGACATGCTACTATCATAATCTTGATCATTAAAATGTAAAAGCATATGTATGCTGAGATCATAAAACTTTAAACACAAACATGATAAATAGAATTTTAATAATAAAGCATAGCAATCACTTTGCATCATGAAGAGTATTTTAAATAAATGATCATGGATAATAATGCAAAGAAAGATAAACCTTTGTTTCAAGTATAGAGAAAGCATGGCAAAGTGGTATTTCGCTAGTCCTTAAGAGTGGGAAATAACATAAATGCCAGGACACTTTCAAAGTTCAAGAGGAAGACTAGAACAAATAATATCACATCATGAAGTAATTATTGATGTTTATGGGACAAATGCACATAGAACTCAGAATGGAAAAAATTCTCTCTCAACTGTGCATAGAGTTACAAGATGGAGACTCAACATAAAAGTAAAAGAAAGACCCTTTGCAGAGGGAAGCAGGGATCACTCATGTGTTATAGCTTTTTATTTTATTAAACAGAGGTATTAAAAGTTTGACATTGTGGAGGAATGTCTATTTTTTTAGGAGAGGTGTATGCTAATGTCAACGAATCTATGGTAAACAGACAATATAGTACGTCACAAGCCAACTGGGTTCACAAGAGCGGCTCCCATGGTGAAGGACGCAACTGGTGTAAAAGGTCATCCCTCTTTCCCTTTTGTTTACACAATTATGTTTTGATTGATGAATCAGGGGCAAAAATAGTGAAGAGAATTTGTTTGTATTAATTTGGGGCTGGGCACCCCGCTACCATATCTTCTGTCATTTGTATAAGCATATGAGGCCACTAGTCCAGGGTGTGAAATCAAATCAACAAGTGAGATAAAGATTCTCTATTGACGTCCTCATGAGCAAAAGCAAGAACACAAAGCAGGAATAATTTTGAAGGTTTTAAAGGTAACACATTGGCAATTTACTTGGAGTGGAAGTTAAATACCACATGTAGGTAGTTATGTTGTAAACAATGGGAAAACTTTGTTTTAAGGAGTTTGGATGCACGAGTAGAATTCCATACTCTATACAGGTGGAGGCTAGCAAAAGACTTGGAGCGACAAATCAAGAGAGCATAAGAGCCATAATCATGCATAGCGACATAAGCATCATTAATTAAAGCATAAGCGGTATCACAAGTTC
The DNA here is from genome assembly GCA_028641055.1 of Alopecurus myosuroides. Lineage (NCBI taxonomy): Eukaryota > Viridiplantae > Streptophyta > Magnoliopsida > Poales > Poaceae > Alopecurus > Alopecurus myosuroides. The sequence continues at coordinate 314,779,287 of CM054061.1, forward strand.
AAAAACTAAGTCGTCATGGAGGCTATTCGTGACTGGTTTGTAGTCATAAACATGATGTGTGCATGCGCCAAGTCAACCAAATAAAACATTCGAAAGAGAATACCATATATTGATGCTTTACTATGACAAGAACAACTCATGAATCTTTCAAGACATATTAAACGCTCTCAGCTATTTAAGGATATTCATTGTCGGACCCCGGACCCAGAGATATACATACTTTTATGTGCTCCTAGCCATGGACTCACAAGGGCTTCAGGGTTACTAGCCCCGGCCGCAACAAACAACGGCAGGCAGACCGGATTCATCGGCACGCAGTCCGGATCCCCGGTCTACTACTCCTTGTATCCATGCTAGTCATAACCAATTATGCATACCCAAGCGTCCACGATTCGGATGAAACTGAAGGAACGGGACCAAAGTTATACAGAGCTGCTATGTGTCCAGAAAGTGCAACAACAATCGAGGGTTACTGGGGTTACCTCGCCCAGGCCGAATCACATCGGCAGGCGGGCTCGGACATGGATCATCAGCTCCAAAACCCCTCGATTGCGAGAACTATGCAGTCATAGACAAAACTGTATAACATCGGGCTCGAAACTAACAACCGATCAAAACAGCACTCTAGACATGAAAGTTGTATTAAACAGGTGTTACTAGAGTATAGCTTACAAACAGAGGTCACATGACCCAACATTACATCATACATTGAAAGGAAAATTATGTTGCTAATCAACAAGAACCAAAAAGGCCTAAGAGGCCGCAACATAAGGCGACGTCCCAGCCCAAAGATTCCAGACTGCTACCTGGGAACCCCAAACTACTCGTCGATGTCCACGTCGAATCACCACCGAACTGAGGAACTCCTCCTGAACCAAGTTGAAGCAAACATGAGTACGGGAGGTACTCAACAAGACTTAGTTAACCTATTATATATCTGCTAGTTTCATAAAGGTTTTATGAAGGTCAAATTGCGTAAAGCAATGTTTGTTTTCCAAATCGAGGGAGAATAGCACGTCTCATGGAGTGTTTTCAAAACAGATGAGAAGACTACTCAACCACTGTAATCATTATCTTTCCAATCCACCAATCTCATTTCCCAGCATCTCATGCTACAAGGATCACCCGTCTCGGCATCTCTGAGGAGGCACCCTTCATTCGTTGTCAACAAGTTTTAGTCTCTCGTTCATGTTGTCTATGGCCCAGTACTTTCACCAAGTCTTCCTTAACCGTGGACACGGCTTCTCGAAAAGATTTATCCCTGCAGGGGGTACACTTTACCCACACGTACCAGCCGACTCTTAATGCCAAGCTATTGGCACAATTCCGACGATGTGCCGGCAGAGTGTGGTCAGCCACGACCTTTACCTTGCTCGGGCCTATCCATGAGTCAACCCAAACAGGGCCACCCCGTCAACAGGGAGTTGGCCACCTCCTGACGACACCTGTTCTGTGAGGCGGGATCAAGATCCGTGAACGTCCATCACTTGTCCCGGTCACGCCCTAAACACCTCACAAAGGTTTTTGACTCACATGCAGATGGAAATCCCAAACTACGTGACTCACGGATAGAGCCGAACAAGTTAGTTAGTCGAGCGAGGTTCATCGGCTCGCGCATGGTTGTACGCTCAGTCTTGGCTTCTGCGCCTGACCTTACTCCTAGGGGTGGCAAGTACGGAACGAACAACCACATACCAAGTGGCCTCCCGTCCAAGCCTTAGTCAAGTTAACCACATAATGCTCATCTTACCACGTCATCATATCATACTAGGTTATCGCAGCTCTGATTCATCAACCGGTTGGAGCAGAGGTAAACAACATATAAGACTAAGCGAAGCAGATATGAGGCTCTGGCGATGCGCACAAGCAAATCTATGGCGGCTAGGAGCAGTGGATCAGGATATTGAGGCAATGCAGTATATAGGTGAACTATATCTACTAGCATCAAATACTTTGGAATTGAAAGCAAAGTACGAGAGTTAACTGTTGTTGGAAAACATATATGGGCAGATAAGAGGTTATGCTTGCCTTGGTTAAGAAAACCAGATAAAGACTTCAGGAATAAGTGCTTGACTTGTCGGTTAAGATCAAGTATTCGTCATCGGAGTTGTTGGCCTTCTCTTCGGAGTCACGTTCTACCGGTTAGAAATAAAACACCGAAAGAGAAACAACAATCAAACATGGCATCGATGCAATGCGCAATATGTATGCATGAGCAAGTTAATGCACAGAAATAAAACCCTAAACATGTTCAATGGGTTGGTAGGGTTCGTATGTTAGTTATGCATATTTATTGAAATTATCCCGAAATTGACTCCGGAGGGGCACTTTGGGTAATTCTGGAAGTGAGTACAATTTTAATGGATCAAATGTGTTTAAAAACATCACAGCTAGATTGAATTTGTCATTTTGAGCAATTTGGTATATAACTTGTAATTTTCTAATTTTATTGAATTAAAACTTATTTTCTTTATTTTAAATGATTTAAACAATATTAAATAAATGCTCATTTTTGGACTTCCTCAAACATATCTGGAAATGACATATTTGGGTAGATTACATTTTTCTGAACCAAACCATACCTTTATTTTATTGTTCTGATCAATATTTTAATAGTTATTTAATTTACAAAATTAACTCATTTTCTGGAAATTCTTGGAATTATTAAACAGAGGAGGTTATGACATCATCATGATGTCACTGTGACATCACCCTCCTCTGAACCTCACAGTCTTCAAATTCGATCAAATGCGTTGATGATTCTCGAATTGAAGGCGATGGGAAGGTGCAGCAGCTCGAGGCGAACGTGTAGGTGGTGCTGGGTGACCAAAGGTCACCGGAATGCTTGCCGGCGACCATGGCGCGGCGGCGGCCGGAGTGGCGCACGGCGCGGAGACAAAATAGAGGGGGAGGGAGCTAAAGGAGGGAACGAGGATGCTCACCACGGCGCTGTGAAGCTCGTGGAGGGGTCGGAGGGGGCAGGATCGGCCGGACGGACACAGTAGCTAGGGTCCGTTCGGGTTGAGGCCAGAGAGAGAAAGAGGAGGGCGGCCGAGGGGGCTTCTGCGAGCTCTGTTCGATCTGGACGTCTCCTGGGCGTTATCCGTAGCGAGGGAAAGGAGCATGAGGTGGCAAACGGTGGCGGAGCTCGGCCACGTAGCTGCTACTGCCTTCTGTCAAGAGGAAGAAGAAGAAAAAAAAGAAAAAAAAAGAAAACCCTCCTGAAATTTGGAAATATTACAGAGAGGTCCTTTTCCTTTGAAAACTGAAGAGAAAACAAACTTTTGAGGGCCCTTTTGAAATCAGAAAAATTGGCAAAAATAAGTTTTGGAAACCTTGTAAGATTTTCAACAAAACCATGTGTTTCTTTGGTGTATTTGAAATGTTTTCCAATACAAGATTTTGGAAACCAAATTAAGTACTATTTGTGGGATTTTCTCAACTCACTGTAAATTCAAGTTTTAAATTGGTTCAAACATGGTTTAAATTTTATTTCATGCATGTATGAGATGACACAACACCACACACCCTAATTTAGCAAAACAGGGATGTTACATTCATGATACTCAATAACCACAAGGCTTTAAAACTAAAATAACATTTAGCATCGCATGAAAAAGTTCTAGCCACAATCTATACAAGCTTCTACTAGTATTATAAATTCTACATCAAGCAGCAGTTTTCTTTTCCCAACAAGCACCCATACAAGATATGTTTTAACAAAAATACTCTTTATGATAAAGCAAGCAAAAATGAGAGTACACAAATAATACTACTAAAACTAACAGCTTTGATAAGAGATGCATGTAAAACAGGAGCTAATTAAATGCAGCAGCCAAACAGAGACTAAGAATACAACGTATTCTCATGAAAAGGCGAGTGTGTCACTCTCCAATAAAAGAATTCTGGGATCCAACCAAGCTTATTATGAAAATAAAAACAAATTGAAAACAAAAATAAAAGGCGCTCCAAGTAAAGCACATAAGGTGTGACCGAATAAAAATATAGTTTCACTAGAAGTGACCTGATTATTTGTTGACGAAGAAGGGCATGCCTTGGGCATCCCCAAGCTTAGACGCTTGAGTCACTAGTAGGGAAACCCTTATCTGTGGCGCACCAAAATCCTATTCTGTGGCGCACCCTGGGGCCACAGGGGTGCGCCACAGAACACACGCCACAAAAATAATTTCTGTGGCGCACCAGGCCCGTGCGCCACAGAAATAGTGGATTCTGTGGCGCACCTGGACCGTGCGCCACAGAAATGGAGGATTCTGTGGCGCATCCCTTAACGGTGCGCCACAGAATTGGGTGCGCCACAGAATTCTCCAATGGTGCGCCACAGAATCATCTGCTATATTTCGAAATTTAAATTGTTTCTGCTGTATACAGTTTGAATATACAGGAATTATACAGGAATTATTCACAGCAGTGATATTTGACAACATATAACATATTACTGATATTTTACAAAGTTACTTAATCACAATAGTGATACATAGTGCAAAGTATCGAATTTGGCTCAAAGTGATCACATAGTTACTCGAGTTGTCAAACACATCATCGAACAATAATTGTCACCACATAGTTACTCGATCGAGTTGTCAAGTTACAAATGCCTAAGCTAAGATGAAATAGACTACAAGCACGGCGACGATGGTGAGCAAGAACGGTAGCTTGTAGGAGGCCTCCATCTTGTTCATCTTGTTCATCTTGTTCATCTGTTTCGACTGGTGGTCCCTCCACTTCGCAACCGCCTCGTGTCTAGTCTTGTATCCTTTATAGCAGTTGCCGCTGAACTTGTCGACCTGTGCTTTGCAGTCCTTCCACTCGTCATAGACTCCTGGAACCCGACCCTCGAACACCACGTAGTACGTCATCTATATAGATAGACACAAAGCATATTAGTAAGTATAATGCAAAAAACAACTAAGGAAACAAAAAATAAACATCAAAGATATACAAACATAAAGCTAGCTAGGCCTAAGTTAATTTAGAGCAAACTAATAGTAGCTAGCTAGGAGTTTAGAGCTAACTAATAGTAGCTAGCTAGGCCTAAGTTTAGAGCAAACTAATAGTAGCTAGCTATGCCTAAGTTTAGAGCTAAACTAATATAGTAGCTAGGCTTATATAAGTTAAGCAAATTTTGTTAAACAAACTAATAGTAGCTAGCTACGCACACCTCGATCAACGATACCTCAACTGGAGCGGCGCCGGAAACGGCTTATATAGCTCCTTCGTCATCCACGACCTACGATCAGCCTGCCGCTCTAGGCGTTCCTGGATATCCCTCTGGCATAACCCTATGGGTTGGTGCAAGGGCCCTCCCTTTTTGTTGACATCTTCAATGATTATCTCCGACAACTTGACTTTGATGCGATGAAAATCTTGTATAAGATCTTCCTGTGAGATTTCCCCCGCCATTTTGTTGGACCAGTCTCGGAGTCTAGAAGGATGATTCAAATTGTTTGCATCGCGGACAATCCCTTTGAGGTGATGGAGGGCATAGAAGGCCTCTTTCGTGCTCCAAGCCGGCTGCTTGATGCAGGGGAAATCGGTCACGTGCCTGAACCCGTATTTGCCAGTAGCCGGCCTGATACATTCTTGTTTCTTTTCGAATGTGCCTCCATTTTGGGCGTAGCCATTGATAGCCTCATCGAGAACACCCCTTATTCTGGTGTAGTCTTTCCTCTTCGTCACATTCGACGAGTCGAAGTATTGGGCAAGTGAATATTGTGGGCAAAGCACGATGAGTGTGCAGTATGTGTCCCTGCTCAACACATGCAATTGAATCGAGGATAAGCAATGGATGAAACCTAGAAAAAAACATTAGCTAAGACGATCGCGCGACTTACTCGGGGAAGACAGGCAAAAGAATGTCCGTCTTGTTCTGACCGTTTCTCAACATGAAGCTCTCGAGGTACTTCACTGCCTTGGTCCGTGTACTTGATCCTTCCTCCAGCTGGCTATCACGCATGTAGTAGGGATCCGCTACCATAACGTTACGGGGTAACTCTCGCTGGATCTGCAGCTGAGCATTGAGCGCGTATAGGCGGACCAAGTTATAGTCCAGCCGTCTCGAGTGAAACAGACTGAAGATATCCTCATACGCTATGAAGAACAGTCCCGCGGGGTCTTCGTTGACGAAGTCCGGGCCCTCTGGCACCTTGACCGTGAACACAGGGTAATTTGGACACTTGTCTTGAAGAAGGAGACCCTCTAGCATCACGATAATGTTCTGCAATGTGAGCATTGGTCCAGTTGCCCCATGTATCTCGTCCGGACCCAGTATCGGTTTCCCAGCTTCATGCAAGCGGGTCAAGCCATCCTTAGGGGGTCGTATCACGGCGTCGGCCAAGATCTTAGTATGCTGGACCTTTTTAGCAGGTCTCTTCCTAATCTTCTTGCTGGCGGTGGCTTGATCTGCTGCGGGAGCTGGGGGTGAGGGAGCTGGGGGTGCGGGTGCTCGGGACGACCCTTCGATTGTCTTATGCAGTGTGCCAGGGCTGAATACTGTACCCTCCGGGTAGGTCAGACGCTGCGTGACTTCAGTACGTCTAGGTTGATCGTCGTGACTGCGGAAGGCTTCGTCGTCACGATTCATATCAGGCATGTACCTATCTTGGCTGTAGCCCGTGTTGAGGTAGGCATTGATGTCGACATTGTCATCGTAATGATAGTCTTCGACACCGGCGGCTCCAGCAAACTGGTTGTCCACGTCCTTTGGTGGTGACGGCGGCTGTGATGCCGGCGGCTGTGATGCCGGCGGTTGAGGCACAACTGCTTTTGATGATCTTTTGGGCGGTCGTTGCGGCATATTTCCCAACAACACTTTGTGCCTTGTTGTGGTGGCAACAACCGCCGGTTCCTTCTGGGTGGTGGTGGCAACAACCGCCGGTTCCTTCTGGGTGGTGGTGGTGGCGACGAGTACTGTTTCCTTCTGAGGGGCGGCGGCCTTGGGTGCAGTCTGAAGGGCTCTTTTCTTCATGGGCCGGACGATCTTATTCTGCGGGGCCATAGGGGATGTGGCGCCGGTGTTGCGCTTGATCACAAGACCCCCCCCCAAGACGAATCTGGCTCTTCGGCCATTGCATCACCCAAGTCGTGCACTCTCCAAGTACCAAGTTGTCCTCGTCGCAGCCTGGAGGTTGAAAGGGGGGGAGGACGTCGCGATACTCCGGCACTACATTGGCCAACTTCACCTTCATCACGTTCTGGTCCATTCGAGAGTGGTGCATAGTGCGTTGCATGGGTTGTATAATAGTGCCGGTAGCAACATCCACCAACTCTCCGCCCGGCACCACACGATGCAGGAGTACGCAAGGTTCGTCCTGTTGTGCAACATACCAGGCATCATGAGATGACAGTCATCTTGAGAATGCGTAGTTAGATCACGATTAACTAATTAGTTACCTTGGTGATGGCGTCTAGCTCGGCGGGTGTCGAGACAAGGGCGACGGTGCCCTGCCCATCATTCTTCGGCATTGCTGCCGAAGGGGGCGGCGATGTGACCAGAAGGAGTGGCGCCGGCGTCTGGGGGGTCAGCTGTTGCGGCGGCACTTGCTGGTTCATGCTTGAGTTGCTGCCGATGAAGCTGGGCAGATGGATCGGTCCAATTTGACCCCCCGCATTCCAGGAAGCTAGCCCCTCCATCAGCCCAGCGGGGATGACTTCCTTGAGCCTCTCATCCACTAATCGGTTGAGCCTGTCGGGGTCCACCTCTCTGCTCTCCAGTTTCTTCTCTAGAGCCGCCATCTTCTTCTTCAGCTCCGCGACCTCCTCATCATCCTTAGTCGATGTCGTCTTCCTCTTCTTTTTTGACTTGGCATCTGATGAGTAGTACTCGGCTACCTTCATGTTTAGCCCAAAGCCGGAGATGCGGCCAGCTGACGTCGGCGGGGCATCCAACGGCCTTTGCTTGTATGCGTTCGTCGCTCATTTGCTCGAACAGAATTCTGTGGCGCATCGCTTACAACATGCGCCACAAAATTCTGTGGATAGATACAATAAAAACACGCACGGTTGTACTTTGACAAATCTGTGTTACTAGTCCAGTGGTTTGCTGTGAGGTTATCAACACCCAGGTTCGAATCTTGATATTACCCCACATTTTTTAATTTTTTATTTAATTATAATTAAAGAAAGAAAACAGTAAATTACAATTACAAAAATAAAACACACATTTAATATTAGAATATTTTTTTATATAACGTCTCACACACACATATGGTTATCTCACATACACATGCGCATATGTACACAGAAAAGTCTTCTTCGTCTCGGTTCCGATCTAGCTTAATTAGCGTCTCTTTCCCTTTTTCTTGGCGACTGGATACTTTATACCGGCCACCTTGAGATTTCTTCGCGTGAACGGACAACCGTGTGTAGGTAGGGATGTCTTCCTTCTTACTTTACCAGTAGTAGGCATGTCGAAGTGCTTGTCGAACTCCTCCTCGATCTTCGGATCACCGTTCTTGTTGAAGTCTTCCTCGTTGGCGTCTCCTTCCATTCCGATGATGCTCCTCTTGCCCCTCCTCACGACAACACGGCTAGGCCTTGACGGGTCGGTGATGAAGAAGCATTGGTCAACTTGGCTAGCGAGTACCCATGGCTCATTTTTCGCGGATGCGTTCTTCGATTTGGCATCGGGTATAACCATTGTGGTGAAATACCGTCCTTCTTTCTTGACATTCTTGGCCCATCTCACACGGAACATTGGCACCACCGTCTCTCCGCAGTAGTTGAGCTCCCATATCTCCTCGATCTTTCCAAAGTATCTTTCTTCCACATTAGTCTCGGCATCGCCATATGATAGCATAGTTACTCCTGAGTTTTGATTTTCGCTACTCATGTCCTTGTCCTCGGTGGAGAATCTGTAACCGGAGATGTCGTACCCCTGATAGGTCCTTACGTTCTGCCCGGGGCCCTGTGATAAGATGTATATGAGTTTTTCATCTTCCGTAGAAGGCATTTTTCTCCGTGCTTCAATCAGTTGACTTTGCTTGAACCAACGCGTGAAGCCGGAGTTGTGCTCTTTGGTTACGTCTCCCATCTTCCTCGGCCCGCCCATTTCAATATAATTCTGATTGATTAAGCTTTTGTGCTCTTCCACGAAAGGCTCGATCAACTTTAAGTGTTGTAGCGGCTCTGGCTTGGGTCGTTTCTTTCCCGGCGAAGGGCACTCGTCCCAATTTTTCAGAAGCTCGTCGATTTCTTCGCCGCTCCTCGTGCGCGGGGCTCCATCGGGCTCGTCTTTACCATTGAACAACTCACCGCGTTTTCTCCATGGGTGATCCAGGCGAAGCCACCTTCGAGCCCCTGGGTACACGGTTTTCGAAGACCCGGGATCCCTTGGTAGCTGGAGATGCGGGGTCCCGTCCATGCACTTCACGCAGCCGCAGAATCCGTGGCCGACCTGGGCAGATACATACGCGTAACCAGGATAGTCTGTGACCGTCGTCAGCAACGCGGCTCTCATATGGAAATAATCTCTAGTGTACGCGTCCCACGTACGGGGTGGCGTCTTCCACAACGTGTCTAACTCGTCTTTCAGCAGCCCGAGATACAAATGCATGTCGACACCTGGTTGTTTTGGCCCCTGGATGAGAATACTCAAGTGTATGTACTTTTGCTTGGTGCACAGCCACGGGGGTAGGTTGTAAGGCCATACAAACACGGGCCAGCTGCTATGTGTGCTACTCTGGTTGCCGAACGGATTGAGTCCATCGGTGCTCATACCCAGCCTGACGTTCCTCGCGTCGCCCCCAAAACTCGGGAAAGCTATGTCCAATGCTTCCCACTGGGCAGCGTCTGCAGGATGTGTCATGATATAGCCCTTCTCCGGATCTTCTTCCGGCTTCTCCCTTTTTGCGTGCCATTGCATGAGCTTTGCTTCCTTAGGGTCCACGTAGTACCGTTGAAGACGGGGAGTGATAGGAAAGTACCATACCACTTTTCGAGGAATTTTCTTGTTGTTGGTTCCACACTTGTATCGTCCGTGGCCGCACTTCGGACATGCGATTGTGTCCTTGTACTCCCCCCGATAAATTACACAATCATTGATGCAGGCGTGAAATTTTTCGTGAGGTAGGTCAAGAGGGCATACGACTTTCTTAGCCTCGTTGATACTGCTTGGCAATGTGTTCCCCTCGGGAAGGCGATCGTGCCAGAATTTCAAGTTCTTGTTGAAGCTCGAGTCGGTCCATTTGTTTTGCGTCTTCATCTTCAGAGCAGCAAGCGTTACATGCAACCGCGTATCCTCGGGGCGGCACCCAGGAAACAACGGAGTCACCCCGTCTATCTCCATTTGCGCCAGTTTGGCTTTCTCCCTAGCTGCAGCTATGTCGTTGCTCGTCTCCTTAAGCAGCAGATCCTGAACATGAGAGTCCCGCAAGGCCGAAATTAGCGGGGTCTCCGTGTTCTCGCCTTCATCGTCATGTCGATCTTCTCCACCGACATATCCTTCTTCATGATGATCTTGTTCGCCGTCATATCCTCGCTCGCCCTCCTCTTCGTGCACAACTTTTGCTGCCGGCGGTGCCACGTGGTTGCGGTCGTCAAAGAAACCGCGTCTGAGAAGGTGCTCCTCCAATTGTCCGGAATCAGGGTCAATCCAGCGCACGAGTTTGCATGATCGACACGGGCATCTTATCTGCCGCCTGTTGCACCGAATCATGTCCGCCTTCGCGTCTTTTTTGTATCTAGCGATTCGAGCAGAGCTCATTTCTAGTACCATGGTTGCCTGCACAGACACATAGAGAGCAGAAAATTAGAACCACAACATGCATGCATAGTCGCCGGAAAAATTCGGCATGACCTCTCCTATAAGTAGGACATATGGGGTGCAAAAGTTTGCCGAAATGGAAGTGAATCAACATTTCGGCAAACATCCATACACCACCCGCGCCCGCACGCGCGACAATCGATCGGTCCACCTGCACATGCATGACAAACACCCATACACATCGATCGATGGCCACACAAGACATATGAACTTCCAACACTATACTCACCGAGTAGATTCGATACCGACACGCGAAAAGAGCGAGGGAGAGGGAGGCACCGGAGTATAGATGCAAGGTAATTAGGCCCCCCCAACAACAACAAACTTCACCAACAATTATACATCGAATAAATAGGTTCACCTACCTAAAAAGGAGAACTAAATGTGCAAAAATAGAGTGGAGAGAAGGGGGGGCGAATGAGCAACATCCACTTGCAATGAAGTGAGTGGGGGGAGAGAGGGGGCAGCCACCTTTATGTGCACAGTGCGCATATTTCTGTGGCGCACCTGTATGCTATTCTGTGGCGCACGGCACAGGTGCGCCACAGAAACAACATATTCTGTGGCGCATTTGGCAGGATGCGCCACAGAATATGGTGTTTCTGTGGCGCACCTGCGCAGTGCGCCACAGAAGTGGCCCTTTCTGTGGCGCACGTGTAACATCCCAAGTATGAAAACCTACCATTTAGAATGTTTGATTCCTTGTTATTTAAGTATTGCATCATGTCATCATATTGTTTTCATGTTGATTGCAATTGTTTTGTTTGTTTTTCATTTGTTTTCCAACTGTTTTCCTTTGTTTTCCTTTGTTTTCTATTTGAATTTCAAACCAAAAATTCAAACCCTTTGTTTCATCCTTGTGATGTTACAATTTCCAAAATGTTATTTCAAATAAAAACAACCAAATTGTTTTCTTTTCTTCCATAATGTTCACCTATGAAATTGTTGGTTTTATTCAATCAATCAATTACTTCCCAAACTGCTTTCAAATCCAAACCAATCCTCAAAATCATTAACCTTTTGAATCCATACAATTCACCACCCCTTTTGCACTCTTTAAACCCCTCAAAATCCTAGTGGTAACCCTATTCCAAAGCATGGTTTTCTTAGTGGGTTATTAATATTAAAATTCCTCTAATTTGGTTTCCAAAAACAACTATCATTATATAACTCAATTTTTGAAATCCAAGCTGGCAATATGTTTTCTAATTACCTAATAATGCTAAAATTAATTTCTGTAATTTTTAGTAACTCAAAAGCCATGTTTTTCTTCCTAAAGCTAAGGCTACAAAAAAAAAATAATAAAACAAACAAAATCAGAAAGGGAGAGAGGCAGCAATCCAGCCCAGCCCGGTTAAAAACTCGGCCTGGTACCCCTTCCCCCTCCACGTCGCTGTCCAGGCTGACGTCATGCGTACGATGCCTTCCCCATCGTCGATCTCCTCCCTGGAGCGCCCGATGGCCGCCGTACGCCTCCACCAGCCCGATAAAACCCCACCACGGCACTCTCCTCGCCGCCAACCCTAGCTCTGCCCTAGAGCTCCGCCCCCGCCGCCATTCTCCCTCCATTACTCGGCCCCAAGCTCCCAGCTTTCTCTGCAGCTCGCCGCGCCCCCGCACTGAACCCCGGCAACGCGCGCCGCCTCCGATGTCGCTCGTCGTGAGGTAATCGCGGGAACTGGTAGCCCCCAGTGCCACCTTCCACCTCGACACCACCGAGGAGATCGAGGAGCGCCCGTGCCTCGCCGCCGTCTGCGTTCCCCCGGCGGCCTCTACAGCTCACGGTGAGCAGCCGTCGCTCCTCCTCGCCCTTCCCTCTCCGCACGAACAACCGCGCACCCTAGGCCACCCACAGCAGCACGCCAGCACACGCACAGGGAGCCGCCGCCGTGCAGCAGCAACTGCTGCATCGCAGCACAACGCCGGCGACCGCCTCCGCGCCCTGCAGCGGCTAACTGACGCTGTCGTTTTTCAGGTTCAGTTAAACGTGCGCGAAACTGAACCATAAAACGCATGGTACTCTTACCTGTCAACAAACGAAGCGCTACCGCAGTGGTTCAGCGCACGGCTTGCGCGTCCGCGGTCGCGGGTTCGAGCCCCGCCCGCGCGATTTTCCCCCACCTTTTTACCATTGCCACGCGGGCCTGCTGGCCCCACCTGCCATAGGCAGTGGTGGCCACGCGTGCCTCCACGTACGCGCCACGTTGGCAAGGGTCCACAGCGCAGAGGCAGTGGTTAGCTACCAGCTGAGTAGAAAAAGTTTCTGCGAATTCTTTTTATTTCCAAAATCAATTTTAAATAACAGATTTGAATATAAACTTCTAAATTCCATATCTTTTATTTTATAAATCCAATAACTACAAACTTTATATCTATTCTGATCCAAATTTTATAACCTTTCCAAATATCCAACTTGTGTTCTGTTTTGAATTTTTAAAATGCATTTAAATTTCAACTTTGAATAGTTCAAATGCAAATTGAAATAATTCATAACTAATTCATACTGTTTTCAAATAATTCAAATAAAATATGTTTTTCACACCATTTTGAATGTGCTATTCAAATATAAAATTTGTTTTCTGGTTTGAACAATCTAAATTGCCTAAACCATTTAAATCTTGTTTAATGCAATTAAAAAATTGTTTAATATTGTTTAATTCATAATTAAATAATCCAAAGTCCAATTTCAAAATGTGAAACATGTAATCCACTTAAAATTTGATGTTCTTTTCAAATATAAATTTTGTTTGCTGTTCTGAATAATTTAAATTGCTGAAAACAATTGTTTCTTGTTTATTGCATTTAAAATTGCCAAAATAATAACTTGCTCATTTTAAATCCAATTTCCACAAATGAAATATGTTTTCCATGCAAAATTAAACCCTCTTTTCAAATATAAACTTTGTTATCTATTTTGAACAATTAAAATTGGTGAAAACAACAGTTGCTTGTGTGTCAAGTTTAAGTAACCACATTTTCCCAACTTAACCAATGATTTCTAAAACTTGTTCCAATCCTTTTTCACTTGCATCTATCATTGTTACTTATTGTTATTTTGTTGTTATCTTGTCGTCATCATGCATGCATCATGTTCAACTACTTACACTTGTTAATCAAAGGTAGATCATTGCTTCAATCTAAAGCATTTGCCTCCATATGCAATTCTCATTGCATATGGATCCAATTAAATTGTGTTACTTGTCAAGTAGGTTACTTTGATGCATCTAGTAACATGACATGCATCATCCCATGTTTGTGCACCTATGCCATGTATTGATTGTTTATCTTTCTACAATGTTTGTTTGCTTCTTCCCGGATATACGACGACGTTGAGACCGACGATACTTACGACATCCCTTCTAAGGATTTAGCTCAGTACCAGGCTACTGGGTTTTGCAGGCAAGTTATCACTCACATGAACCACTGTGTTCCTTTCAACATTGGTTACCGATACTTTCCGTTGCTCTTTTCTGCTAGCCTTAGTAGTAGTTGATTCTGTTACGAACCCATCACATGAATCCCTTAAACCTGATATTGCCTCATCTCCCTTCCTACAACCCATTGTTTGAGCCAGTGTCTTACTAGCATGCTTAGGTTGTTTTGCTCGAGTCTGTTACCCGTTACTTTCTGTTACTATTTCATTTACCTTGTGGGGGCTCGATGTTTAATCAATCAATCATGCTAATGTTACTATTAATAATAAATTTGATGATAAGGCACCGGCAGGAGGCCCATGAGAGGTTTTGGAGCCTGCTAGTGTCGACCCTAATAGGAAAAGGGTCTTGTCTACTGATCCATGATGAGCGCACTACCCGCATTTGGGAAGCGAGTATGGGCGCCCCCCTCAACTTGACCTGATTCGCATCTCGTCCAAATCGCCTCATTTAGTTCGTGTTTTCCATTTGCCGCATCATGTTTTTGCGAGCCCAGGCCAGGGTGGAACTTTTGTAGTCGGCATATAGGGGGACACGGTCTTAGAGTGCTATGATGGTCCATTTTCTTCTGGGCTTGATTAGCCGTGCGCCCAAGGTTCTTTGGGCTTGATGCGAAGAATGGTTGGTTGTGTAGAGTACCCCGCTTGGTGGAAGTGCATTTCCATCTGGCGGGTTATTCTTGAGTGTACGGCCAAATTGGTGCAACCCTGCAGGGATAATCTTCTCGAGAAGCCGTGTTTTCCGCGGTTATGGATTACTTGGTGAAAGTACTGGCTAACAAGTACTCAGGACAACTTAAACATAATGATCAAACATGTTACACCCTATGATTAATAACTTGACTAGTAATAGGTTGATGACACAATAACTTGATTCACCTTTAATACAACTGTGTGAGTTATCCTCGGATTGCTTCTTTGGATAAGGGGCGAGATCCAGGATGGGTTTGTTTGAAGTTATCTTTCAGTTGGTTAAAACCCTCGATCTTATCTCCTTCTGATAGTTGCACAGTGATAGAAACTCTGTAGTTGGTTAGCGCAGCCAGTTGCAGCATCTTTTACACCCCTTCCTTCCGTTGAACCCAAGGCATCTGTGCTTGGTGTTGACGGGCTATACTTTGGTGAACTGTGAGTCTTGCTTGCCAGTACGTTGGTGTACTGACCCCTTTGGGGCTGTGGTTTACGCAGACGACGTTTCCGAGGATCTACATGGTGGCTACTACGTGAAGTTTGACGAGACTGCTGACGAGTAGATAGCGGACCCGGGCAGGATCCGAGACTTCGTGGATGGGCTCCGTCTGTTTCGTTTCCGGCCTCTTAGGCCTATTTGGTTCTTGTCTGTACTCAGACATGTTGAATGCTTCCGCTGTGATGTAATGATGAATTGTTGGGGCATGTGCCCTCTGAATGATTGTATTTGCTATCTCTGCTCTAATGAGAGCCTTTTGCAAGTTATTTCAATCTTTTGTGTCGTAGAGATCTGTTGTGATATCACTTGTTAAACGCCGTTGACGTACCATGTGTGTATGGTTTGAAGTACGTCGACGGAAGTGCCTTTGATCTCTAGTGGATAGTTTACATCGACGATGGAATAGCAGGGCTTGTGTTGTCGCGCATAAGCGCAGGCCTACCAGGAAGCTGGGACGTGGGAGCAGTTATGCCCCATAATCCAAGCATCTGCTATCCAGTTCGTACGGTGAGTATCCCCTAGAAATCAGGGTGCGACAAATGGTATCAGAGCCTGTCTGCCTGTAGGATCCCTTTTTACTGGTCGCAGTTGAGTCTAGAAACTATTTTGTAGCTATATAGGAAAAATGAAACGTGAGAGTAGGAATTCTGTTCTTTTTCTTCTTTCCCCACCCACCCTCCCTTTTTCTGGTAAGGAAGTGTAACGTTGATTTTTCCCTTCTCATCTAAACTTTCAAGTTAGGATTTCACGAATTCTGGTTTCTCTAGGATGGTTATATCTACTAGACCATAGGAATGGAGGTGGTTGTGACATGATTTATCATGTTGCCTACTCATGATTGAGAACGGTGGCAAATAGGCCCCGGAAGCAAATCCTCTATTCCTTAAGCAGTAGATAATGATCCTTTAGAAGCCCGGATGGGTTTTTCCGTAGTACCTCAGGAGTCTTGTTCTCGTTTTCCCGGTGTTGCTTCGTTATCCTATTCTACTCAACATCCTTTTCGTCCGTTCAAACCTTGTTGTTGTTTTCCACTTCAAATCTTCTACCGGCGTCAAGTTAACTTCCCAAATATCAAATCTATCTTTCAGAGAGGTTCTTGTTGTTGTTGTTGTTTTCATTCCTCAAGCACCACATTTCAAATAGTCTATTCTCCATATGGATTAAGTTCTGTTTTAATCAAGCTTTCCCCGTTCATCTACTAAACTCTATTCCAGCTAAAGTGTTATTTGATACCGGAGCATCACATTCCTTTGTGTCAACAATCTTTTACACAACATACAACCCAATTCTGGTTCCACTAAGAAATCAAAACTCTGTTCACTCCCCGGGATCTCAAATGTTGACTTCCAAGATAAGTAAGAACAATCCAATTATAATGGGAGGCCACATATTCCTCGTTACTCTCATATTGATGATTCTGACATTGATGTTATTCTTGGTGTTGCATTGATGTCAATAACTCTGTTCCACCATTCTAGCCAGATAATATATTCTCCAAATTAATCAAATTCTTTTCAGATATACACCTTCCATACAAAACCTCTCCCTTTACTTGAAAATGTTCCGGTGGTTTCCAAATTCCCTGACGTCTATCCAATGTGCACGATGTGTTTCATGTGTCACAGCTCAAGAGGATCTTCCCAAGAAGTTTCCGGACCTTTTCTTATCTCAGTAGGAATCTCGGGGCGCGATTCCTTCAAGGGGGGGCGTTTTGTAACATCCCAAGTATGAAAACCTACCATTTAGAATGTTTGATTCCTTGTTATTTAAGTATTGCATCATGTCATCATATTGTTTTCATGTTGATTGCAATTGTTTTGTTTGTTTTTCATTTGTTTTCCAACTGTTTTCCTTTGTTTTCCTTTGTTTTCTATTTGAATTTCAAACCAAAAATTCAAACCCTTTGTTTCATCCTTGTGATGTTACAATTTCCAAAATGTTATTTCAAATAAAAACAACCAAATTGTTTTCTTTTCTTCCATAATGTTCACCTATGAAATTGTTGGTTTTATTCAATCAATCAATTACTTCCCAAACTGCTTTCAAATCCAAACCAATCCTCAAAATCATTAACCTTTTGAATCCATACAATTCACCACCCCTTTTGCACTCTTTAAACCCCTCAAAATCCTAGTGGTAACCCTATTCCAAAGCATGGTTTTCTTAGTGGGTTATTAATATTAAAATTCCTCTAATTTGGTTTCCAAAAACAACTATCATTATATAACTCAATTTTTGAAATCCAAGCTGGCAATATGTTTTCTAATTACCTAATAATGCTAAAATTAATTTCTGTAATTTTTAGTAACTCAAAAGCCATGTTTTTCTTCCTAAAGCTAAGGCTACAAAAAAAAAATAATAAAACAAACAAAATCAGAAGGGAGAGAGGCAGCAATCCAGCCCAGCCCGGTTAAAAACTCGGCCTGGTACCCCTTCCCCCTCCACGTCGCTGTCCGGGCTGACGTCATGCGTACGATGCCTTCCCCATCGTCGATCTCCTCCCTGGAGCGCCCGATGGCCGCCGTACGCCTCCACCAGCCCGATAAAACCCCACCACGGCACTCTCCTCGCCGCCAACCCTAGCTCTGCCCTAGAGCTCCGCCCCCGCCGCCATTCTCCCTCCATTACTCGGCCCCAAGCTCCCAGCTTTCTCTGCAGCTCGCCGCGCCCCCGCACTGAACCCCGGCAACGCGCGCCGCCTCCGATGTCGCTCGTCGTGAGGTAATCGCGGGAACTGGTAGCCCCCAGTGCCACCTTCCACCTCGACACCACCGAGGAGATCGAGGAGCGCCCGTGCCTCGCCGCCGTCTGCGTTCCCCCGGCGGCCTCTACAGCTCACGGTGAGCAGCCGTCGCTCCTCCTCGCCCTTCCCTCTCCGCACGAACAACCGCGCACCCTAGGCCACCCACAGCAGCACGCCAGCACACGCACAGGGAGCCGCCGCCGTGCAGCAGCAACTGCTGCATCGCAGCACAACGCCGGCGACCGCCTCCGCGCCCTGCAGCGGCTAACTGACGCTGTCGTTTTTCAGGTTCAGTTAAACGTGCGCGAAACTGAACCATAAAACGCATGGTACTCTTACCTGTCAACAAACGAAGCGCTACCGCAGTGGTTCAGCGCACGGCTTGCGCGTCCGCGGTCGCGGGTTCGAGCCCCGCCCGCGCGATTTTCCCCCACCTTTTTACCATTGCCACGCGGGCCTGCTGGCCCCACCTGCCATAGGCAGTGGTGGCCACGCGTGCCTCCACGTACGCGCCACGTTGGCAAGGGTCCACAGCGCAGAGGCAGTGGTTAGCTACCAGCTGAGTAGAAAAAGTTTCTGCGAATTCTTTTTATTTCCAAAATCAATTTTAAATAACAGATTTGAATATAAACTTCTAAATTCCATATCTTTTATTTTATAAATCCAATAACTACAAACTTTATATCTATTCTGATCCAAATTTTATAACCTTTCCAAATATCCAACTTGTGTTCTGTTTTGAATTTTTAAAATGCATTTAAATTTCAACTTTGAATAGTTCAAATGCAAATTGAAATAATTCATAACTAATTCATACTGTTTTCAAATAATTCAAATAAAATATGTTTTTCACACCATTTTGAATGTGCTATTCAAATATAAAATTTGTTTTCTGGTTTGAACAATCTAAATTGCCTAAACCATTTAAATCTTGTTTAATGCAATTAAAAAATTGTTTAATATTGTTTAATTCATAATTAAATAATCCAAAGTCCAATTTCAAAATGTGAAACATGTAATCCACTTAAAATTTGATGTTCTTTTCAAATATAAATTTTGTTTGCTGTTCTGAATAATTTAAATTGCTGAAAACAATTGTTTCTTGTTTATTGCATTTAAAATTGCCAAAATAATAACTTGCTCATTTTAAATCCAATTTCCACAAATGAAATATGTTTTCCATGCAAAATTAAACCCTCTTTTCAAATATAAACTTTGTTATCTATTTTGAACAATTAAAATTGGTGAAAACAACAGTTGCTTGTGTGTCAAGTTTAAGTAACCACATTTTCCCAACTTAACCAATGATTTCTAAAACTTGTTCCAATCCTTTTTCACTTGCATCTATCATTGTTACTTATTGTTATTTTGTTGTTATCTTGTCGTCATCATGCATGCATCATGTTCAACTACTTACACTTGTTAATCAAAGGTAGATCATTGCTTCAACCTAAAGCATTTGCCTCCATATGCAATTCTCATTGCATATGGATCCAATTAAATTGTGTTACTTGTCAAGTAGGTTACTTTGATGCATCTAGTAACATGACATGCATCATCCCATGTTTGTGCACCTATGCCATGTATTGATTGTTTATCTTTCTGCAATGTTTGTTTGCTTCTTCCCGGATATACGACGACGTTGAGACCGACGATACTTACGACATCCCTTCTAAGGATTTAGCTCAGTACCAGGCTACTGGGTTTTGCAGGCAAGTTATCACTCACATGAACCACCGTGTTCCTTTCAACATTGGTTACCGATACTTTCCGTTGTTCTTTTCTGCTAGCCTTAGTAGTAGTTGTTCTGTTACGAACCCATCACATGAATCCCTTAAACCTGATATTGCCTCATCTCCCTTCCTACAACCCATTGTTTGAGCCAGTGTCTTACTAGCATGCTTAGGTTGCTTTTGCTCGAGTCTGTTACCCGTTACTTACTGTTACTATATCTATTACGTTGTGGGGGCTCGATGTTTAATCAATCAATCATGCTAATGTTACTATTAATAATAAATTTGATGATAAGGCACCGGCAGGAGGCCCATGAGAGGTTTTGAAGCCTGCTAGTGTCGACCCTAATAGGAAAAGGGTCTTGTCTACTGATCCATGATGAGCGCACTACCCGCATTTGGGAAGCGAGTATGGGCGCCCCCCTCAACTTGACCTGATTCGCATCTCGTCCAAATCGCCTCATTTAGTTCGTGTTTTCCATTTGCCGCATCATGTTTTTGCGAGCCCAGGCCAGGGTGGAACTTTCGTAGTCGGCATATAGGGGGACACGTTCTTAGAGTGCTATGAGGGTCCATTTTCTTCTGGGCTCGATTAGCCGTGCGCCCAAGGTTCTTTGGGCTTGATGCGAAGAATGGTTGGTTGTGTAGAGTACCCCGCTTGGTGGAAGTGCATTTCCATCTGGCGGGTTATTCTTGAGTGTACGGCCAAATTGGTGCAACCCTGCAGGGATAATCTTCTCGAGAAGCCGTGTTTTCCGCGGTTATGGATTACTTGGTGAAAGTACTGGCTAACAAGTACTCAGGACAACTTAAACATAATGATCAAACATGTTACACCCCATGATTAATAACTTGATTAGTAATAGGCTTATTGACACAATAATTTGAACCATCATTATTACAACTGTGTGAGTTATCCTCGGATCGCTTCTTTGGATAAGGGGCGAGATCCAGGATGGGTTTGTTTGAAGTTATCTTTCCAGTTGGTTACAATCCTCGATCTTATCTCCTTTCTGATAGTCGGAAGTTGTAGTATGTTCTGTAGTTGGTTAGCGCAGCCAGTTGCAGCATCTTTTATATCCCCTTCCTTTCCGTTGAACCCAAGGCATCTGTGCTTGGTGTTGACGGGTTACACTTTGGTGAACTGTGAGTCTTGCTTGCCAGTACGTTTATGTACTGACCCCTTTGGGGCTGTGGTTTACGCAGACGACGATTCCGAGGATCTACATGGTGGCTACTACGTGAAGTTTGACGAGACTGCTGACGAGTAGATAGCGGACCCGGGCAGGATCCGAGACTTCGTGGATGGGCTCCGTCTTTTCGTTTCCGGCCTCTTAGGCCTATTTGGTTCTTGTCTGTACTCAGACATGTTGAATGCTTCCGCTGTGATGTAATGATGAATTGTTGGGGCATGTGCCCTCTGAATGATTGTATTTGCTATCTCTGCTCTAATGAGAGCCTTTTGCAAGTTATTTCAATCTTTTGTGTCGTAGAGATCTGTTGTGATATCACTTGTTAAACGCCGTTGACGTACCATGTGTGTATGGTTTGAAGTACGTCGACGGAAGTGCCTTCGATCTCTAGTGGATAGTTTACATCGACGATGGAATAGCAGGGCTTGTGTTGTCGCGCATAAGCGCAGGCCTACCAGGAAGCTGGGACGTGGGAGCAGTTATGCCCCATAATCCAAGCATCTGCTATCCAGTTCGTACGGTGAGTATCCCCTAGAAACCGTGGGTGCGACAGCACGAATCAGGGTGCGCCATAGAAATATGGCCTCTGACACCCAGCCCACTGATTGGTGTGGGGCCCACACGATTTCTGTGGCGCACCCCTATCTGGTGCGCCACAGAAATATGTATTTCTGTGGCGCACCCTGGGCCGTGCGCCACAAAATAATATTTCTGTGGCGCACCAGATACAGGTGCGCCACAGAATCAATTCCATAGATTGGCAATTCCCTACTAGTGAGTCTTCTTGAAATTTTCTGGGATGTACCACCGGGGCATCCCCAAGCTTAGGATTTTCACTCTTCTTGATCACATCATATCATCCTCTTCTCTCGACCCTTGAAAACTTCCTTCACACCAAAATTCTCACAATCTTCATTAGCAACGTTAGTGCAATCGAAATAATAAACTCACATGGTTCAGTTTCAACACAAGACTAGCAGTCAAAAAAAAATTAGCTACTGTCACAACTTCTTTTAAAACTCTTTTTCTCAAAATAACACCAAAAGAAAGAGATTAAGATGCAAATGCAATTACTGGCAGAAATCTGTCAAAACGGAACAGCAGACAGAGTTCGATTTTTTTTGAAAATCTTCTGTTGTTCAAATCAAAAAGTGGTAAACTAAGAAAAGTTGCGTATATAGACCAGGATTAAGAATTAAAAATCTGAGGTCATTTTGAATTTTCTGTGATTTTATACGTAATTAACAGTGGACAGCAGAAATCTGTTTCCTGCGCAGAAATCCAAAATATAGTGTCAACTTTTCACTAGAGGCTTTACTGGGCTCAACAAAAACACAAAATAAAAGATATAGAGGGGTTGATAAGGAAATAGAAAACACCCAGGTGCAAAGCACACCAAATAAAACAAAGTAAAACAGAGAAATAAAATGGGTTGTCTCCCGGTAGCGCTTTTCTTTAACGCCTTTCAGCTAGGCATAAAAGATCAACTCAAGTATTTTCAAGTGAAGAAGCATCAACATCATAATTTTCTCTAATAATAGAGTCAAAAGGTAGCTTCGTTATCTTTCTAGGAAAATGTTCCATACCTTTCTTGAGGGGGAATTGTTATTTAATACTCCCCTCTTTCATATCAATAATAGCACCAACAGTTCTAAGAAAAGGTCTTCCCAAAACAATAGGACAAGAAGAATTGCATTCAATGTTCATAACAAAAAAATCAACATGGACAAGGTTATTGTTAACCATAATAAAAAAACATCATCAATTCCACCAAGAGGTTTCTTCTTAGCATTATCAGCAAGATGAACATCCAAATAACAGTGTTACAGCGATGGTAGATAAAGAATATCATAAAGCTTTTGAGGCATAACAGAGATACTAGCACCAAGGTCACACAAAGCATTGCAATAAAAATCATTTAATTTTATCTTAATGATAGGTTCCCAACCATCATCTAATTTCCTAGGGATAGATGTTTCAAGTTTCAACTTTTCGTCCCTAACTTTCATGAGAGCATTGGTAATATGTTTAGTAAAGGCCATATTCATGGCACTAGTATTGGGACTTCTAGCAAGATTTTGTAGAAACATAATAACTTCAGAGATGTCGCAATCATAAAAATCAAAATTATTATCATAAAAAGTAATGGGACCATTATCTCCTACATCTCTAAAAATTTCAGCACTTTTATTAGAAGTAGTTTCAGCAATTTCAGGCAATTTAGCACGTTTCACCGAAGGAGTAGGGACTTTATTAACACCAACTACTTTACCATTGATAGTAGGAGGTTTACTAGCACTTGATGCTTCAGTTAGACTGGTGGTTGTGATAGTACAAACTCTAGCAATATTATTCTTTCTAGCCAATTCATCTTCTCTTTCCCACCTAGCACGTAATTCATCCATCAACCTAACATTATTATCAATTTGAACTTGCATGGCATTCAGAGTTTTACTTTGTTTAACATCTTGTGGCAAAACCTTCAGTTTTAGAAAATCAACATAAATAGCTAGGCTATCTACTTTAGAGGCAAGAACATATATTTTACTAAGCTTTTCCTCAACAGATTTATTCAAAGCAGTTTGTGTACTAATAGACTCTCTAATCATGTTTTAACGATCAGAGGTAGAGATTTTATTATTATTGTAGGAGTTGCCATAAGAATTACCATAACCATCATTAGGAGGATAGGGCTTAGAATTGTTTCCACCAAAATTATTTCTATAATCATTGTTGTTAAAATTATTATTTCTAATAAAGTTTACATCAACACGCTCTTCTCGGGCAACCAAAGAGGCTAAAGGAACATTATTTAGATCAACTTGAGCTTTACCATTAACAAGCATAGACATAATAGCATCAATCCTTTAACTCAAAGAGGAGAAACCCTCAACAGAATTTACCTTCTTACCTTGTGGAGCTCTCTCAGTGTGCCACACTAAATGATTTATCATCATATCATCATGAAGCTTTGTTGCATTTCCCAAAGTGATGGACATAAAGGTACCTCCAGCAGCTGAATCCAATAGGTTCCTTGAGGAGAAATTCAGCCCTTGCCAGAAGACTTCTTTCTCCCCAGCAACGGCGCCAGAAAATATCCTTGATGCTTGCGTTGGGAACCCCAAGAGGAGGGTGTGATGAGAACAGCGGTATGAATTTTCCCCTTAGTTAAGAACCAGGGTTATCAGTCCAGTAGGAGAAAAAGACCTTCGGAAGGTTGATGCCACTGAAGGTGGTGCTGGCGCTTCACCGGTGTCAGCAACAACGTGGAACCTGCACACAACACAACCAAAATACTTTGCCCTAAAGGTACAGTGAGGTTGTCAATATCACAGGTCTTGCTGAAAACAAAGATTAGTCGTATAGTGTGGAAAACAGTGTATGCTTGCAGAAAGTAAAGAGAGCAGGAAATTGTTGTGGTTTGTTTAATAGTGTGGAAAATGGACCGGGGTTCATAGGTTCACTAGTGGTGTCTCTCCATAAAAGTAACATGCTGGGTGAACAAATTACAGCTTGGCAATTAACAAATAGAGGTTGCACCGTAGTGCACAATATAACATGATGACTACTATGATATTTAGTGCGGGCATTACAACAAAATACATAGACTGAAATCCATCTGCATCTATGACTAATAATCCACCCTCAGGTTTTCATCCGAACGCCCTTAGGTATTAAGTTGCAAGCAACAGATAATCACATTAAGCAATGTGTGTAATGTAAGCAATGATTATACACGCGGGTACTCTCACCGTTGTTTTCTCCCTAGTGGCAACAAAACATCCTCCCGCATCATGTTTCTGTCACTCGAGCACAGGCGAAAAGGAGGCATGAACCCACTATCTAGCATAAATACTCCCTCTTGGAGTCACTAGCAACTACTTGGCCAGAGCAACCACTAGCAACAGAAAGCATGCAAGATCACAAATAACATAAGCAATAAAGTCTATAATCAACTTGGCATAAGGTCAATATTCATCGGATCCCAGAAAACACAGCATATAGAATTTCATAAGATCAATCTCGATCATGATAGGAAGCTCACGAGATCTAAATATGGAGGCATATGAGGAGGAGACAACCACCTAGCTACTGATATGAACCCGTAGTCCAGGGATGAACTACTCATGTATCACTCCGGAGGCAGGCATGGTGACGTAGAAGCCTCCGGTGATGATTTCCTCTCCGGCTGGGTGCCGGAAAATAGCTCAAGAACCCTCCTGATCTAGGGTTGACGACGACGGCGGCTGCGGAACTTTTTCGGGATTTTTTATCAGGTGTCCAGGGTTTTCCATCCGGGGGGAATAAATAGGGGAAAGGGCAGAGGCGGTGGAGGCCAGGGGGCTCACACCCATAGCTGGCGTGGCCAGGGGGACCCGCGCCACCCTATGGTGTGGCCCTCCTGTTGCCCGTCTTCGATTCCTCTTCGGTGTTCTGGATGCTTCCGGGGAAAATAGGCACTTCGGGATTTGTGGGGTCCAATTTCGAGAATGTTTCCTGAACAACTTTTCTGAAACCAAAAACAACAGAAAACAGGGAACTAGCACTTGGCATCTTGTTAATAGGTTAGTCCCAGAAAACGTATAGAAATGCTATAAATAAGGGAGAAAACATGTAGCAATTGGCATAATATGATCATGGAGCATCAGAAATTAGGGATACGTTTATGACATATCAGGGAACTGCTACTAAGGTGTCTATCCACACGGTCGCCTTGTGGCGTGCCAACGAGGACGGCCCCAACGTCGACACGCGCCACTACGGCGGCTCAGGTGGCTCGACTCCACGGGGCGCCATGGACGACATCGACGAAGGGAGCATGCACGGCTCGGGTGGTCTCCCCCACTCCCCCCATCTCCTCCTCCCACGGGCCGTCGCGTGATGGGCTCGGCCTTTTCCGCCGGATCGCTGCCCACCGCTCGGCGGCTGACATGCTCCCCGGTCTGGATGAACCAAGCACTGCACGGTTCAACCAACTCCTGGCCCGCCATCTGCAGTCTGAGTTCTCTGACACCTCAGCCCACCAGGTAATTCCCGCTCGTGGCCTAGTTTCGTCTCGGGTTTTTTGCATGTCTCTCCTTTCTGTAACTACTGTTTCCCGCTATCAGTGGCTCGCCGCCATGATCTCGACTGCGGCCCCGTGCTCTCCCACGCCCCCGGTTGCTCGCACGGCCTCTTTCTTCATCGACCTGACCGAGTCACCCGAGAGGATCGACAACCTCGTGCCGCAGGCCCCCGCGTGGCCATGGACCTGATCGACCTCACTGACAGTGTTGACGACCTCGCCCACACCATCTCCCGTGCGCACCTCGACAGCTCAGCCTCGACCATCATGCTCCTACACTCGGGAGAGGACCATGAGGTGACGGTCTGTCGCCATCGCGGGCAAATGAAGCGCGCTGCTGACTCGGCCTTTAAGGCCCGCCGCAGTTCTCGCCTTGCTGCCAAGGAGTCGGCTTCATTCTGCGACATGTTGGGCAAGGCCAAGGCGGTGAAGGCTTCCAAGTTCAACAACTCTAAGCGCTCTCCACGCCTCCGTAAGGCAATTGCGGACGCGGGGATCACCGAAGGATTCCCTGAGTTCATTGCGCTGCCACATATGCAAGACCTCGGCGCGGCGTGCGACGTGAACCCTTCCGCTCTGGTGGACTCCGAGTCTGCCTAATGTCGCACATCACTTCTGTTCCTGTTCGTGGGCGTTGTGGATTAGCTGCAGCCGCCAGTGCTTTCCCCCTAGTGCCGATCATGCACACCATTCCCGTCTGTTTGTAGTTGCGTCTGCTTGAGTGGTCCCCTTACTTTTTGCCGGTCTGTTCTCCCCACTGCTCCCTGAAATCCATGGCCTTTTTCACCGATATATATGCATGATCGAGGTTTGACGTATTTTGGGTGGTGCTCGTCTCATTTCCTATGAGTTGCTCTGATTTCATCGTTGTCTTGTGGAATGTTAGAGGCCTCGGAGACTCGGACAAATGCACCCAGGTGAGCGCGGACATCCTCGTCATTAAACCTCACATACTAGCTATCCAGGAAACCAAACTCCCGTCGATCACCACCTCTAAAGCCACCTCCTTCCTTCCTCCTAATCTCTGTACTTTCGAATATAACAGCGCGGTTGGTTCCGCAGGTGGGATCCTCACGGCATGGGACCCCGCCAGATTCTCCCTTCTTTCTACTCTCAGTACAAGGTTCATCCTCTCCCTCGACCTCAGGTCCACCCTTGATGGGTCCCTGTTACGGATTTCTAACGTATATGCCCCCTGCCTGGCTTCGGATAAGCAGGTTTTCCTTGAGAGCATTGATAGGCACGACCCTGGTGACCTTGTTCCGTGGCTTCTCGAGGGCGACTTGAACCTAGTTAGGTGCCCTAGAGACCGCAACAACTCTAACTTCTCGCGGTCTGACGTGGAGATGTTCAACGAGTGCATCGACCATCTATGCTTAATCTACCTTCCTCTCCGTGACCGTAGTTATACTTGGTCCAACCGCCGCTCGAACCCTACGCTCATCCGCCTTGACCGTGTGTTTATAAACAATACTTGTAACGCTCTCTTCCCATAGTCCTCGCTTCTCTCCTCTACCAGGGATACGCCTGACCACGTTCCCCTGGTCGCTACTATCTCCACGACAATCCCTCGATCTGGTGTCTTCCGATATGAACGATCTTGGGCCTTACACCCCTCCGTTCGCCTCAGCGTTGCCCGTGCCTGGAGGTCATCGTTCCGCCGTGACTCTACTTCTAGGTTGGTTGCCCATATAAAATGATGCCGAGTAAGTTGCAAAATGAGGACGAAAAAACTGCGCCGGCGATCGTTCGGCAAACCGACGCTCGTGTGCTCATCAGCCTGCTCGATAGGCTGGAAGAAAACCGCCCACTCTTCCCTCTGGAATCTTGTCTTCGCTGCCTCACAGCGTAAGCCCTCCGCACCTCCGTCCTTGAGCGGGCTCTATATTGGCGCACTAGGGCTAAGGTCCGTTATGCTGTTGAGGGAGATGAAAACACTCAGTTTTTTCATGCCTCCACCTGCTGTTGTAAAAGGCGCAACGCTATCCCCTCTCTCCTTGTTAAAGGATCTACCATCCATGACCATGAGGCTAAGGTGAGGGCCCTCAAAATTTTCTTCTCCAACCTTCTTGGCTCCACGCAAACTCGCTCCTGGTGCTTCAACCTAGAATCACCTTATACCCATTCCCGCAATCTTCCTGACGCCCTCACCGCCCCTTTCAGTGCCGACGAAATCCGGGGAGATTTCTTAGCTATGAACTCCAACGCTAGCCCTAGGCCGGACGGGTTTGGACCGAGTTTTTACACCACCTTTTGGGACGTTATTGGTGCTGACGTCCGCCAGGTTTTCGTTGATTTCCATGGTGTCCTTACGGACTTATCCCGCATAAATCGTGCATTCTTGATCCTTCTCTCCAAATCCGACTCTTCCACGACCCCCGCGGACTTCCGTCCCATCAGTTTGCAAAAATGCATCATGAAAGGGATCACTAAGGCCCTTACCTCCCGCTTACAGCTCCACATCCATTCCCTTGTGAATGGTGATCAAACCGGGTTCCTTTCAGGCCGTAGGATCTCCGAGAATATCGTCTACGCCACTGACCTTGTTCGGTGCTGCCACATTAGACGTGCTCCCACCCTCGTCTTCAAAATTGACTTCAGGAAAGCCTTCGACTCCGTTAACTAGTCTAGACTCCTAAGGATTCTCGCTGTTTGGGGATTCAACACTACTTGGTGTGGCTGGATTCAAAACATTCTTAGGGATGAACTTGGTCACCTTCTTCATCTTCGGACCAATCCCGAATAGAGGGACCAGCTCGTGACTTACCGGGTTGGACGACATTGGGGATACAAACGGTATCCTGGGTGTCGTAGGCGGTCTCGTCATCATCTTCTCGGTCTTTGGTCCAGTTGGCAGTAAAGACCTCACTGTCCTCCTCTCGCTGGCGTGGGATGTGCTGAGATTGCAAACAGATAGCACAGTGAGTTGAGTTCTAAGCTAAGGAGTTCTACTCGGAATAGCATGCAAACATAAAGCATATAAAGCTAAGGAGTTCTACTCGGAATAGCATGCAAACATAAAGCATATAAATCTAAGGAGTTCTACTCGGAATAGCATGCAAACATAAAGCATATAATGCAAAGGAGTTCTACTCGGAATAGCATGCAAACATAAAGCATATAAAGCTAAAGAGTTCTATTCAGAATAGCATGCAAACATAAAGCATATAAAGCTAAGGAGTTCTACTCGGGATAGCATGCAAACACAAAGCATATTAGGCTAAGGAATTCTGTTTAGTATCAGAGTGCGAACAGAAGGCATAGAGTACTAACCTGCTCAATGGGACGGTCGCGGCTATATGGCTCGAAGCTGTACGCCCAGTTCTCGGTGAGGGATGTTTGCATGATGGACCGTGCCCAGACGGCCACCTCCGCCTTGCTCAGCTCGAACATAGTCGTCCGAGTACAGTCCCGAGCACCACTCATATAGCACATCTTGTGCACTCGGCTCTGTAGCGGGATCACTCGGCGTGAGACCCAGCAGGCGATGGGGTCATCCTGCATCAGCCCAGCCTTCACCAACTCGGTGAGGCGCTTCTCGACCGAGAGGACATCATGAACATTCTTTGACAGATCATAACCCCAATTCTGCCCAGAGGGCGGTCAGTTGACGAATGCTGGAAGCCCTATTCGGTTCTCTATGTGTTTTCCTTCCTCAGGGGCTACGTTCTTGACGTAGAGGAACCCCCGCTGCCATTTGCAAACGGTGTCCAATCCCTTCACTCGCGGGTGATGACGAGTCGATCGCTGGAGCATCATCGCGCCGCCGGTCCTTGTCATCTCGCGGGGGCCAGTGGAGCCGCTAGGTCTTGGAACCTTTTGGCGGCAAAGGAAGAAGTATCGGGCCCAGGTGTGGATTGTTGGATAGACCCCCAGAAAAGCTTCACACAGGGCGGCGTGTGTGGAAAGCATAACTATGGCGTTGGGACGTAGATGATGGGGTTGAAGGCCAAAGTGGCGGAGGAATTCGGCAAAGAAATCTAAGACAGGAAGGCCAAATCCCCTTTTGAAGTGTGACAAGAAGACGACATACTCACCTTCTTGTGGTTCCGGCTCGATCTCGTCGCCGGGATGGCGGCAGACGACGCCGGGAGGGATGCGGCGCGTATTAACGAGCCAGGTGCAGTCCTCCGTCGTCACGTCCGAGCCTTCCCATCCGGCTCGGGCGGCAGCGTTGGGATTCCTGGGCGCCATGGAGGCGGAGATGCGCGGAGAAGATGGAGATCTCAACGGAGT
>CM054061.1:314862869-314950154 GCA_028641055.1 Alopecurus myosuroides
AGAAGTCCAAATTTCTTGGCTATTCTTACTTAAGCTCGATGTGACTCGCACTAAAGTGGCATGATTTGTTCGCTTACGATTACAGTCAGCCATGAAACCCGACGGGGCTTGACTGGCCACGTTTTCGTATAGATGTAACAGCATGGTATCCACGCGAAAGCCGGCTTACAGTACAAGATAGTCAAAAGGGTCATCTAAACCACAAGTTATGCAGAGTATAAGGCTAACAGCTGGAAACTCAACGATTATTAAGCATAACTTCAAATCCTATGTGAAACGACTCAGGGATCTTTGTGAATCTAGCAGCAGGCAACTCGTTCTCCTTTCAAGATCACGTGTCCTAGACTTGGAAATCCGGGTCTGGGTGATTTGAAATCTTGAAAGAGAAAAATTTGCTTACTTGTTAGAATTCCAAAAACCCAAATATCCGAGTCTTGGGGACTTGGGGACTTAGAAGCAAATCCGCTTGTCAACACCCATGAGACCCGGAAACCGAGTTTCACAAAAGGAACAATAAAGAAAGCCGGATATCGAGAGCAGATGAGTTCAAAAGTGGATAAATTTAAAAGGCCAAAAGAGGCACAAGAGTATATCAAGACCTTATCATACATCACAAAATCTCGGTGAAAGATATCAAAGGTGCACAGGCGCACCAACCAAAATATAATCGTTTAAACAACGCATCATAAGAAGAGGCATCAAATATCAGGTATCACTCGGCGTTCATCTTGGCCTTGCCCTTGCCATCGTTGGTGGTAGCAGCAGCACCCGGATCAGTAGTACCAGCCCGCGCAGGAGGTGCAACGACCGGTGTTGAGGTAGCGGGGGCAGAGCCGGCTTCAGCTTGCTTCTTGGCAGCCTCCGCCCTCAACGCAGCAGCTTCCTCCTTCCACCGAGCCAGCATATCATACGGCTCGGGAAGATCCGACTTAATCGCTTCACCAGCAGCATCATATGCAGGAACAAGGATATCAACATCCAGGTCGTCAGCGATTACGCTGGCCGGGTAGCGGACCTCCTTCTGGACAGCCTGAAAATCCTTCACTGAGAACTTGGACCCATCAAGCTTGAACTCCGGGAAGCCGCCCATAAGCTTCACTAGCTCGAGCTTGGGGAAATAAGCCTTGGCAAGTGCAAGCCCCCGGGTTACTCCAACCCGGCAAGACGAGCGTTTCCAGTGCCAAATCCACTCAGGAATAGTGGAGAAAGCATCCAGCATCCTCTTCAGATTGACATGTCCTTTACCCGGCCACCGTAATTCCTGAAGGATCCATTTGGTTCCGGCACATAGCTGCCGGATAACGCTCTTCATAGTTTTCAGCCTGGCAACGTCATCCTCATCCGGCATCGTTTCGTCCGGGCCTGAAGAAATGGAAACATAAGTCGGGAAAACTCTGGCTATTTATCAAAAGGATAACCCGGAGGAAGAAACGTACCAAGTAAAGCATGATACGTGTCAGCAATTTGGACAGAAAGGCTTGTTAGATCATCCTCTGCTTTGTGAGCCCTTTTCCTATACTTCCTCATTATCATCCTATTCCTCCTGGCCTCAGCCTCGGCTGCTTCACGCAGAACCACCTCCTTTTCAATGAGCTTGGTGGCATCTGCCAGTTTCTCCTCAGATTGAGTCACGAAAGACTGCATGGATGCAAACAAGGATTAGCCGGGTAGAGGGGCAAGTTATCAGTCGCTTGTATCATAAAGTCCCAAGCAAATGATGAATCAATTCACTCGGAACTTGGGGACTGGATAAGGACACAAGAAACGTCAGTCGGATTTACCTCGTGTTTGGCTATTAAAGCCCCCAAGATGTTTTCTTCATTAGCCCTTAAAGTGCGCCGGGTTTCCAGCATCTGGGCAAACGTCAGTTCCTCGGGTCGAGTACCGGAAGAGCCGGCAGCCTGGTCGCCTGGTGGGGGAGCTCTCCCCGCCCTTGGGGTCGAGACCCGGACAGTTTGAGTATCCGGGTTGGGAGAACCCATCCTTGTATCCAGAACCTCGATCTCCTCGTCCACTGGTTCCGATGAGGAAGGAGACCCGGCGGCTCGGGGAAGTGGATTGTTCAGAGGGCCTTGTTCCTGGTTATTCTCAGTATCACCGCCAGTCGCGGCATCTACGTTCTCAGTCGGCTCCTCTGCTCGATGGTTATCCGTCTCTACATTTTCCGGGTCACTGACGGTGACTTGAGTGCTAAAGGAAAGATGAGAAGAGGCAGTTATCAGTGGTGGTGGAAACTTGTCAGACGTCAAAGGAAATCATATAGCAAAAACTTACCCGGCATTCACGGTGTAGTCCGGCGGGAGCTCGCCGCTGGAAGCAGATGAAGTCGTCACAGGGACCACTAACGGAACCCGGAATTGCCCGGCACGTGGATGGTTAGGAGAAGGGTGGCGTCGAGGAGAGTCGGAAGGACGAGACGGAGGAGCACTGGCACGATGGACGGAGGAGGTAGAGATGCCCGGGTTAAGGGGATCTTCACCCGGGGAGCTCCGAGTTACTCTGCGTTTGGCTGGGAGAGAATCCTTCAAGCACGACGAATTTGATAATTGATGGTTAAGTCGTCGCATGGCGTCAAAGGAGTAAGGTTCAGAGGATAACGAGGAAAAAGGAACCTTGGACACTGCCCCTCTGGACTTCCTCTTGGCTCCAACTGTTGCTTCTTGATCAGATTCGGTTGCCTCCGGGTCATCCTCGTTGGTCTCACCTTCGTCCTCCAGCCCTGCAAACCGGGTGTGTGTTCGTGGGAAAAAGTTAAATGGGAGGAAAATGATGCAAGTAAAGATGATACAAGTTCCGTGCAAATACCTTCACTATCATCGGCCGGCTCGTCCTCTTCTTCCGGGTCTCTGGAAGGGGGGGAGGGTTCAACTCTCCAGAAGGGGTCATCAGCCTAAGACAAAAGAATGAGACTAAGGTTAGAAGTTGTATCAAGTCAAAATGTGGAAATAAGTTATGAATATCGGATATTACCGCTGGAGCAGGGTTTTCCCGAGTAAATGGGGGTAACCCGGCGATGCCCTTTATCACCTCTAGCTTCTCTGTCAAGAAGCCCTTGATGGTCTTGTTGCTGTCGCCGGTCGCAAAGCTCTTGGTGGAGTATCGGAGTGCATCCGTGGTATGCCCCGAGTACTCGCACATCAATTTGGTGCGGATGGAGTTGGGTTGGATCCGAAAATCAACCCACGTTTTCACTAAATTGAGCCCAAGGAGGCCTTGGGCTGAGAGGATGGCTATCTTGGCTAGCGAGGGAAGGATTGCCTCCCTGTCAGAGTCTGGTGCAAAGGCATTGAAAGACTCGGAAGGTTCGAGGAGGTTCTCCGAGTAGCCCGGCAGTTTCTTTTCGCTGTCTGGGGAGGTATCGTGGCAATAAAAGAAAGACAGCTGCCAATGTTTGACGTGGGAGTTTAAATTGAGGGTTGGCATCAGTGAATTCTTGCGGCGTTGGATGGATACCCCGCCGCAGGTAAGAAGTGCTCCGTCACCACTTTCGCGGCACGGCTTACACTGGAATAGTTCGATGAAGAGAGTCAAACTTGGCGGTATGCACAAGTACGACTCGGATAGAACGATGAAGTGGGTAATATTCAACATAGAGTTAGGCCCTATGTCGAATACCCGGAGGCCATAATGGCTTAAGACCTCCCTAAAGAAAGGGTGACCCGGAGGACGGAATCCCCGGGTCAGGTGCTCTACGAAGCAGATTACCTCGTTATCGGCGGGTGCGGGCCGGGTCTCGTTGCCCGGCGCTCTCCAGTGAATGTCCTTCTGAGAAGGGGGAATTCCTAATTCGGCTAGCTCGTCCAACTTGGCCTTTGTAGCTGTGGAACGCCCCCAGTTGGCGGATATGGTTTGGGTAGTCCTTGCCTGAGTCGGCTGTTTTCCTTGCCGTTTGCGAGCCATGGGATCAACCTGCAAAACACAAGAAAAAGAGGCATAGGAAATAAGACCCGGAAGTGTTGGATTATCCGAGTATAAGGTATCAAGAAAGTATGAAGCTAAGAACTATCCGGGTATCACGCTATGAGGTGGAGGTTACAAGGTATCCGGGTGTTAAGTATAACTGTGGAGATTATTGGTCACTTACGTATGGAAAAGCATTTGGGGAAGATGGATGGTTGCCCATGTATCTACTGCAAGCAAAATAGCTGGAAAGGGAGGATTTTCCGGGTGTTAATGCAATGAGCGGAAAATCGAGGAGGAATAGATCTAGATGAGAAAATTTGCGAGCGATTTTACGGGGGATTTGGTGATTAGTAATGGTAGGAGGATGAGTTGTAATTATCAAGCAGGTGGTTAAAGGAGTTGGCGAGCATCAAATCGATCTAATTCGATGCAACCGGAAGAACGACTCACGGGTTGACCTAGATCCAATCCTGGATGAATTGAAAAATTGCGGGGCTAAATTAAACGAATGCAAGGGGCTTACTGGAGATATTGGAGTCTAGCGCGACGGCGGCGAACGGCGTGGCTCGAATGCCCCTTTGCGACTCTTGGCGAGTGGAACGAAGGCGCGGCGGTGAAGCTTGACGGCGGCGCGAGATGGCTCGAGGGCGAACGCGTCCGGCGGCGGCTTTGCTTCGATGGCGAGCACGAATTTCTTGCGGTAGTGTTGCGAGGGTGTAAGGAGCAAGGAAGGAAAGGGGAAACTGAGGCGGAGCGATGGGTTTTAGGTTACCCTCTGAGAACTATTTATAAGGTGAGGGTGAGTCTATCTCAACGGCCAGAAGCCGGAAATTGTGGGGTAATGGCTATCTACGTGGATTCTGCGAGATATGCGCCAAATATTGAGCAAAGTATCTGGACAAAAAAGAGAAGGAGATCCACCCCGTGATATCAGGATCGGTTATCGAGTATGGGATCTTGACATTTTTATCAGGGTTTAAAACCTGGAAAATTAAACCAAAGTGTTTGGGGGAAAACCCGGGTTACTATATGGCCACCATGGAGTAAGGCCTAGCTGTCTATCAAAGCATCTTAACCCGGCCTCCGTATGCTTGTGTGTTTGATTTCTTTGCAGGGAATAGCGAGCGCTTCAAGGAAGGATCTGTGAAGCCCAAGCTATTCTGGGGACTACTGATGGAGGGATAATAACCCGGTAGGCCCAACTCCAAGGAGTAACCCGGCCCAAAGGACGCTGCGCAGGATCCGGCTAAGGATAAAGAAACTTTTGGAAGGCCCAAGCTTGTAGGCCCAGTAACCCGGATTGTGGGTTATGGTAAAGGAAAGTTAGGGTTTGTGCGCCGTGTCCGGGTAGGATCCAGGGTGCGCCTTGGAGGGTAAGCCAGGGGGTACGGGTGCTTTATAAACCGACCCCTAGGAGTAGTTGTTTGAGATCTAAGAACCCTAGCAATATCGCTTGATATCGAGCATCTAGTGTAACCTCAGAGTTGAGTTATTATATCAAGATCGGAGACTCGGCGACTTTGATTGCCGGCTACCAGATCGAGTTGCATCATGTTTTCCTCTGAGCTAAACCCTCTCCCAAACTCCTGTGTCGTCTTGCCCAAGATCAGTTACCCCCGGTAACGTCTGCCGTGATTATCCCACGACAATGGCCGTTCGCGGTCTGAGGGCTAGATATGATGGGACCATTCAAAACTGCAAGAGGCGGACTTACACATCTACTCGTTGCAGTGGATAAATACACCAAGTGGGTGGAGGCGAAACCCATCAAGAAACTTGACGGTATGACTGCCAGAAATTTCATCATTGATGTAGTCATGAGATAGGACATTCCACACAGTATAATCACCAACAACGGGACAAATTTCTCTATTGGAGAGTTGGCAAAATATTGCCGACAAACGGGAATACGCCTAGATCTTACATCTGTGGCTCACCCACAATCCAATGGGCAGGTTGAAAGAATGAATAGCTCAATCCTGCAAGGAATACGGCCATGACTCGAATCTCCTCTTCGTAGAGCAGCTGGAGCATGGGGTAGAAGAATTACCTTCCGTGCTTTGGAATATTCGAA
This sequence comes from Alopecurus myosuroides, assembly GCA_028641055.1. Classification (NCBI taxonomy): domain Eukaryota; kingdom Viridiplantae; phylum Streptophyta; class Magnoliopsida; order Poales; family Poaceae; genus Alopecurus; species Alopecurus myosuroides. The sequence goes on from CM054061.1 coordinate 314,868,847, forward strand.
CGACGCCAAATAGATCAACAGGGAAAACTCCGTTCTTCTTGGTTTATGGCACATAAGCAATGCTTCCAACGTACATGCTCCATGATAGACCAAGAGTGCTGGCTTACGGTGACTCCGATGCCGAATGTGCATGACAGGACATCGTCGATCTTTTATAAGAAGAATGAGACTTTGTGCTTCAAAGATCCGCAATTTTTCAGCAAGGATTGAGAAGATATCATAGTCGGAAAATCAGGCATCGATCTTTCAAAGAAGGTGACCTAGTGCTAAGATTGGTGCAAGAAAGGAAGCACAAGTTAGCCCCAGTCTGGGAGGGACCATTTGTCATTAGAAAAGCTATGAAAAATGGATCTTATTATCTTGTAGATATTCGAGACACGGAAGATGATCCCAAACGTCCGAATCGCAAAAGAAAGAGGAAGATAGATGTTGAATTAGGAGAGACAAAAAGGCCTTGGAGCATCCAGCAGTTACGTCCCTTCTACACTTAGTTCCATTTCTATGTAAACATCTTTGAGACCATGAAATAAAGTTGTCGGAATTCATGCATTACTGGTTTATCGGTTTTCATACAAAGCATAAGTCCGTCTTATCTATTTCCCAATGATCTTTCAAAATACTCAATGTTAACCCGAATTCTGCCTGCGTGCTCGGAGTTATAAAACTGAATGCTTCTCAGCCTAAGGAGGCTTAAGGAACCCCAGATTGTGCCTGCGTGTCTGAGTTTCATACATTTTCCAAAATTCCTTACTTTCTCTAAGTATTATCTTATTGTTTGTATGTTAGGTCACTGAAATTAGTAAGTAAAAAATGCCTTTAGTACGATCCATGATTCCGAGTTTCGACTGATTAGTTATACACAGTCACTTGGCGTGAAGATTATGTACTATCGAGCCATTTCAAACACTAAGGACAGTTAAGACATGTGAACCATAGAACTTAGAAGATAAAGGAATTAAAACTCGGAAAACTTGCAAAGACTTAATAATTTAACTGCAAAGGCGGAGTACTTGTTTATACAAAAGAATAGATAGCATTACAATAAGTGTTACATTGTAAGTGCTTCTATTTTCCTATCTTCTACCCAGGAATTCAAGCAGATTATTCGGCATCCGAGTCTTCGTCTTCGCCGCTGGATTCCTCTGGAGTTGTCAGAATCTCTTCCTCGAGGTAGAAGGTGGAGATGTTCACCATATTGGCAATCTTGGTGGCGTGGCCTTTGATTTCATCAAAGATCCTGGCCCGATGAGCGTCCGTGTATCCCTTAGGAATGCTGGATGCCACGCGCCAAGACTTGGCGGTGGTATCGTGCATACGCATGAGCCCAAGGGCCATGCGTGCACCACCGCGAGCCGCGGAGCGGAACCAAGACTCCTTGCGGTTCACCACCTCCACGATTGCTTCCGGAAGTTTTCTAACTTCCGAGAACTCCCCTGATTTGTCGGGAATGTACTTATCAATAAGAAACATCCCCGCAGCTTTGAGCGCGGTGAAGACCATCTCGAAAGCCCGGATTCTTTCGATCCGGGTTAGCTTGGGGCTACCTTCTGTTTCAAATCAACAAAAGAAAGTTAAGGAAAGCAGAAGAAGGGAAAAAGACAAAATCCGGTAAAATTCAAAATACTTACCGATGATGCGGTCCATCTCCATGCCTTCCTCCAGGCGCCGGTTTAGGGCATTCTCCAGGTCCCTGATGGTGGTTTTGTCCTTCTCGGCCTGGTTGGAAGCCTTGGACTCGGCAATGCCGACAGCTAGTTAGCTATCCTCCAGGACTTTCTGGAGCTTCACAGTGATTTTGTGAAGCTCCATGTTTTCCTTGCGGAGGTTCTCCGCATTGCCGACATCTTCAGCAATTTGTTTGGATTTCGCCAAAGAAGTTGAAAATCAAGTAAAAGGAAGAGTTAGAAACTCGGAAAATACTTTAGGAAAAATTCCAAGCAAAAGCAGTGGAAAACCTTACCTGCTGATTCATCCAGCTTTTGCTGAACGGAGGCCAGCTCATATTCTTTCTCTTCAAGAATATCAAGAAGGGTTTTCACCTCCTTATTCTTGATGCTGAGCTTGTTGAAAATCTCCATGTTAATGGTTTCAGCTGTTTGCTGAAACATGGAAAAGAAACAAATCGCTTAAGTCAAAAAATCAAGCAAGGTAATGGAAAAAGCATTAAGTCAAAAAAGTATACTTTTGACAAAATGCTTGGGGGCTAGAGATATTACCTGGCTCATCCGTTGCAAACCTGACAAGTTCTCGTTGAATTCTTTTGCATACTCTACAAAAAGAATCCCAACGTGGCAAAGGCCGTCCTGGATGACCTGCTGAGGTGAAAATATGAAGTTATTCCTTACAATAATCCCGTCTTGCGGCCAAGGACGGATTAAGGGAGCAGGAGCAAAGTGTTTTGTCGCTCACGGTTTCATAAATCCGTGTTCATCAAAGGGATCTTCCTTTACCTTGAACTCCTTGTTGAATGTCGGGATTGGCTCCTGCTCTGGAACTCGAGAAGGACCTCCCACCTCAGGCACCGCCCTTTCCCTCACGTCCATTTCAGCACAATGGGCTGGCTGGTCTGCTGGGTTTCCTCCTCCCTGGCAGCAGTATTTTCCTCCGCGGCTGCGACTGGAGTGTCGGGAACAGTAGCAAGAGAAGGCTATGTCCCTCTCCGGGCAACAAACTTGATTTTCTTCCGGACTTTTGGCTTCAAAGTTGTTGGAGCCAGGCTAGAAAGAGAAAATTCGAGAAGTTAGAATCCCGAGAAAAGAAAAGAAAAGAACTCCTGCGACAAAATGTAGAGAAAACAGAAAACTCGGATGTTTTACCTGGAGGTAGCGACGGGAACCCATCAAGTTCAACCACTTCTGGAGTGGTGGCAGGCTTCTTACGTTTCTGTCCACCAGCAAATTTGGCACGCAGAGCATCCAATTCAGCGTCGGACGCAAGTTCCGAGTCAGGAAGGGTTGTAAGCTGTCAAAAAAGACAAAGATTCCGGTATGATTAAAACATTCGAGAAAAGGGAAAGTGAGAAATTTGCCTAAAGGAGAAAAATTTTACCTTTGGAGCTGGATTCTTAGCATGATACATTTCTCGGCTTTCTTCATACTGATCTCGAGTAGAGATCAATTGATCCAGCCATTTCTTGAAGTTCTTCTTCAAGAAACCCTTGTCCGTCGTCCTCATTTTGTCATCCGGACCCGAGTATGTGCACATTAGCCGGGTTCCGCGATAGGCTAATGGCTGGATGCACCATCCGATCTAGCACAAAACTGTGTCTGTGCGGGTGAGAGGAGGAGAGGCGGATACAAGCTTGGCTATGCGCCGCTTGATCCTCATCAGATCTGCTAGCAGAGTCTGGACCGAGTCCACAGCCCAATTATCTTGGTGTGTGGCGGCGGAATTCTCGAAAGGTGGAATGCCCGTCTCCTTTCCAGGAAATGGGACATCTTCGTGATAAAAGAAGGAATCCGTCTAAAATTTGACGGATTCTGAGGTTTTGATATTGGGGAACCAATCCTCCCTAAACCTGCGGAGGGTGAAGGAAATGGTTCCGCAAGTTGGGAGTGCGCCCTCAGAAGGGTTTTGCTTAACCCCAAAGCAGTATTGCCAGAAATCTAGCCTAGGTTCTATTCCTAATTAGCCTTCGTAAAGGGCTTGGAACCCGGCGAGATAGAGAATAGAATTTGGTGGAAGATTATGCGGCCGAATGTTGTAATGGTCAGGGACCTGGAGGAAAAAGGAAGAAGGTGGGAAACCCATACCTCTATTTATATGAGAGGCTAGGAGAACTCTTTCTCCAGGTTTTGGCAGTGGCTCGGAGTCGTGTTCCTCAAACTGCCATTTTTCCTTAACAACGAATCCTTCCTTCTCCATAGCTGGGTGTCGAGACATCGTAGTAGAATTCATAGACGGGGGTGCCATGAGACTACCGATAGAGATGTGGGGGGACGTGGTCGTATGACGAACAATGACACCAGGGTTTTACCCAGGTTTGGTATGTCGCAATTAGGCGGCGTTCCTACTCCTGCAATCTCACTAAATCAGGGCTGAAGCCTGAAGTATACAAAGTACAATGTGACAAGGATCAACCTCTCGGCGAGTTAGCCTCTAGCTTGTCGCTTCTAGCTCTCTTCTCCTGCCCGGCTTTATATAATAGCCGGGTTAGGGCTTACAGAATAGGAAACCTAGAAGACTACAGTATGTTCTAACTTGGAAGGCAATAATTCGCCTTCTACTCCAAGCCGTACCACATGGGTCGTGGTTTGGGTACTTCTAGAATCTGGCTTCCGCGCGTCAGCTTACTGGGCCGCCTAATGGACCGTAACCCATTACCATTCAGGTCACCCTGGTAATCCGGCACTTTAGGACACCATCTGATATACCCCTAATTGGTATATATCCGACAGTATCCCCCAAGAAGGATTAAGACTTCAATTCTCCGTCTTTCGTCAAATTTGCATTCTTTCCGAGAAATATTGGCTTTTCGTCTTGATTATTCTTTTCCTTCAAATCATGCTATAACGCGAAACGCGGATTCTGGATAATCCTCCTTTTTCTTCCATGAACCTTCGTGGAGAAGGAACTTCCTACGTCAGCGATAAAATCATGCTGACGTCAGGGACGTTTGGGTTTCGAGTGTGAAACCCTGAAACGTATCTCTGACAGATTCTCGTGGGAAAAGATAGCAATAATCACATGTCGATTTATTTCCCGGATTTTTCGGCGAATGACACACGTTGAGCATCCAACGGTCAAAAGTGTCGTTAGCGCGCATCATAAAGGATTTCCGGCTATAAATAGCCCACTTCATCCCCTCCGGCAATCCTTCCGCTCTCCTCTCACCTTCCAGCTCAAGCGACATAGCCCCCGAGCCTCAGTCCAGTGAGAACAAAGCAAAGCTCGTGCTTGCGCAAGCACCGTTCCCGGACTTCTCGTCGGAGAGCCTCAGGTCCTCGTCATGCCGCCAAAGTATGGACTCGCCACGCGTGTCTCAGGAACTTTCCGTCGCCGCGGACATTGACGACATCATCAACACGATGGAACCGTTGGTGAATTCGCCGAGACGCGTGATGGCTCCCAAGTGCAGGAGATCAATTGTAGTACTTTTCGAATTAGAAAGGTTGTCGAACCCACGAGGAGCAGAAGGAACTGGTAAGCACATTAGCAAAGGAATAATAAAAGCAACAGGTGTTTTTGTGTTTTAATTGTGTAGTGCAAGTAAAGTAAAATGCGGAAAGTAAATTGCAGTAAGTAGTAGGTCTCAATGACAAAGCCCAATCCTCTAATGCACAAGAGGACAAGCTCAAGTGTGTGTTTGTGTCTTATATGTGGAAAACGTTCCCGAGGGTTGCACGGATTTAGCTGGCATAGTGATTCATTGCATAACATGTTTGTATATCTTGTCTAGTTTTAATCTTCTTAGGACGGAGCCACAAATAGGAATAGCTAAATAAATAAACTATCACCCCTTATGATGGATCACGTGGCCAATTAAATGACAGCACGAGAATTATTAAGACATGATGTCCTACCATAGCCTTATGCTCTAAGGTCCCCGATACAAGTAGCCTCATAATGCTATTCAACGACTCTGTCTCAAGTTCCTGTCACCTAAAGACATCATCACGTCACTACACTACGGTGTTATCCTATGATCACATGTAGGTGAAGTGTTGTACAGTCGACGTTCGTACAACACCATCATAGAATCACATAAAAGATAAATACTAGACCAAATAACAACTCATCTTATGTAACAAATCATTGCCAATTCATCCTATGCCCTCAGGAACATGCGGGAACTACTCACAACGTGCAAACATGATCATGTATGGTGACATATGTGGCACAACACAATCTGAAACAATGGATCCACCACCACATAATGACAAGTACTCAATCTCAAACATGCAACGGAGTACAATAACACGTATCTAGGGTGTAGCAATGATCAAACTATGAGGGGAACGGAGTGGATCACGGTGATGGTGATGGTGGAGATGCAGGTGCTGGTGAGGATGGTGATGGAGATGCCTCCTCCCACGCCAAGGAGGAGATGGGGATGAAGATGGGGATGATTTCCCCCTTCTCCGGAGCTCCGGAGCAGCAGGATCTGTCTCCCCCGCGGAGAGTTTCGAGAGTTTTTCCGCCCTGGTGGCTCCGTCTCGTCTCGGGAAAATTACGGTGTTCGTTTTCGGGGAAGACGGAGTCGTCAGCAAAAAGACCTCGGGGAGGAGGTGCTGTGGGCCCATTTGGGGGCCCCACACGCGGCCAGGGAATCTGGCCGCGTGAGCTATCCCCTTTTGAGCCTCCTGGCCCTCCTCCTTTGTGTCTTGTGCCCACGGCCTTTCTCCCAAAGAAAAACTGACAGGGTTTCTTTCCTTTCGCAATTTGGATACATGTAGCTCCTGAAACATCAAAAACATGAAAACAGGTGTTTTCTGACACCCAGAAATTAAATACCAAAAATAGGGACTTTGTAGGAAAGTCCCATAAAATCATCTAAAACATGCAAAACAATGACATAACATTGATAAAACATCCCAATAATGCCTATATGGAGGGTATAAATGATGATATAAAATGCACGTATCACCGCGCCACCGTCGACGTGCCGGAGAAATCTTCCGGCGGCCAGGCCCGCGAGGATCTGCATCTAGCGGCGGATAACTTGGCCGCGTCTTCCTCTGCGCCGCCTCTTCCTCTCGCCCCCGAATTAGCGAAGGAAAAAATCACTCTCGTTGGAGAGGAGCTCGCCGCCGCCGCCGGAGCCGAGGACGAGGGCGAAACTTCCGGCAATTGGAGCCGGAGCAGCGTTCCTTCCTCCCTTCTTCCGACAATGGAGAAGGAGGGGTTGATTGCGAAAGGAAAATAGCGACATGAGGAAGAAGATTCGGAGCCTTCGCCCAGAGCCGGGGAACGAGTCCTTCTTACCTCGCACATTGCTAGAGGTATGGGAATCCCGCCGTCCTCCTTTTTCCTCGAAGTCCTTAGCCATTACAATATCCAGCCTCACAACCTACCACCAAATTCTATTCTATATCTAGCCGGCTTCTAGGCCCTTTATGAAGGGTATTTAGGAATAGCGCCTAGATTAGATTTCTGGCAGTATTGCTTTGGTATTAAGCGAAACCCTACAGAGGGCGCCCTTCCAACCTGTGGAACCATATCTTTCACCCTGCGTAGATTCAGGGAAGATTGATTCCCGAAAATAAAAACATCGGAATCCTTTAAATTCTGGACGGGTTCCTTTTTCTATCATCAAGACATCCCATTTCCTGGAAAGGAAACCGGGGTTCCACCATTTGTCAACGCTGCCGCTATTCCCCAAGATAACTGGGTTGCAGAAGCAGTGCAAACTTTGCCGGACGATTTGAGGAAAATCAAACGGCGCATCGCCAAGCTCACTTCGTCAAAACCCCCTCTTACCGGAACCGACATAGTTTTTTGTTGGTTTGGACGTTGCATCCAACCTCTTGCACATCGAACCCGGCTTCTATGCGAATACAAGGGGCCGAAAGACAAGATGAGAGGAACGGATAAGGCTTTCACGAAACGGGACTTCAAGAAGCGGGTCAATCATTTGGTCGCCACTCGCGACCAGTATGAAGAAAGTCGAGATATGTATCATGAAGGGAACAAGATTCCAAAGGTATGCTCCTTTCTCTTTGGACAATTTTCTCGGATTTTCGTCTTTCACCGTTTTCTTAACTTAGTCTGATATTTGGCCTTTTCCATAGTTCGATGATCTTACCGAAAAGGATCTTGCAACTGACGCTGAACTTGACGAACTGCATGCCAAGTTTTACGGTGGACGGAAGCGTAAGAGGCCGACAAACATTGAAGAGGTGGTGGATCTTGACGGGGTTCCCGTCTCTACATCCAGGTAATTCCCTGGGTATTTTGTACCTTTACCTGCTTTTTCTGGCATAAGCTGTTTTGGTTTCTCAGAATATTGATTTCTCGGATTTTTCTTGTTCTTCCTTTCCCTTCCAGCCTTGCTCCAACTTCTCTGAAGTCAAAAAAGCTGAAGAAGCATAAGGCCACTGTCGGCAAGGGAGCGCCATCTCATGTTGCAGCTCCCCATACCACAATTACTCTTGGGGGGGAGAGGATCAGTCTACAAAGCCGGAGGAATACCCACTGCCGACCAGCCAGCCTATTGCATCCGCGACGGATGCGAGGGAAAGTGCAGAACCAAATATGGGCGGTCCTTCTCGTATACCCAAGGAGGAGCCCATTCCTACTTTCAATAGAGAATTCAAGGTAAAGGAGGAACCCTTCGACGAACTCGTATATATTCGTCCATGGGCTAAGAAGTTCTACGCTCCTGCTCCTTTGATCCGTCCCTGGCCACAAGGCGGACTAATTGTAAGGAATAACTTCGTATTTTTCACCTCGGCAGGTCATCCAGGACAGCCTTCACCATGTTGGGATTCTTTTTGAAGAGTATGCAAAAGAATTCAACGAAAACTTGTCAGGTTTACAGCGGATGAGCCAGGTAATATCTCTAGTCCCCAAGCAATAAGTCAAATGCATACTTTTTGTCTCAATGCTTTTTCCACTTTTATGCTTGTTTTTAACTTAAGCATGTTTTTGTCTCTTTTCCGTGTTTCAGCAAACCGCTGAAAACATTCACCTGGAAGTTTTCAACAAACTTACCATCAGGAATAAGGAGGCAGAACTGGTATCCACTCAGCATCAGCTGAAGGAATCAGCAGGTAAGATATTTCTCTGCTTCCAGTTGTGTAATTTTTTCTAAGTATTTTTCCGAGTTTTCTAACTCGTCTTTTTTACTTGCTTTTCAGCTTCTTTGGCGAAAGCCAAACAAATTGCTGAAGATGCCGGCAATGCCGAGAACCTGCGCCTGGAAAACCTGGATCTTCACAAGCTCAATGTGAAGTTGGAGCGGGACCTGGAGGCCAGCCAGCTGGCCGTTGCCATTGCCGAGTCCAATGCCTCCAGCCAAGCAGCCAAGGACAAGGCTACTATCTGAGATCTGGAAAATGCCTTGAACCAACGCTTGGAGGAGGGAACCGAGATGGACAAAATTCTCGGTAAGTACTTTACCTTTTACCGGATTTTCCATGTTTGCAATCTTTCTCTGTTTTTCTCTAACACATTGGTGTTTTTACTGAAAATAGGAGATGACCCCCAGCTTACTCGGATTGATAAAATCCGAGCTTTTGGGAAAGTGTTCACCGCAATTAAGGCTGCGGGGATGTTGCTGGTCAACAAATGCCTTCCCGCCAGGACTGGGGAGTTCTCGGAAGTTGAAAAACTTTCGGGAGCTATCGTGGAGGTGGCGGAGTCCAGGGAGTCCATCCTACGCTCCGCGGCGCGTGGTGGTGCGTGCATGGCTCTAGGGCTCATGCGCATGCACTACCCTGACGCCAAATCTTCGCGCGTGGCATCCGGCATTCCGCAAGGATGCACGGAGGCGTAGCGGGCCAGCATCTTTGAAGACATTAAAGGTCACGCCATCAAGATCGCCACCATGGTCAACATCTCCACCTTCTACCCGGAGAAAACTATTCCGGAAATTCCCGAGGAATCCAGCAGTGAAGACGACTCGGATGCCTGAAGGGAGATGCATTGTCCTGGGTAGAAGATAGGAAATAGAAGCATTACTGATCTTACAATGTAAACTTATTGTAATGCTTTCTATTCTTTTGTATAAACAAGTACTCCGCTTTTGCAGCAATATTTATTAAGTCTTTTGCAAGTTTTCCGGGTTTTATTCCTTTATCTTCTAAGTTCTCTGGTTTATATGCTTTAACTGTCCTTAGTGTTTGAAATGGCTCGATAGTATTTTAATCTTCATGCCAAGTGACTGGGTATAACCAATCGGTCGAAACTAGGAAACATGGACCATACTAAAGGCATTTTTACTTACTAGCTCCAGTGACCGAGCATAAAAACAATCATATAATACTTAGAGAACAGTAAGGAATTTTTTGAATGAAACTCAGGCACGCGGGCACAATTTGGGTTTCCTTAAGCCATTTTTAGGCTGAAAATCATTCAGTTTTTTAACACCGAGCACGCAGGCACAATTCGGGTTAACATTGAGTATTTTGAAAGATCATTGGGAAATAGATAAGACGGAATTATGCTTTAAACTATAATAAACATGTAAAAAACATAGATGTATGAATTCCGACAACTTTATTTCATGATCTCAAAGATGTTTACATAGAAATTGAACTAAGTATAGAAGGGACATAACTGCTGGATGCTCCAGGGTCTTTTGATCTCCCCTAGTTCGTCATCTATCTTTCTCTTTCTTTTGCGATTTGGCTTTTCGGGATCATCTTCCGTGTCTCGAATATCTACAAGATAGTATGATCCATTTTTCATAGCTTTGCTAATGATGAATGGTCCTTCCCAAACTGGGGCCAATTTGTGCTTTCTTTGTTGTACCAATCTTAGCACTAGGTCACCTTCTTTAAAAGAACGATGCCTTGTTTTCCGACTATGGTAACATCGTAAAACTTGCTGATAAATGGAAGATCTTTGAAGCACAAGTTCTCGTTCTTCCTCTAGGAGATCGACGGCACCCTGTCGTGCGCTTTCGGCATCCGAGTCATCGAAAGCCTGCACTCTTGGGCTATCATGGATCATGTCCGTTGGAAGGACTGCTTCCGCGCCGTAAACTAGAAAAAACGGGGTTTGCCCTGTTGACCTGTTTGGCCTTGTTTGAATACTCCAAAGCACAGAGGGTAACTCTTCCACCCATGCTCCAGCTGCTCTATGAAGAGGAGATTCGAGTCTTGGGCGTATTCCTTGCAGGATTGAACTGTTCATTCTTTCAACCTGTCCATTGGATTGTGGGTGTGCCACAGATGCAAGATCTAGGCGTATTCCCGTTTGTCGGCAATATTTTGCCAACTCTCCAATAGAGAAATTTGACCCGTTGTCGGTTATTATGCTGTGTGGAACGCCGTATCTCATGACTATGTCAATGATGAAATTTCTGGCAGTTACACCGTCAAGCTTTTTGATGGGTTTTGCCTCCACCCACTTGGTATACTTATCCACTGCAACGAGTAGATGTGTAAGTCCGCCCCTTGCAGTTTTGAATGGTCCCATCATATCTAGCCCCCAGACCGCGAATGGCCATGTAATAGGGATGGTTTTGAGTGCTTGGGTTGGCATATTCGTCTGCTTGGCGTAATACTGACATCCGGCACATGTATTGATTATGTGTTCGGCGTCTGTCTTGGCTTTTAGCCAGAAAAACCCTACACGAAATGTTTTCTTAACTATGTTTTTTGATTGAGCATGATGTCCAAAATCTCCCGCATGGATTTCTTGCAGAATTTCTCGGCCTTCTTCTGGCAAAATACATCGCAGAAAAATTTCGGTAGTGCTGCGTTTATACAGGGAACCATTGATTACCGTGTATCCTTTGCATCGACGTTTTATTTGTCTTTGCAAGACCTCGTCTGCTCCATCCAGGTACTTCTGGTCTACTAAGAAGTTTAGATATGGAATTGTCCAATCCGGGTTAACGAGCAGAACTTCGATTGACCCGAAAATTAGAGGATAGTCGACATCTCCACCTTTTATGGATGGTTCGTGCAAATGCTGGACAAACACACCTGGTGGTAGGGTTTTCACTCTTTCCGATCCCATGCGGGCTAGTGCGTCCGCGTTCCAGTTTTCTTCCCTTTTGATGTGAAGTACTTGAAATCCCAGGAAGCAAATAGCGAACTCGTCCACCATTCTCCGATATTCGGCCATGATGGGGCTTTTGGCATCCCATGTTTGGTTGAGATGATGTTGTACCAAATCTGAGTCACCATAGCATAATATGCGTTTGATACCTATTTCTTTTGCAATGTGCAAGCCATGAAGCAAAGCCTCGTATTCCGCCACATTATTGCTGGCGTTGAAGTGTATTTGTAATACATACTCCATTATATCTCCCTTGGGGGATTTTAGGACTACACCAGCTCCAGCGCCTTCCTTCATCTTGGATCCATCAAAATGCATAACCCAGTATTCTGACTCCGGCATTGGTGTATTTTCCATCGCTTCTGTCTAGTCAGCGATGAAAGCTGCCAACACCTAGGATTTTACTGCCGTCCGGGGTTGTTACTTAATGTCGAACGCAGCCAACTAATTGCCCCATTTGGCTACTCGACCCGTTGCGTCCGCATTGTTGATTATATCCCCTATTGGTGCTTTGCATACCACTGTTATGGAATGTCCTTGGAAGTAATGACGGAGTTTTCGAGATGCGAAAAATATGCCATATGCCAGTTTTTGATCGTGCGGGTATCTTTGCTTGGACTCGAAAAAAACTTCACTTACATAATACACCGGATGTTGATCTGGTATGGTTTGCTCGTATTTCCAACTATCCACAACTATCACCGCGCTGATAACCCTGTTTGTTGTTGTGAGGTACAATAACATGGGTTCTTCGTCTTTTGGCGATGCCAAAATTGGAGCTTTCATCAAGGTTTCTTTTAACTGGGTTAATGGTTTTTCCGCTTCTTCTGTCCATTCAAATTTGTCGGATTTCTTCAACAATTTGTATAATGGTAGAGCTTTGTCTCCTACCCGGCTTATAAACCTGTTGACGGCAGCTGCAGAACCCGTTAATATTTGTACATCTTTTAAGCACGTATGCCTTGAGATGTTTAGGATTGCCTTGATCTTTTCCGGGTTTACTTCTATTCCTCTGTGAAAACAATGAAACCCAGAAGTTTTCCTGAGGGAACCCCGAATACGCACTTCAATGGATTCAACTTCGTTTTATAAGTGCGCAAATTTTCAAAGGTTTCTCGCAAATCTTCAAGAAGCGTGTCCTTTTCCTTGGAAACGACGGCAATGTCGTCCATGTAAACGTGAACATTTTTGCCTATCTGACTATGCAAACATCGTTTCATGCAACGCTGGTAAGTTGCACCTGCGTTCTTCAGGCCAAAATGCATGGTTATGTAGTAGTATGTTCCATATGGGGTTATGAAGGAGGTTTTGATTTGGTCCTCTTCCTTCATACGTATTTGATGGTACCCGGAATAAGCGTCCAAAAAGCATAAAAGCTCAGAGCCAGCAGTGGCATCTATTATTTGATCGATTCGCGGTAACGCAAATCTATCTTTTGGACACAATTTGTTCAGGCCGGTGTAATCTATACACATCCTAAGAACAGTACTATCTTTCTTCGGGTCTAATACTGGGTTTGCAGACCATTCAGTATGTATAACTTCCCGGATAAAGTCAGCTGCTAATAGCCGGATAATTTCCTTGCCAATAGCCTCCCGTCTTCTTCCGTCAAATCGACGGAAACCTTTTTTGACGGGTTTAGATCCTGGAATTACCTTGAGTTGGTGCTCAGCAAGTTCCCTGGGTACGCCTGGCATGTCCGCTGGACACCATGCAAAAATATCCCAGTTCTCACGGAGGAACTTGATGAGCTCGTTTTCCTATTTGTCGGTCATGCTAGTTCCCACTACGACAAACTTTGTCGGATCTTTGGGATCTAGGATAACCTGTCTTGTATTCTCGGAAGATTTGAAGCTGTCTACCGGCTTCCGGCTTTCTTTTCCTGCCGGCATTTCTGTTGGCGATACTTCTTTCGCCAGCTCCTTCAGTTCTTCCTTTGCTATCACCTTTTCTGCGCAAAGGGCGTTTTATTTTTCCAGCTCGTTTGCCAATTTGAAGTCTCCATTTATGGTGATTACTCCTCCTTTTGGCCTTGGCATCTTCAGCTTGTTATAGATATAACATGATCTTGGCATGAACTTGGGAAAGCTGGACGTCCGAGTATTGTGTGATACACGCTTTTTAACGGCACAACCTCGAAGGATACTTTTTCCTGCCGGAAATGTTCTTTCTCTCCAAAGGTTACGTCTAGGGAAATTTCTCCTAGGGATCGTGCTTGCCTGCCAGGAACGATGCCGTGAAAACGTATGTTGCTATGATTGAGCAGGGTCTCGGAGATTCGCAGATGCTTCAATGTATCCAGGTACATTATGTTGATGCTGGATCCTCCATCCATCAGCACTCTTTTTAGCCTAGTGTTTTGAACAATAGGACTTACAACTAGAGCTTGCGTGCCGGGTTCTGGGATGTTTCCGGGATGATCAGACTGATCACAGGTAATCGGTGTGTTTGAGTACTTCAAGAATTTCGGGGTTGGTGGGACAACCGCGTTTATTTCTCGAAGTGTTCTCTTTGCCACCTTTGCTGATGGAGTTGCCAGGAAAGTTAGGTTGCATTCTCCGTCAACTCTCGCAAACTTGGGCTCGCCTTTTCGCTGTTGTTCTTGCAATTTTTCACCAGTGTTCGATTCACTGTCTTCTATTTCAGCTTGTGGCTTTTGCTTGGAGAACTTCCTTTTGGAATTTTTTTCCTTTGCTTCCGGATCCTTCATTGCCCTTCATATGCTTATTGATCCAGCATTGTGCGTTAGTGTGGGTGGGTTTCCCGAATTTCGAATGGTGGACACAATTTTCCGACTTAATCCTTTCTCAGTCTTCTTTTGTGTAGGCGATCGGTTCTGTGCTTCGTCCTTTCCATTTGCTCCCATTTTCTCTTCCAAAGGCTATGTTAACTTCTTTGGGTTTTTGCTGTGCTTCTGGAGTTGCTTTTTTCTCAGGACGAGGGGTCTTTTTGTCTTGAATCAAAGTGTCAATATTTCCACCTCTCGCTCTGATGTCATCTTCGGCCGTTGCGTGCTCATTTGCGGTTGTAAGCATAGATACGAGATCTTTGTGCTTTTTGGAACCGATCATGAACGGTACGAGTCCGGGTTTTAAGCCATTGACGAAAGCATGCATTGCTTATACGTCAGTTACTCCAGAGCAGCTGTTTTTCATTGCAGTCCACCTTGAGATAAAGTCCACGTGTGGTTCATCTTCAAACTGGGTGCAGCGGTTTAACTGGTTGATGCTGTTGGGGTGCTTGTAGGTTCCCCGAAAATGTTGAGTAAAGACTCTAGCCATATCATCCCAGCTATCGACAGTTCTTGACGGAAGCTCGTTGATCCAATCTCTGGCTCCATCAAGTAACATAAGGGGGAGGAATTTTACTGCCTCTAGGTCTGTCCCATTGTTAATCTAGACGGCTGTGTAATAGTCTGAGAACCAGGTATCCGAGTTTGTACTGCCGGTATATTTTTGATATGTTGGACCAGCTTTGGCGAAGCCAGAATGTAGATTTATTCTTCGGATCCTGTCAGTGAAACACTTAGGTCCGAAGTATAGGTCATCTCTTTCCGCTCTATCAATGTGTGCGGAGTATCTACCGGCTGAATGGATAGAAGGGGATCTGCTCCTTTCTTTTCCATTGTTGTGTGAATGCACTTTTCCGGGGTTTTCTCTATTTCCTCCGTTATCTTGCCCTTTGGGATAAGGTGGAGTTCTACTCCTGTGTCTTTCCTTATTCTTGGGGGGCGTACGGGATCTCTCACGCCTGTGAGGAATGTCATATCTTCCGGCTTTTTCAGCAGGGCGTCTCGGAGGCGGCATTGCTTTTCCGTCCTTCCGGTTTTGTTCTTCCCGATCTCGGGGATTAATTCCATCTTTCGGCAGATGGGATCCGGTTCTGGATGCTGCATCCTTGTTATCGGGCTTTTTCTTGTCCTTTCTCGAATCTGCTTTCTTCTCTTTCGAATTGCTCGAGTCTCCAGGTTCTTCAGGTCCAGGTGCTCCAGCGGCGCATGTAGCTGTTTTGCATAGGGCCGAGTCGTCATGCAACTTCCCTGATCTTGCTTTCCCTCGCTATTGGTGTTGCAATGCCTTTCCTAAAAAGCATACACCCCTTGAAGTTTTTCGCCATTGGAGTACATATCGTTGTTGAGGATGGCGAACGCGGCCTCCGCGTTTTCTGCTGCGGTTTTGTATATAGGTTCGCCCTGGCATCTGTGTTGTTTACTTGCTTTTGCCAGGCCGGGTTTTGAAACCGTTCCTGTGGCGGCACTACTTCCGGTCGTGCGATTCCAGGTAACCGTGTAGGTTAAATGCTAGATCTATTCCTTCTCTCGTACTCCTCTATTTCTTCCTGCTTTAACTTAATGTCAGCTTAGGTTTTTTGGAGATGTTCCCGAGTTCTGAATAGATGTTGTTGTTGCCTTTGGAGAGCTTGTCTCCTGGCTTCCAGCACTTCAGGGGGTTCGTGGGATCCCACTGGGGTTTGAATTAGATCCTGTTCGTCTTGTTCTGACATTGGCGGAACAGAGATTTCCTTTGTTTTCTTCTCCGCAGGCTTAACTCCACTTCCTCCTCCTGCCTCCGGGTTTTTGTTGGCTGGATCAGCCAATTTTTTCTTCCGGAGCTTATACTGGAGTTTCTTGGAAGCTTTGTGTTTTTTCTTGGAAGAGGGAGGTTTTTTACCAGGTTCATCCTCTGTCAATTCCTTGACATCCGGGTATGTTGGAGTGGTTTCCCCCTCCTCTCTTTCCTCATCTGGCGGAGGTGTTCTAGGGCTTTCCTGACTTTCGGCATCTGTGTTTTCAGCCGGTTTTTCCATCAGTACTTCGTGGAATCCCTCTTGAAAGGTTTTGACCTTTCTTTCGAAAGCATCTACATCTTCATCTTCGAAATCAAACTGGTCCGATCCGGGTTCCGACTCTAATCTCGCCTCAATGGCGGCTAACACAGAATCAGCTTCCGAGTTCGTCGTCAGATTGACGGATGTCGGATCTTCCACCTCTATTGTGGGATTGTTGTTTTCTACCTCTTCCACGTGATTGCTTTCATCCGTGTTTTCGGCGATCTCGGATTGCACCATACCGATAAAGTGGGATTCAGCAGAGTATCGGCGATCTGAGAAAAATTCGGCGTCATAGTCTTCTTCGACTTGGTAAAGGGCGGGTGGGATAAATTTTCTTCCACCACAGAATCCCATTGCCTCTGCAGTTAATCCGATAAAGATGTTTGCAGATCCAATCGGTAAAACGCAATCACTTACCAGATGATTCCGTGCTGGCATGTATGATCCGTTGTTGAGGAAGCGCCCGACGTCATTGTCGAATTCCAGACTTCCGACAGATATGGTACTGCCAATTCCGCCGAGTATCCCCTATCGAAAAATAACGCCTGACGTCGCTGGCCCCACAGTGGGCGCCAACTGTCGAGACATCGTAGTAGAATTCATAGACGGGGGTGCCATGAGACTACCGATAGAGATGTGGGGGGACGTGGTCGTATGACGAACAATGACACGAGCGTTTTACCCAGGTTCGGTACGTCGCAATTAGGCGGCGTTCCTACTCCTGCAATCTCACTAAATCAGGGCTGAAACCTGAAGTATACAAAGTGCAATGTGAGTTAGGTTTAGCTACTAAACAAGGATCAACCTCTCGGCGAGTTAGCCTCTAGCTTGTCGCTTCTAGCTCTCTTCTCCCGCCTGGCTTTATATAATAGCCGGGTTAGGGCTTACAGAATAGGAAACCTAGAAGACTACGGTATGTTCTAACTTGGAAGGCAAGAATCCGCCTTCTACTCCAAGCCGAACCACGTGGGATGTGGTCCGGGTCCTTCTAGAATCCGGCTTCCTCACGTCAGCTTACTGGGCCGCCTAATGGACCGTAACCCATTACCATTCAGGCCACCCTGGTAATCCGGCACTTTAGGACACCATCTGATATAACCCTAACTGGTATATATCCGACACTGGGAGAAGGGATGGAGCCACGTTGCAGTGACTCCAATTCCCGGAGATTTCTCCGTCTTCTTCCCCTCCACCGGCGGCCGCAGCAGCGAGCTCCTCGTTGCCGAGGGTGAGCTTCCCCTCCACGGTTTCAGTGGTGAAAGGCAGAGATGGCACGGTGGACGATGAAGGCGCGTTTTCGGCCGCGAGAGAAGGACCCTCACGAGCTAGGTTACCGGTGTTTTTCTCCGGTGCGCTCGCGGCGACGCAGCCGGGAGAATCTAGCTGAGGATCGATGTCATTGATTATGTCGTCAATGTCGAGCGCGACAGAGCCTTCCTCCATGGCGCGCGGGGAATCGCCGGTGACCATTTTCGGACGGTGCGGGATGCACGGGCTCTGCTCATACTTCAAGCTTTAGCTCGGGAGCAATGGTGCTTAGGGCTGGAAGATGGAGTGAGAGCGGAAGGAAAACCGGAGGACCCGAGGGCGGCTCTTTTGACCGTTAGATCTTCGACGCGTGTCACGCACCAGAAAACCCGGGAAATGAGGAGGCGGAGTGATAAGTGCTATCACCTCGTTTCCCGCGAGAATCTGTCAGAGATACGTTTCAGGATTTTACTGAAGTCAAACGTCCTTGATGTCAGCACGCTTTTATCGCTGACGTCACGAAGTTCCTTCTCCACAAAGGCTCGTAGAAGAAAAGCCGGATTCTGGTAAATCCGAGTTTTGAGATAAACATCGAGAAACTCCTTCTCCGCAAAGGCTGGTCGAAGGAAAATCAGGATTTTGGTGAAATCCGAGTTATGCGTTATGAAGTTTTAGGAAAAGAAGAATCGAGACAAAGCACCAGCATTTATCAGATTGACGAAAGGTGGCAGAATCAAGTCTCAATCCTTCTTGGGGGCTACTGTCGGATATATACGGAATAGGGGTATATCCGGCATTGTCCTAAAGAGCCGGATTACGAGGGTGGCCTGATTGGCAATGGATAATAGTCCATTAGGCGGCCCAGTAAGCTAACGCGCAGAAGCCGGATTCTAGAAGAACCTGGACCACGGCCCAAGGTGGTACGGCTGGGAGTAGAAGGCGGATTCTTGCTTTCCAAGTTAGATACTTTCCATAATCTTCTAGGTTTCCTTTTTGTAAGCCCTAACCCGGCTATTTATATAAAGTCAGACGGGAGAGAAGAAGATATAGACAATTAGCTAGAAGCCAACTCACCAAGAAGATGATCCTCGTCGCGTTGGCGAAATCCTACTCACATTGTACTTTGTATACTTCAGGCTTCAGCCCTGATTTCGTGAGATTGCCGGAGTAGGAACGTTGCCTAGTTGCAACGTAATGAACCTGGGTAAATTTGGTGTTCCTGGTTGTCGTACTACCACGTCCCCCCACGTCTCTACCCGTAGAATCATGGCCCCCCTGTCTATGAACTCTACTATGATTTCTCGACACTAGGGTTCATATGGCAGTTATGAGATTTTACTGAAATTAGCCCAAAATAGACCCCGGAGGGCACTTCGAGGAATTCTGAAAGTGAGACTAATTTTAATAGCTCAAATGGGTTTGAAAACATCATAAATGAGTTGCATTTTTCATTTTGAGCAATTTGGTATATAACTTGTAATTTTCTAATTTTATTGAATAAAAACTTATTTTCTCTATTTTAAATGAATTAAACAGTATTAAATAATGTTCAATTTTCAACTTTGCCAAACATGTATGAAAATGATATATTTGGGTTGGAAACAATTTTTTGAACATAACCATATTTTTATTTTATTTTTCTGATTAACATAATAAAAGTTATTCACTTTCCAAGTTTTATTCATTTTCTATAAACAGTAAAGGGGTGGGGCCCATGTGTCATATATCTATTCATTTATTTAAACATTTCATTAAAACCGATTTGAACCTGACAGCTCGAGCCCGCATGACGTCACCGTGACGTCATGACGACGTCATCGGTGGACGGCAGAGGGACAGTAACACTCTCCGGCGACGAAACACCGCGTCCCGGGATGCGCAAGTGGTCTCGTTGGGTTGGCCTCGATGAGGCAAACCATTTGGTGGCTGCTCCACCCGCTAAAGGTCGCCGGAGCGATGGCGGCATGCAACGGCGGCGACGATCGCCCCGGTGGTCACCGGCGGGGGAAGAATCGGAGGGGGAGGAAGGCAACAGAGAGCACCTCCGTGCTCCACAGCTTACCACGAACGCAATGCAGGGGTTGGGGAGGCCGGAGAAGGCTCGACGGCACTGGAATTGGAGAAGAACACGACGGCCGGAGATGAAAGGGAACGACCCGATTCCGGCTATTCCGGCCATCCCGGCTAGCGAGGGTCGACGTGGAGGTAGAGGGGAGCCTCGCGGAGCTTGGGGCATGCTTCAAAGGTCACGGGGCGGCGCGTAGCGGCAGCGAGAGGAGCTCGCCGGCGAGCTAGGTTTCGGGCTAGGGTTTGTTTTCGGAGGAAAAACGGGGAGCGGGAGGGAGCTGCGAGTGGGGGAGGCGAGTGAGGAGTGTCGGGGTGTCCCTCCTCGCGCTTATCCACGCACAAGGAAAGCAAGACGTGGCGATGGGCGCCGTTGAAGTTCTTCCATCCTTCTGGCCGATGGTGGAAGACGATAAAAAGAGCCATTTTATGAAAAAAACCCTGGAGTTTCTGGTAACTGCAAATTAGCCCTTTTTGAAAAAAACAGGACATAAACCATTGTTTTGAGGGCCTTTTTGTAAACATAAAATTGGCAAAAAAATACTTTTGGAAACCTTACAAAATTTCCAACCTCACCATATAAGGGTTTGGTGGAATTGATATATTTTTCAGTTCAAAATTTCAAACCGACATTAAGTAGTATTTGTGGAAATTTTCTCAAACCATTTAAATTAACAATTTAAATTGTTTTAAACATGATTAAATTTTTGTTTCATGCATGTATGAGACGAACACCACACACCACAACCCTATTGTAGCAAAATAGGGATGTTACATGAGCTGTGGACCCCGGTCCATTTCTTTTACACTGATAATACAACCACTACAAACACTGTTCTTTTACTGCAATCATGCTTCTCTTTTCATTCACTGCAATCAAACCTTGTTTTCCACAATATACGTCTAATCCTTTGTTTCAGCAAAATCGGTGATATTGACAACCTCACTGCTTCGTTGGGGCAAAGTAACTTGGTTGTGTTGTGTAGATTCTACGTTGCTGCTAAACCGGTAGTGAGTCATGCCAACATCAACTGCCAACGTCCTTCCGAAGTGATTTGTTTCTCCTACTAGTCGATTCAACCTTGGTTTCTTTCTGAGGGAAAACTTGTCGCTGCACTCTTCATACCTTACACTTGAGGTTTTCCAACGAGTGCACTCCTGAATCATCAATACGTGTGCACACCATAAGAGGGATTACACGTGCTATCTTTGACGAGGGAAGACTTAGCGACATCCTTGCAACTAGGCCTAGTTTTGAGGATCTACGATTATTCAGAACTCTTTTACCACTACATTCAATCCGCTGGCTGATGAGTCGTGATCCAGATCCTCACATGTATGGGCATGACTCGTTATCTGCATAGTGATCTTGATGGACTATCTAGGGCAAAATTTTAAATTCTGCAGCGTAAACCACCAGCTGCTTGGTACACGGTGATTTGGCGTGCTGGGATCATGGTGGGAATTCTCCGGAGAGAAGGCATCGGTTATGGGTAATTGTCAGTTTCGTTGATCCGCCGGTGTCGATGTTATTCTTTTCCTTTTGTTGTCTTTATTTTTTTCTTTTGGGCGAGACTGTGGTCGCAGTCGTGATTTTTTTGTTGTAACGTGTGGTTTCTATATTAATATAGCGCGGAACGAAATCCTATTTCAGACCATATTAGATGTTCTTCTTTGGAAGCTAGAAGTTTCATTCTAAACTTTGATATTTATGAGTATTTTTTTTTAGATAAAAGGCATCTAGTGCCCGACTTTAAATTAATAAAGCCCCACAGTTCAAGGGTAGGATTCGTTACACACTGCTAAAGGCGATACAACTTAGCCAAATTAAAGAGCAACATGCTGAGGCATTACAGCTTAGCCAAGTAAACAAGCACACATAAACAGCCACATCCATGAGACAAAGGCGCACGTCCCTCAAGAAGGGAGCCAGCCTAGGCTAAGACTGCGATGCGTTGGGCAAGTTAAGCGCGTGAAGACACCTGAACTCGAGGACCATCCTTTCCAGCTCCGGGCGGTTCTGCTCCTTTGCGACGGGTACCAACAGTTGCATAAAAATGGTAGATTTGAAGATAATGTCAGCAGGGGAGTTAAGCACCTTGGATTCTATAGATAACTTATCACGAACAAGCCACAAAGCCCAGATTTTAACAAGAAATAGCATCGACACCACCCGCCTAAAGGATCATGCAAAATTATCTAGGATGACGAAAAATTGGGAAAAATCAGTCGAGCACCAGCTACACCCTAGTAGCTGCCGCAAGACACTCCAAGAAAACCTAGCTATGGAGCAACATAAAAACATATGTGCCGCATCCTCGGGAAAACCACAAAGGGCACACTTGCCATCCGCAGTACCGTACCACAGCGCAGTCCGCACACTTGAGGGCAGGCGATCCAGCGCCAACTGCCATGAAAACACTTTGATCTTCAACAGGAGACGAGCTTTCCACATATCCTCAAAGTGCGCCACCGTAACTCCATGCATGACCTTAGCATACATCGAGCTGACTGAAAAGCACCCCGATGACTCCAGCCTCCAAGACTCCTTATCATGGGAGTCATTAAGCTGAGAGGAAGTCAGCACAGAGCTCACGCGGGTCCACTGCGGTCCTGTCTCCGGGTCTAGGGAATGGCGCAGACGCAGCCCCCCTAACACTGCCGCCATCATCAAAATTTCAGGGTCCTCTCACATGACAAAAATGTGAGGAAATTCATAGCAAAGGGGGCCCTCCCCACACCACCAATCGAGCCAAAACTTCCTGCGAGTACCACTCCCCACTGTATGCTTAACACCTATCTTGAAGAGGTGTTTGATCTTATTAAGGATACGCCAAAAAGGGGAGTGATACGTCTTCAACGTATCTGTAATTTCTGGTGCTCCATGATCATATTATGCCAATTGCTACTTGTTTTTTCCCTTATATATAGCATTTTTATACGTTTTTCGGGACTAACCTATTAACAAGATGTCGAGTGCCACTTCCCTGTTTTCTGCTGTTTTTGGTTTCAGAAAAAAAAATTCTGGAAACATTCTCGGAATTGGACCCCACAAAGCCCGAAGTGCCTATTTTCCCCGAAAGCATCCAGAACACCGAAGAGGAGTCGAAGACGGTCACCAGGGGGCACACCATAGGGTGGCGCGCCCCCTGGCCGTGCCAGCTATGGGTGTGGGGCCCCGGGAACTCCACCGTCTTTGCCCATTCTCCTATTTAATCCCCCCGATGGAAACCCCTAGGCACCTGATAAAACAACCCGAAAAGTTTCGTAGCCGCCGTCACCGTCAACCCTAGATCAAGGGGGTTCTGAAGCTGTTTCCGGCACCCTGCCAGAGAGGAGATCATCACCGGAGGCTTCTACATCACCATGCCTGCCTCCGGAGTGATGCGTGAGTAGTTCATCCTTGGACTACGGGTTCGTAGCTGTAGCTAGATGGATGTCTTCTCCTCATATGCCTCCATGTTTAGATCTCGTGAGCTGCCTATCATGACCGAGATTGATCTTATGTAATTCAATATGCTGTGTTTGCTGGGATCCGATGAATATTAAACTTATGCCAAGTTGATTATAGTCTTTATTTGCATATGCTATGTGTGATCTTGCATGCTTTCCGTTGCTAGTGGTTGCTCTGGCCAAGTAGTTGCTAGTGACTCAAAGAGGGAGTATTTATGCTTGATAGTGGGTTCATGCCTCCTCTTCGCCTTGCTCGAGTGAGAGAAACGTGAAGGGGGAGGATGTGCTGTTGCCATTAGGGAGAAAACATCGGTGAGAGTGCCCGCGTGCATAATTATTGCTTACATTACACACTTTGCTTAATGCACTTATCTGTTGCTTGCAACTTAATACCTAAGGGGGTTCAGATGATAACCTGTGGGTGGATTATTAGTCATGGATGCAAATGGATTTCGGTCTATATATATTGTTGTAATGCCCGCACTAAATATCATAGTAGTCTTCATGTCATATATGTGCACTACGGTGCAACCTCTATTTGTCAATTGCCCAGCTGTAATTTGTTGACCCATCATGCTATCTTTTATGGAGAGACACCACTAGTGAACCTATGAACCCCGGTCCATTTTCCACACTGTTAAACAAACCACAACTATTTACTGCTTTCTTTACTTACTGCAAGCATACATCATTTTCCACACTATACGTCTAATCTTTGTTTTCAGCAAGATCGGTGAGATTGACAACCTCACTGTACCGTTGGGACAAAGTATTTTGTTTGTGTTGTGTGCAGGTTCCACGTTGTTGCTGATACCGGTGAAGCGCCACCACCACCGTTAGTGGCATCAACTTTCCTGAGATCCTCTTTCTCCTACTGGATTCATAACCTTGGTTCTTAACTGAGGGAATTCTTGCCCCTTAATCATCACACCTTCCTCTTGGGGTTTCCAACACACCATCCATAGAAATTAAGAATTTCTGGCGCCCTTGCCGGCGAGGAAGAAGTCTTCTAGCAAGGGGAGTCTCTCACTCTCAACCTCTTTATTTTTTTTATTGTCTTGTTTTTATTTTTGGCTTGTTTTTCTTCTCTATATCAAAAACAAAAAAAAAATAGTTTACTTCATAGTTGTTATTTATTTGCTTGCTTTTATTATGCTAAAATGAGTTCCTATGAGAATACTAAGTTGTGTGACTTCACTAGCACAAACAACAATGATTTTATTTGTACACCTATTGCTCCACCTGCTCCTATTGCTGCTTTCTATGAGATTAAACCTGCTTTATTAAGTCTTGTGATGAAAGAACAATTTTCTGGTATTAGTACTGATGATGCTGCTGCCCACCTTAATAATTTTGTTGAACTATGTGAGATGCAAAAATATAAAGATGTGGATTGAGATATTATTAAACTAAAATTATTTCCTTTCTCTTTGAGAGGAAGAGATAAAGAATGGTTGCTATCTTTGCCTAGAAATAGTATTGATTCATGGACTAAGTGTAAACATGCTTTCATTAGAAAATATTATCCTCCTGCTAAGATTGTATCCTTGAGAAGTGACATAATGAATTTTAAACAATTTGATAATGAACATGTTGCTAAAGCTTGGGAAAGAATGAAAACTATGGTGAAGAATTGCCCGCTCATGGACTGATTACTTGGATGATTATACAAACTTTTAATGCAGGACTAAATTTCTCCTCAAGGAACCTATTGGATTCAGCTGCTCGAGGTGCCTTTATGTCCATCATCTTGGGCAATGCAACAAAACTTCTTAATGATATGATGATAAATTATTCAGAGTGGCACACTAAGAGAGCTCCACAAGGTAAGAAGGTAAATTCTGTTGAGGAAACCTCCTCTTTAAGTGAAAGTCTTGATGCTATTATGTCTATGCTTGTTAATGGTAAAGATCAAGTTGATCCAAATAATGTTCCTTTAGCCTCTTTGGTTTCTCAAGAAGAGCATGTTGATGTAAACTTTATTAGAAATAATAATTTCAACAACAATGCATATAGAAATAATTTTGGTGGAAACAATTATAAGCCTTAACATCCTAATAATGGTTATGGTAATTCTTATGGCAACTCCTACAGTAGCAATAAAACCTCTACCTCTGATCTTGAAAACATGCTTAGAGAATTTATTAGCACACAAACTGTTTTTAATAAATTTGTTGAGGAAAAGCTTGGTAAAATAGATGTTCTTGCCTCTAAAGTAGATAGCCTTGCTATTGATGTTGATTTTATAAAACTAAAGGTTTTGCCACAAGATTTTAAACAAAGTAAAACTTTGAATGCCATCCAAGTTCAAATTGATAATAATGTTAGGTTGATGGCTGAATTACGTGCTAGGTGGGAAAGAGAAGATGAATTGGCTAAAAGAATAATATTGCTAGAGTTTGCACTATCACAACACGAGTAAAAATGAAGCTCCAAGTGCTAGTAAACCTTCTACTATCAATGGTAAAGTATTTGGTGTTAATAAAGTCCCTACTCCTTTGGTGAAACATGCTAAATTGCCTCAAACTGCTGATATTGCTTCTGATAAAAGTGCTGAAATTTTTAGAGACGTGGGAGATAATGGTTCCATTACTTTTGATGATAATAATATTGATTTTGATGATTGCAATATCTCTGAAGTTATTATGTTTCTACAAAATCTTGCTAGAAGTCCCAATTCTAGTGCCATGAATATGGCCTTTACTAAACATATTACCAATGCTCTCATGAAAGTTAGGGAAGAAAAGTTGAAACTTGAAACATCTATCCCTAGGAAATTAGATGATAGTTGGGAGACTATCATTCAGATAAAAGTAAATGATTTTTATTGCAATGCTTTGTGTGATCTTGGTGCTAGTATCTCTATTATGCCTCAAAAGCTTTCTGATATGCTTGATCTACCACCGTTGGAACACTGTTATTTGGATGTTCATCTTGCTGATAATGCTAAGAAGAAACCTCTTGGTAGAATTGATGATGTTCTTATTATGGTTAACAATAACCTTGCCCCTGTTGATTTTTTTTGTTATGAACATTGAATGCAATACTTCTTGTCCTATTGTTTTGGGAAGACCTTTTCTTAGAACTGTTGGTGTTATTATTGATATGAAAGAGGAAAGTATGAAATATCAATTCCCCCTCAAGAAAGGTTTGGAACACTTTACTAGAAAGAAGATCAAGCTGCCTTTTGACTCTATTATTATATCAACATATGATGTTGATGCTTCTTCACTTGAAAATACTTGAGTTGCCCTTTTAAGCCTAGCTGAAAGGCGTTAAAGAAAAGCGCTACCGAGAGACAACCCGTTTTCTTTCGCTGTTTTCAACCCGTTTTCTTTGGTGTGCTTTGCACCTGGGTGTTTTCTATTTCCTTAGCAACCCCGCTGTATCTTTTCTTTTGTGTTTTTATTGATCCAAGTAAAGCCTCTAGTGGAAAGTTGAGGCTATGTTTCGGATTTCTGCGTAGGAAACAGATTTCTGCTGTCCACTGTTAATTCCGTACAAACTCACAGGAAATTCAAAATAACGTGATTTTTTTTGTGCTTAATCCTGAGTTATATACTCAAATTTTCTTAGTTGACCACTTTTTGATTTCAGCAACAGAAGATTTTTTAAAAAAATTGATCTTTACCTGTTGTTCTGTTTTGGCAGATTTCTGCCATTTATAGCATTTGCATCTTAATCTCTTTCTTTTGGTGTTCTTTTGAGAAAAAGAGTTTTAAAAGAAGTCGTGACATTATCTAATGTGTTTTTGAGTTTTAGACTTGTATTGAAACTCAACCATGTGAATTTATTGTTTCGGTTACACTAACGTTGCTAATGAAGATTGTGAGAATTTTGATGTGAAGGAAGTTTTCAACGGTCAAGAAAAGAGGATGATATGATGTGATCAAGAAGAGTGAAAAGCTTAATATTGGGGATGACCCGGTGGTACATACCAGCAAATTCCAAGAAGACTCAAGCGTCTAAGCTTGGGGATGCCCAAGGCATCCCCTTCTTCATCAACAAATTATCAGGTCACTTCTAGTGAAACTATATTTTTATTCGGACGCATTTTATGTGCTTTACTTGGAGCATCTTTTATTTTTTGTTTTAAGTTTTTTTTTTGCTTTCAATTTTTTTTTACTTTTTCGATAAGCATGGTTGGACCCCAGCATTCTTTTATTGGAGAGTGACACGCTCCGCTGAATACATTGTATTCTTAATCTTTGTCTAGCTGTTGTATTTATTTAGCTCCTGTTTTGCATGCATCTCTTATTAGAGTTGTTAGTTTTAGTAGTGTTATGTGAGTACTCTCATGTTTTCTTTTTGAATCATAAAGAGTATTTTTGTTAAAGCATGTTTTGTATGGTGCTTGTTGGGAGAAGAAAATTGTTGCTTGAATTAGAATTTATAACAGTACTAGTAGAAGCTTGTATAGACTGTGGCTAGAACTTTTTCATGCCATGCTAAATGTTATTTTAGTTTTAAATCCTTGTGGCTATTGAGTAGCATGATTAGCCTCAAATAGCTGAGAGTGTTTAATATGTCTCGAAAGATTCATGAGTTGTTCTTGTCATAGTAAAGCATCAATATATGGTATTCTCTTTCGAATGTTTTATTTGGTTGACTTGGCGCATGCTCACACCATGTTTATGACTACAAACCAGTCACGAATAGCCTCCACAACCACTTAGTTTTTGAACTTGTGATACTGCTTATGTTTTAATTAATGATGCTTATGTCGCTATGCATGATTATGGCTCTTATGCTCTCTTGATTTGTCGCTCCCAGTCTTTTGCTAGCCTCCACCTGTACTGAGTATGAGCTCTACTCGTGCATCCAAACTCCCTTAAAGCAAAGTTTTTAGCATTATGTCCACCATACCTACCTACATGTGGTATTTAACTGCCACTTCAAGTAAATTCCTCGTGTGTTACCTTTAAAACCTTCAAAATTGCTCCTGCTTTATGTTCCTGTGTTTTCTCATGAGGACGTAAATAGAGAATCTTTATCTCACTTGTTGATTGGATTTCACACCCTGGACTAGTGGGCTTCATCCGCTTATCCAAATTATAGAAGAGCTGGCAGCGGGGTGCCCAGCCCCAAATTAATACAAACAAATTCTCTTCACTATTTTTGCCCCTGATTTCTTAGCCAAAGCATAATTGTGTAAACATAAGAGAAAGAGGGATGACCTTCTACACCAGTTGCGTCCTGATGTCTACGCACACTTTTATTCTTGTAGACAGTGTTGGGCCTCCAAGTGCAGAGGTTTGTAGAACAGCAGCAAGTTTCCCTTAAGTGGATTACCCAAGGTTTATCGAACTCAGGGAGGTAGAGGTCAAAGATATCCCTCTCAAGCAACCCTGCAATCAATATACAACAAGTCTCTTGTGTCCCCAACACACCTAATACAATTGTCAGTTGTATAGGTGCACTAGTTCGGCGAAGAGAGAGTAAAATGCAAGTAAGATGGATGATAATAAGTGATAATAGCAATCTGAAATAAAAAATGGCAGCAAGCAAACATGTAGCAGAACAGGCGGAAAACGGTGTTTCAATGCTTGGAAATAAGGCCTAGGTCTCCTACTTTCACTAGTGGACACTCTGAACAATGCTCACATAATTGAATGCATAAATACCATTTCTTCACTATGCTACTCCGAACCACTCTCCGGTCGAATAACGAGCACTAATCATTGTGTAGGGCTTTAACAACACTCCTCAAGTATATATTCCCTCTCTAGGGCACCCCAATGTCACTACGAGCGCCATAAATTAGTAAACAAACGCCACAATTTCATAGCTTCACCTTCCAACACAAGATATAAATATCATGCTAAACCACACGGAGCACACACTGTCACCTTTGCCCCGTGATCAAAGTGTTTACGGAGATAACAAAACCACTTGAGTAGCATAACATATGAAGACCAATCTACATAATCAACTAGATTACAAACCTCATGATCACATATAGATCACACCATGGGAGAGAGAGATGAACCACATAGCTACCGGTAGATCCCTCAGCCTCGGGGGAGAACTACTCCCTCCTCATCATAGGAGACATCAACGGCGATGGAGATGGCGGTGGAGTCGATGGAGATGTCTTCCGGGGGCACTTCCCCGTCCCGGCAGGGTGCCAGAACAGAGATATGTCCCTCGAATCTTGTCGGCGGAGGCGGTGGAGCTACAGATGTATTTTGTGGAAAAGGTTGATTCTCCTAGGGTTTATGCATCGAGGAGTATATTTGGGCGAAAGGGCGATGCCGGGAGGTGGCCGGGGGGCCACACCCCTAGGTGGCGCGGCCAGGGGGACCCGCTCCACCCCATGGTGTGGCCACCGTGTGGCCCCCCTCCGGGGCTCTTCGGGACTTCTGGATGCTTCCGGGACTTTTAGGACTTCTGCTTTCAAATTTTCCAATTCCGAGAATATTTCCCGAACAACTTTTCTGAAACTAAAACAGCAGAAAACAGGGAACTGGCTCTGTGGCATCTTGTTAATCGGTTAGTCCCGGAAAACATAAGAAAACGTAGGAAAACATACGGAAAACATGTAGCAATTGGCATAATATTAACATGGAACATCAGAAATTATAAATACGGTTGATACATATCAATCATCGCCAAGCTTAGTTCCTACTCGTCCTCGAGTAGGTAAACGATAAAACAAAATAAATTCTGAGGTGACATGCTACCACACAATCTTGATCATAATATGTAAAGTAGAACATGTAAACTAGGATCAAAGGAACTAAAGCTGTGATCTATATTTGATATCAACAAGTAATGCATAAACAGAGAAGAAAGAAGTAAAACTTTTAATGAATCAATACTAAAAGACTATCAACCGTGCAAAGTTTATTAGAGATGATTTAAGATTTCAAGAACAACAATATCATGCACGTCAAACTATCTTAACAACCCCTGTTAGGATCAAGTCAAGCTTTCCACATGATGCAATGCTTGAATCTTAAACTATTTGCGCACTAAAAACAAGAAAGTGTTCTGCGTTGGTCCCTGGCACCGGGATGTTATGGCTAAGAGAACATTATGGGGGGTTTGGAAGGTCAATGGAAGAAAGGCTCGCAAAGCTGAAAGTGGTCATTAGACAAGATAAAGTCTTACAACCGAAGCTATGCAAGGATTAGGGATTGCCACACAACGGATGCACATAGAGCTATAAGTGTATGAAAGCTCTCCAATGGAACTAGTGGGGGTGCATCCAACTTGTTTGCTCACGAAGACCTAGAGCTCATTTGAGGAGGCTCATCATTGGAATATACAAGCCAAGTTCTATAATGTAAAGTTCCCCACATAGTTATGAATTATAATAATGGGAAAACTCTCTCCAAACTGAAGTATTGGTGCTAAACATGAAGCACAAGTGTGGTATAAAGGATAGTGATGCGCCCCCTCTCTCTTTATTCTCTCTTTGACCTTTTTTTTCTTTTTGGGATTTTTCATATATTTTTTATATATCCTCACCGGTAGGGGAAACATCCTATATTACAATGAATCATCACACTTTTAGTACTTATAACTCATAAAGAAATATCTCTGATGTCTCTAACTGCATGCTCCTGCCAGTGTAGCAGTATGCATAAATAACCATGAAGCTCATCATCACGTAACATAATGGAGGTGGATGTTGTGCAGCAATATATCTCGGAATGGATATGGAAATGCCATGATAGGTAGGTATGGTGTCTGTTTTGAGAAAGAAATATGTGGGCTTATGTGTATGGGAACAAATTCCTCCCACGGTATTTGGATGCACTGGTGAAGTTTACACCAACTCTCAATGTGAGAAAGGGCAATGCACAGTACCGAAGAGGCTAGCAAATATGGATGGTGGAAGTGCCAGAAACCGCAACATAGACTCACGAGTTAAAAGATTACAGCAAGAAAATCATCTTACAAGGCACAATGCAAATCACTCCAAGAGGGTCTGTGGCAGTTACTAGTCACTGTTAGCTACCCCGACCGTAGCGCGCAACAAAAGGCCGATCAGAAATGTATCACTCGTAGAAATCATATACCATTGTTTCTATCAGCTGGTAATTTAAGTGTGGCACAGCTTCAAGTTTATTAGACCAAACATTAAACGTTTCTACTTACTAGTCCTTCCCGTTTATCCATTCAGCAAATTAATATCTCAAAACAACAGCAATGATTCAAGTGAAGCAGTTTAGTGATATACAAGACCATGCAATCTTTTCCACTATACCAACTACCACATAAGCATTTCTATTCTCAACCAAGCACATATATAAGAACCACCTAACTACAAAATCTAACAGCTCTGAATAAGAGGTGCATGAAAACAAAGGCTAAACGCAGTACTAGCAAAAAGTGAGCACTCACAGAACAATAAGAATGAAAACTAGAGTGTTCTAAGCAATGAAAATGGAGCGTGTCTCTCTCCCACACAAGTATGATAAGATCCAACCATTTATTACAGCAAAGAAAACCAAACAAACTGAAAACAAAAATAAAATACGCTCCAAGTAAAGCACATAATATGTGACCGAATAAAAATATAGTTTCACTAGAAGTGACCTGATAATTTGTCGATGAAGAAGGGGATGTCTTGGGCGTCCCCAAGATTAGATGCTTGAGTCTTATTGGAATTTTCTTGGATGTACCATCGGGGCATCCCCAAGCTTAGGATTTTCACTCTTCTTGATCACATCATATCATCCTCTTCTCTTGACCCTTGAAAACTTCCTTCACACCAAAATTCTCACAATCTTCATTAGCAACGTTAGTGCAATTGAAATAATAAATTCACATTGTTAAGTTTCAACACAAGTCTAACACTTAAAAACACATTAGCTACTGTCACAACTTATTTCAAAACTCTTTTTCTCAAAAGAACACCAAAAGAAAGAGATTAAGATGCAAATGCGATAAATGGCATAAATCTGTCAAAACAGAACAGCAGGTAAAGATCGATTTTTTCAAAAATCTTCTGTTGCTCAAATCAAAAAGGCACATTCTAAGAAAAGTTGCGTATATAACTAAATATTAAGCGCAAAAAATATCAGGTCATTTTGAATTTTCTGTGATTTTATACGGAATAAACAGTGGACAGCAGAAATCTGTTTCCTGCGCAGAAATCCGAAATATAGCCTCAACTTTCCACTAGAAGCTTTACTTGGCTCAACAAAAACTCAAAATAAAAGATACAGTGGGGTTTCTAAGGAAATATAAAACACCCTGGTGCAAAGTACAACAAAGAAATCGGGTTGAAAACAGCAAAATAAAATAGGTTGTCTCCCGGTAGCGCTTTTCTTTAACGCCTTTCAGCTAGGCATAGGGATTTTTAAAGATGCTCACATAAGAATAAAAGTTGAAGCACAATAAGAGAGCATCAAGAATAAAATATAAAACACATTTAAGTCTAAACCCCTTCCTATGAAAAAGAATCTTGTAGAAAAACAAGTCAATGAAGCACAAAGTGACTAGCATAGGAAGACAAAATAAGTGCAACTTCATAAATTTCAACATAAAGAGGGGAAACTTAATATTGTTGAGATCCATAAAAACATGTTTACCTCTCTCATAATAACTTTCAGTAGCATCATGAATAAAATTAACAATATAACTATCATATGAAACATTCTTATCATGAGCCACATGTGATGGAGGGATGATAACCCGGTAGGCCAACGCCAAGGAGTAACTCGGCCCAAAGGACACTGCACAAGACCCGGCTTAAGATAAAGGAGTTTCTAGACGGCCCAAGAACGTAGTCCTCGTAACCTGGATTGTGGGTTCCGATAAGGAAGTTTAGGTTTTGTAAGCAGTGTCCGGGTAGGATTCAGAGTGCGCCTTGGAGAGTAGGCCAGGGGGTCCGGATAGTATATAAGCCGGCCCCTAGGGTTAGACGAGAGAGATCCAAGAATTCGAGTAATATCGCTAGGTATCGAGTATCCAGTGTAACACGGGAGTTGAGTTAATATATCTAGATCGGAGACTCGGCGAATTTATTGCCGGCTACCAGATCGCAGATCATCATGTTTTACCTTGAGCTAAACCCTCTCCCAAACACCAGAGTCGAATTGCCCCAAGATAAGTTACCCCCGGTAACGTCTGCCGTGATTATCCCACGACAGTTGGCGCCCACCGTGGGGCCTACGTCCAAGGGTGTTTACATCACGGGAGAAGCTCGAAAGAACATGGAGAACCTTGTCATCGGCGAGATCTACACCAACCTCGAAGGATAGAAGATGGTGGACGATTCTGGCTGGGGGCCAGAGTCGGATCTGCTCGAATCCGGATCTGTCGTGACAATCGGCCAGATCAACGTCTTCATCGGCATGGTACGTACGTCCGGTTCAATCCCTGACGATTTCGGGTTTGATTCTGTGTCAGGGGAAGCCACCTACGTTCAATCAGATGGGGAAGAATCGGTCGGGACGGTAGATCCGACAGAAGAGCCCCCACGAAGAGGGAACAGCCGGAGGAGCCGGTATGGACCCCGCGTGGCCGGGTCATGAGAGAAGATGATACCGAGTCCATCTTGCATCTGCTAGAGGACCGGTACGAGGAAAATAGCAGCGAAGAGGAAGAGTACGAATCTGCGCCAAGTATTGCGCGCCAGGTTGCGGTTTACACGGCCCCGGCGATCAATCTTAATCAGGGGAACGTGACCGCGGCCACAGTCGGAACAGCACCAGCATTGGCCCAGCAGCAAGGTCCGGTTGACGGAAACCCGGTTCTCACCCGGGTTGACGGAGAATCGGCATCAGTTACCAGCCACGCGGCGGATAGCGAGTTGCAGGCAAACACGTTTGGATATCTGGCAAATCGGAAGCCAGGGGCGGGTCCTTCAAACCCGCGACACCCGGCCCTATTCAACAATAACTTGATTCTGGATCCAACCGTTTTAGCCACAGTTATTACTCCGGAAAACGCGGCGGAACGTGTTAGAGATCTGGATGTAGCCCGTCGTGCATTGGAGCAATAGAGAAGGCAAGTAGAAGCAGAAAGGAAGGGGATGGCCACGCGCCAACGTGAGCTGGATGCATTAGAAACCCGGCTCCGAGAAGAAACAACTAGGGTGCGTCAAAGGCATCAGACCATGTTACCAGCAACAGGTGGAGTTATAAACCCGACCACACTATTTATCACACCTCAGGATCAACCGATTCCAGCAGCAAACCAAGGAACTGTGCAGCAACCCGCAACTGGAGGAGCACAGTCGGCAAACATACAAGCCGGGTTACCCACATTGCAGACCGGAGTTACCACCGGCAATACATTACCACCACCACCACCATCACGATTTCGCACACCAGCAGGTCATTACAACAACCCCATGGATAATGTGTACGCAGCAACGCTCGCATTGAATCAAATCCCCGTGAGAGAGTCACCCCACGCAGAGGAGACCCGGCGGGCGATAGATCTATTGCGCACTGGGGTAGCGCAGCAAGTTAATTACCCGGATCACAGAAGTGGAATGCATGGGACGCCATATATCAGCCAGCAAAGAGGCAATACCGGCAACATCCAGACAAGTTCAGCGCGGCGGAGGGAAGAGCAGCAGCAAATGCCGCCTCCTCCCCGCGTTCAGGCAGTACCAGCAGCATCAGCAGCACAAGCTATCGTGGATAGTTCCAGAGCCAGGAGAGCCGCGGCCGGGTCTGCGGTGCATGGACCACCAGCAGTACCGCGCCCCACCGCGCCCCCCGCAGGGTCGCATGTTTCCCGGGTGAGACCAGTTCCGACTAATCTCGCTGGGCCTAAGTGTCTGTCGGCTGACATCAGGGCTGAGCCTTACCCGGATAAATTCAAGGAACCGGGTAAAGTTGTGAACTACGAGCCGACTATGGATCCAGAGACATGGTTGAGCAGCTAGGAGATGGCTATGTCGATTCGCAATGCATCCGAAAATCTTCAAGCCAAGTTCATGTACTTGATGATGTCAGAAGGAGCAGCAAAGTTATGGTTTAATAATTTACCGGAAGGGTCTATCAAGTCATGCGAGGAGTTAAAAACTGCGTTTATCAAGCACTTTCATGGGACATGCAGAAAGCTATTTACTATTGATGACCTAGAACGATGTGTCCAAAATAAGGGAGAATCGGCGCGCAGCTGGGTGCGCCGGGTTATGGAGATACTTCACTCATCTACGGATATTCAGCCCAAAGATGCGCTACAAGCTATGGCAAAGACGTGCAAGTACATACCTTTAGTGCAAAAGTTAACTCGCATGAAATCTAGTCGAAATGCTTCAGTGGTTACGATGGGAGAGCTAATGGATGCATGTAACAAACACGCTGCAACGGATACTACAGAAGAGGATGTCGATGACAAGAAAGCAAAAGCAAATACAAATAATAGTGGAAGAACCGGCAATGGATCAACGCCGGGTAACAATGGAGGTAACAATGGGAACAATCAGAACAAGCGCCCGTTTGAGGGAGGCTCCGAGTTTTTCGCTAGCACAGAAGCCGGGTCTTCGAGACCTAGGGCAGAAGGAAATTTCAATGCTGGAAACCACAATGGAGGAAATTATCAAGGGCCACCGAGGCCGGGTAACAATTGGGATATCTTCAGAATAGCGTGTCCAAAGCACAGCAGGAACGGTAGGCCGGCTAACCACTCATTGGAGCAGTGCGCGGACCTACAGAGATGGAAGAATGAGGAGATAAACAAGGCTATGCGAGGTGCAGGTCGGGGAGGAGGACCGGGTCCGGGTGGAAACCCGGGCAACGGCCCACCCCCAGCCGGTAACCCGGCAGGCGGAAATCCGGGTAACAACCAAGGGGGAGCTGGAGGTTTCCAAGCTAA
This sequence comes from Alopecurus myosuroides, assembly GCA_028641055.1. Classification (NCBI taxonomy): domain Eukaryota; kingdom Viridiplantae; phylum Streptophyta; class Magnoliopsida; order Poales; family Poaceae; genus Alopecurus; species Alopecurus myosuroides. The sequence goes on from CM054061.1 coordinate 314,904,901, forward strand.
CCCCAAGCAATTGGGACAATATCACGTGCATACCATGGGAATTTCTAACAAGGATAAAAAGATACTGAAACAAGCAGTAAACTCGGTTTCTTCGGCTGTTCCGAGATACCTGAGATGGTCAGAGCAGGACGTAACGTGGAGCAGAAGAGATCACCCGGAAAGGATAGAACACCCGGGAGTCCTAGCATTGGTGGTTGCACCACAAGTTAATGGTTATGAGCTGAAAAAGGTCCTGATGGACGGTGGAAGTAGCATCAATATCTTGTATTGGGAAACCTTTCTGCGCATGGGTCTCAAGGAGTCTCAGCTACAGAAAAGTTCAACAGTCTTTCATGGGATTGTGCCGGGTCACTCAGCGTGTCCCGAGGGAAAGATCACGTTGGAGGTAGCTTTTGGAGAATCGAAGGATAATTACCGAGTCGAGTGGCTCACTTTCGAGGTGGTTAAGTTGCGCAGTCCTTATCACGCGGTATTCGGAAGGCCGGCTTATGCTAAGTTCATGGCCAGGCCGTGTTATGTATATCTACAACTAAAGATCCCGGGGCCCAAGCAGACCATCACCATACATGGGAGCCGGGATATAGCGGCTGAGTGCGACGAAGGAGATGCAGCCATGGCGGAGCAAGCTTGCAGAAAAGAGGAACTCAAGTATTACCGGTCTCAAGTAGACCCGGATGACAGAACAGCGTTAAAAAGACCAAATACTGAAGATGAGAGAGCGAAATTCAAGGCAGCACAGGACACCAAGATGGTAGCTTTTGTCGAGGGTGATCCCTCTAAGCAATTTGCTATAGGATCTAACTTGGACAGCGAGCAGGAGAAAGCACTTGTGGAGTTCATTCGTTCAAATCAGGACGTGTTCGCCTGGACGCCTAGCGATATGCCGGGTATCCCCACAGAGTTAGCGGAGCACAGTTTGCACGTCGATCCCAAGTCCAGGCCTGTGAAGCAGGGCTTGAGAAAGATGAATGAGGAAAGAAGGAAAGCTATAGGGGAAGAAATTGCTCGGCTGCTGACAGCCGGCTTTATCATGGAAGTGTTTCACCCGGACTGGTTAGCAAATCCGGTTCTCATGATGAAAAAGACCAATGAGTGGAGGATGTGCATTGATTACACGAGTCTCAACAAGCATTGCCCAAAGGATCCGTTTGCACTACCAAGGATAGATCAGATCATAGACGCAGTAGCCGGAAGCGACCTATTATGTTTCCTGGATGCATATTCCGGGTATCATCAAATCAAGCTCAAGAAGGAGGATTGGGAGAAAACATCATTCATAACCCCCTTTGGGGCCTTTTGTTACAAGACAATGACATTTGGATTGAAGAACGCTGGCGCAACCTATCAACGGTGTATTCAGAAGTGCTTCGAGGACCAAATTGGATGCAACGTCCATGCTTATGTAGACGACGTGGTGATCAAGACCAGAAAGGCGGAGACATTTATCGATGATCTGAAGGAAACGTTCAAGAACTTGAGAAGGTATCAGATGAAACTCAACCCGACAAAGTGTGTTTTTGGAGTTCCAGCCGGGAAATTACTCGGCTTTATCGTTTCTGAGAGAGGAATTGAAGCAAACCCGGACAAAATCAAAGCTATCCAGAGTCTGAAAACGCCGGAAAATTTGAAACATGTTCAGAAGCTCACAGGGTGCATAGCAGCGCTCAGCCGGTTTATATCCAGACTCGGAGAAAAGGCAATACCCTTATACCGGCTCTTGAAAAAATCTGATAAATTCGTATGGGATCAAGAGGCGGACGAGGCATTCGAGGCACTGAAAAAGCAGCTATCTGAGGCGCCAGTCCTAGCAGCTCCGGGTCCTAAAGAGCCTATGTTACTATACGTTGCAGCAGGGCCCCGGGCGGTTAGCGCAGTGGTTGTTGTCGAGCGAAAAGAAGATGGAAAAGAATACCCGGTCCAGAGGCCGGTTTACTACGTCAGTGAGGTATTATCAGAGGCAAAACAACGCTATCCACATTGGCAAAAGCTGGTTTTCGGGGTCTTCATGGCCAGCCGGAAATTGAAGCCGTATTTTCAGGAGCACCCCATAACAGTGGTTAGTTCTATACCAATGTCGGATATCATCAGAAACTCGGATGCAACAGGTAGAATAGCCAAGTGGGCGATCGAGATGGGGGATTATCATATCAATTACGAGCCAAGGTCAGCAATTAAATCTCAAGCTCTAGTCGGTTTTATTAATGATTGGACACACACAGGCATGCCCACCATGGCTCCGAACTCCGAGTCTTGGATCATGCACTTCGATGGCTCCAAGCAATACGAGGGGTAAGGAGCTGGAGTGGTACTAACATCACCCAAAGGAAACAAGTTGAGCTACGTGCTGCAGATTCACTTTGATTGTTCCAACAACGTGGCCGAGTATGAGGCCTTATTGCACGGCTTAAAGGTAGCCAAGGAGATGAATATTAAGAGGATACGATGCTTTGGAGATTCGGACCTTGTGGTACAGCAGGTCTCAGGAACTTGGGATAGAAAAGATTCAACTATGGCAGCATACCGCAGAGAGGTTGATAGAGTTGCCGGATGTTTTTCCGGGTATGAGGTGGAGCACATAGACAGAAGAAAAAACGAGGCAGCAGATGCACTCGCCAGACTCGGCTCGCGCAGAGAGACGGTTCCACCTAATGTTTTCCTGGATGAACTATGGCGACCATCAGTTAGAACCGAGTCTGAGGAAGAACTGGCAAATCAAGACCCGGATTTGGAGCTTGTGGCCACAGTACGTGCTGTTCCCGAGTGGACAGAGCCGTTCCTGGCCTACCTATCACGGGGAGAGTTACTCCAGCAGGAAGTATTAGCAAGACAAATTCTGAGGCGAGCAAAAGTATATTCTATCATCAATGGAGAGTTATACACGAGAAGTGCAGCAGGAGTCTTTTTGCGATGCGTAGCACCAGAAGAAGGCCGACAGATCCTCAAGGAAATCCATGAAGGTGTTTGTGGGCATCATGCATCCACAAGATCTCTTGTGGCCAAAGCTTATCGACATGGTTTTTTCTGGCTCACGGCCCTCGCAGACGCGGAGCGCTTGGTGGCAAGGTGTGACGGATGTCAAAGGTACGCTCGCCAAACCCATGTGCCGGCTATGGAATTACGGACTATCCCGTTAACTTGGCCGTTCGCTGTTTGGGGTATGGACATGGTTGGCCCCTTTCACATGTCACCTTGCAAAAAGACACATCTCTTGGTGGACATTGATAAGTTTACCAAGTGGGTTGAGGTCATGCCAGTTACCAACTGTGAAGCAATTACAGCAGTCAAGTTCCTGAAAAGGATTATCTATCGGTTCGGGTATCCCCATAGCGTAATTACCGACAATGGAACCAATATGTCCCTTGGCCAGATGGAGAAATTTTGTGGTAACAATGGAATCCGGCTTGACATAGCTTCAGTGGCCCATCCACAGGCTAATGGACAAGTGGAGAGGACAAATCAAGAGTTTCTTCGTGGATTAAAGCCACGATTGCGAGTTCCGTGTATCAGAGCTGTTGGCGCATGGGTCGAAGAATTACCTGCAGTGGTTTGGGGTATAAACACAACGCCTAAGAGATCCACTCAGATGACACCGTTTTTCATGGTTTATGGTGCAGAGGCGGTGTTGCCGAGTGATATCATCCACGACTCGCCTCGAGTGTCGGCTTACGTCGAGGTAGAGAACGAGAAGACCCGGCAGGACGCCGTGGATATGCTAGCAGAAGAAAGGGAACAAACACTGGAAAGATCAACCATATATCAGCAGGATCTGCGGAGATATCATAGCCGGCGCGTGAAAACTCGGGTCTTCCAGGAAGGAGACATGGTTCTGCGCCTGGCACAGTCAAATGAAGGAAAACACAAGTTATCACCGCCATGGGAAGGACCGTTTATCATAAGCCGGAATTTGCACAATGGATCGTATTACTTGATAGATGCAAGGGAAGAGTTGGCTACGGTTAACGACACCGCTCATACCACTTCATCTATGCAAGAGAGAGAAAGACCATGGAACGTAGCTCAGCTGCGTCCCTACTATACCTAGTATAGACCAGACTCTCAAGTGGAATTACACGATGTAACAGGCAGCAGGTTTCAGACGCACTCTTTTCCTATCCAGGGTACCCAAGGGGACTGGAGGGTTTTTAATGAGGCGGCTTGCTGACCTAACTTTCTCATATCAATAAAGAGATGGTTAAGCAATATATCTTTTTCACATGTTTTATCAAGTTTTATTTTTCTGTTATGTTTTTTACTTTTATTCCAGGTAAGTATTATTTATTGTACCTTAGTTTCTTCAGTATGTTGCATGTATTTAGGTCTTGGGGGCTGATTGCTTGAATAGCACAGTTACAAACTCAAAGACCCGGCCATGATGCCTAAGGGCCGATTATTCGCAAACGAGTACGGCTGCAATCTTATAACCGGACAAAGGAGCCAAATTTCTTGACTTTTCTTACTTAAGCTCGATGTGACTCGCACTAAAGTGGCATGATTTGCTCGCTTACGATTACAATCAGCCATGATGCCCAATGGGACTTGCCTGACCCTGTTTTCGTACAGATGTAACAACATGGTATCCACGCGAAAGCCGGCTTACAGTACAAGAGAGACAAAAGAGTCATCTAAACCACAAGTTATGCAGAGTACAAGGTTAATAGCCGGAAGCTCAAAGTTTATTAAGCATAACTTCAAAACCTATGTGAAACGGATCTAGGTTTCGGGCTTAGCAGGGATAACTTGTTTTCTTTGTAAGACCTCACATCCCTAGACTCGGAATTTCGGGCCTTGGGGACTGGGGATTTTGAAAAAAGAGGCAAGTTATCTAGCTATTAAGCACAAAAACCCAAAAATCTGAGTCTTGGGGACTTAGAGAAAAGTTCACCTGTCAAAACCCATATGACCCGGAAACCGAGTCTCACAAAAGGAACCATAAAGTAAATCGGAATATCAAGAATAAATGAGCTCAAAGGCAAATAAATATAAAAATCATCCAAAGGCCAGAAGAGGCACGAAGTATATCAAGGCATTAAAGTGTATTACAAGTCTCGATACTGGTATCAAAGGTGCACAGGCGCACCATCAAAAATAATTGTTCAAAGGGCCCGTCGGCCGACTGACGCATACGAGACGATAGCAGGTAGCAAATATCACTCGGCATCCTGGGCTGAGGCAGCCATCTTCTCCTTGCCCCTGCCAGCCGGGTCTTGTCCCTTGACTTGCTCTTCAGCATTCTTGGTAGCAGCAGCACCCGGATCAGCAGTAGCGCCGGCCCGTGTAGGAGGAGGGACGATTGGTGTGGAGGTAGCAGGCGCAGAATCGGCCTCAGCCTTCTTCTTCGCGGCCTCCTCTCTCAACTGGGCAGCCTCCGCCTTCCATCGAGCCAGCATGTCGTACGGCTTGGGAAGATCCGACTTAATCGCCTTATCATCAGCACCATACGCAGGGATAATTGAGTTGATATCCAAGCCATCAGCAATCACACTGGCCGGGTGACGAACTTCCTTCTGGATGGCCTTGAAATTTTTCACTGAGAACTTGGACCCGTCATGGTTGAATTCCGGAAACCCGCCCACAAGCTTGGCCGGCTCGAGCTTAGGAAAATAAGCTTTAGCCAGCGCAAGCCCCCGAGTTACTCCAATCCGGCAGGACGAGCGCTTCCAATGCCCAATCCACTCGGGTATAGTGGAGCAGGCGTCCAGCAACCTCTTCAGGTTGCCGTGTCCAACACCTGGCCATTGCAGTTCTTGAAGGATCCATTTGGTTCCGGCACAGATCTGCCGGATAGTGCTCTTGATGGTTTTCAATTTGGCAATGTCATCTTCCTCCGGGATTACTTCATCCGGACCTGCAGAAAGTAGGAAAAAACAACGAGTAAGGAAACCCGACTATTTATCAAAATGAAAATCCGGGTCATAATTATCAAAGTTAGGAATCGTACCAGCCAATGCACGATATGTATCGACAATTTGAACAGAAACTTTTGTCAGCTCATCTTCTGCTACATGAGCCCTCCTCCTATATTTTCTCGTGATCTTCCCGCTCCTCCTAGCTTCAGCTTCAGCCGCCTCACGCAGAGCCACCTCCTTCTCAACGAGCTTGGTGGCCTTCGCCAGTTTCTTCTCGGATTGGGCCACGAAAGCCTGAGTGGGGACACAAGGAAGGATTAGTCGGATATACTACGAAGTTCCAAGCAAATTATCAATAAATTCACTCGGAACTTGGGGACTAGATAAGGATACAGGCAATATTATTCGGATTTACCTCATGTTTAGCTATCAAAGCTTCTAAGATATTTTCTTCATCGGCCCTCAAAGTGTGAAGGGCATCCAGCATCTGGGAGAATGTCATGTCTTCGGGCCTAACACCAGAAGAGCCGGCAGCTTGATCGCCTGGCGGGTGAACTTTCCCCGACTTTGGAGTCGAGACCCGGACTGTCTGGGTGTCCGGGTTTGGAGAACTCATCTTTGTGTCCAGGATCTCAACCTCTTCGTCCTCAGCCTCTTCGGATGGCTTTGGAGACCCGGCTTCCTGGTGAGCTGGGTCACCCAAGGAGCCTTGTTCCTGGTGGTCTTCAGCATCACCGCCAGTCGCGGCGTCCGTATTATCAGTCGGCCCCTCCATCTCCCGGTTATCGATCTCCATGTTCTCCGGGTCACTAAGTGTGACTTGGGCGCTAAGGAAAAAAGAAAGAAACAGTTAATGGCAGTGGAGGAAGATTATCGAGTATGCGGGGATATCATACAGCAAGGACTCACCCGGTGTTCACAGCATAATCCGGGGGGAGCTCGCTGCTGGAAGCGGATGAATCTGTTACAGGGACCGATAGCGGAACCCGGAACTGCCCGGCCCGCGGATGGTTGGGGGAGGGGTGACGCCGAGGAGAATTGGAAGGATGAGGTGGAGGAGTACCGGCACGGCGGACTGGTGAGGTGGAGATGCCCGGGTTGAGGGGATCGTCACCCGGAGAACTCCGAGTCACCCTACGCTTGGCCGGAAGAGAGTCCTTCAAGTGTGATGAGATGGATAATTGTTGGTTAAGTTTTCGCATGTTATCAAAGGAATAGGGTTCGGAGGACATAAAGGAGAAGGGAACCTTGGATACCACCCCTCTGGTCTTCCTCTTGGCCCCAACAATTGCTTCTTGTTCAGGGTCGCTTTGGTCGGACTCGGTGGCCTCCGGGTCCCCCTCGTCCTTGTCATCTTTTTCCTCCAACCCTGTAAGCCGAGTATGCATAGTCGGAAAAAGTCAGACGCGTGAGCAAAATGGCGCAAGTGAAGCTGATAGAAGACCCGGATAAATACCTTCGTCATTGTCAGCCGGTTCTTCATCTTCTTCTGGGTCTCCGGAAGAAGGGGAGGTCTCGACGTTCCAGAAGACGTTATCAGCCTGAGACAAGAGCACAAGGGTAAGAATCAGCAGTCATATCAAGCGAAAGCATGAAAGTAAAAGTATAAGAGCCGGATTTTACCGCTGGAGCCGGGTTATCCCGGGTGAATGGTGCTAAACCGGCGATGTTTTTGATCACCTCTAACTTTTCCGTCAAGAAACTCTTGATGGTTTTGTTGGTATCGCCAGCTGGGTAGTTCTTAGAAGAATATCGGAGCGCGTCTGTGACGTGCCCCGAGTAGTCGCACATTAACTTGGTGCGGATGGAGTTGGGCTGGATTCTGAAGTCCACCCATGTCTTGACCAAGTTGAGCCTAAGGAGGCCTTGGGCGGAGAGGACAGCTATCTTGGTTAGAAAAGGTTGGATGGCCTCCCTGTCCGACTCAGGGGCAAAGGCGTTGAAAGACTCGGAGATATCCAGGAGACCCTCCGAGTAACCCGGCAATTTCCTTTCGCCGGGTGGGGAGGTGTCTCGGCAGTAGAAGAAGGATAATTGCCAGTGTTTAACATGGGAATTCAGATTGAGAGTCGGCATTGGTGAGTTCTTGCGGCGCTGGATGGAAACCCCGCCGCAAGCAAGAAGTGCCCCGTCACCGCTTTCGCGGCACGGTTTGCACTGGAAGAGTTCAATGAAGAGAGCCAAATTTGGCGGAGTGCACAAATATGACTCGGAAAGGACGATAAAATGGGTTATGTTCAACATAGAGTTAGGCCCTATGTCGAACACCCGGAGGCCGTAATGGCTCAAGACTTCACGAAAGAAGGGGTGGCCCGGAGGGCGGAACCCCCGGGTCACGTGCTCGACAAAGCAGATTACCTCGTCGGCAGCAGGCGTGGGCCAGGTCTCATCACCCGGCACTCTCCAATGGATATCTTCCTGAGAGGGGAGGACCCCTAACTCGGCCAGCTCCTCTAGCTTGGCCTTGGTGACGGTGGATCGCGCCCAGTTGGCGGATATTGATTGGGTCGTCCTTGTTTTGGCTTGCTGCTTCCCTTGCTTCTTGGGAGCCATGGGTTCAGTATACAAAACATGAGACAAAAAGGTACAAGACATAAGACTCGGAAATCATGAGGTTATCCAGATATATGAGCAGTATCAAAAAGAGGTATGGGAATTATGAGTTGTCCGGGTATCGCTGGGTAGAGCGAAAGTCACAGATTATCCGAGTATCGAGTATCAGTACAGAAACTATGGGGGACTTACGTATTGGCGAGCGTTTGTGGAAGAAGGTTGATTGCCCATGTATTTACTGCAGGTAAAAGAACCGGAAGAAGTGGACTTTCCGGGTATCAATGGCAGGTGCGGAAAATTTGGGCGGACAGAGCCTAGATTGGAAATTTCATTTTCAAATTCGTGATGAAATTAGTGACTACGAGCGATAGGAGAATGAAGTGGAGCCTATATCCAAGCCATTGGATGAACTAGTGTGAGTCTAAGCGACCTAATCCGGCGCGGGGCAAGAAATGGCCCGCGGTTGACCTAGATCCAATCTAGAACGAATCAAGAAATTGTGAGGCTAATTCGATGGGAGCAAGAAGCTTACCGGAGGAGATTGGAGTAGAGCACGATGGCGGCATATGGCGCAATCCAAATGTCCCTTTGCGATTCCCGGCGGGCTAGATGAGGGCGCAGCGGCGGAGCTTGGCGGCGGCGCGGAATGGTTCGAGGACGAACGTAACCGGCGGCGGCTTTGCTCCGGCGGTGAGCTCGAGGTCCCCGTGGTGGTGTTGCGCAAGCGCGAGCGATGGAGAGGAAGAAGAAGTTGGAATGGACCGTTGGGGTTAGGTTATCCCCTAGGTACCTATTTATAAGGTACGGGTGGGTAAACCTAGTCCAACGGGCGGGAACCGGAAATTTCGGGATAAGGGATACCCGCCCGGATTTTCTGAGATACGCTTTAAGTACTGGACGAGATATCCGGAATGGATAAGAAACAAATCTTCTCCGCGATACCTGGATCGATTAACAAGTAAAGTAAGCCGGATCTTTGGCGTTTGCATCAGGGGCGTTGACCCGGAAAAGTAAACACTGGACTTGGAGAAAGCCGGGTTACTATATGGCCACCATGGAGTTAGGCCTAGCTGTTTATCAAAGCAATCTAACCCGGCCTCTATGAACTTGTGTGTTTGTTATTTTTTGCAGGGAATAGCGTGCGCTTCAAGGAGGATCTCATGAAGCCCAAGCTATTCTGGGGACTACTGATGGAGGGATGATAACCCGGTAGGCCAACGCCAAGGAGTAACTCGGCCCAAAGGACGCTGCACAAGACCCGGCTTAAGATAAAGGAGTTTCTAGAAGGCCCAAGAACGTAGGCCTCGTAACCCGGATTGTGGGTTCCGATAAGGAAGTTTAGGGTTTGTAAGCAGTGTCCGGGTAGGATTCAGAGTGCGCCTTGGAGAGTAGGTCAGGGGTCCGGATATTATATAAGCCGGCCCCTAGGGTTAGACGAGAGAGATCCAAGAATTCGAGTAATATCGCTAGGTATCGAGTATCCAGTGTAACACGGGAGTTGAGTTAATATATCTAGATCGGAGACTCGGCGACTTGATTGCCGGCTACCAGATTGCAGATCATCATGTTTTCCCTTGAGCTAAACCCTCTCCCAAACACCAGAGTCGAATTGCCCCAAGATAAGTTACCCCTGGTAACGTCTGCCGTGATTATCCCACGACAACATGCATAAAAGAATTATTACTCTCCACATAAGCATAGTCATTCTTATTAATAACAACGGGAGTAGGCTTATCATAAAGAACTCGAACATGATAGACAAGTTGCATATTAAAGAGATGGTTTTGAGTAATCCCACCATAACTATGGTAAGTTTCATGAGGATGATTATAATTATAGCCTATGTTATAACTTTCTTTATAATAATTATCAAAGACTGGAGGCATATTGAAATCGTAATTAATTTTCTCCTCAATAGTAGATGGACTAAAAATATCATATTCATCATTACAATAATCATCTATTGGAGGCATAGTATCATCACAAGCAATAAAATAGTTGTCTTCCAAAATGCGTTCATTTGTAAACATATCATCATTTTTACTAGGAGGAGATGTATCAATCATATAATCATTAATAGCAAAGGGATTTTCAAACACATCATCCACAAGTTTAGAGCTTTCTATATCATCATTGGAAGGAACATGGATGGTGCTAATAGTACAGCAATTATTATAATCATTTTCAGAATTGGTACCAAACAAATTTTCAATATCAAAAGTAGTGTGTTTCTCTCAATCATGATCACTTTCCTAAATAACAGGCATAGGAAAATCATCGAGTTCCGAATCATCAGCAAAAGCTGTAATCTGAGCAACATGCTTAGGGGGAGATACTGTTACCTCTCTCTTTTTACTCCTCCTCTTCTTCTTCTTCCTCTTTTTACCCTCTTTAGGTGGGAGAGGTTAAAAGGGAGCTTCTCCACATACCTTGGTTTATTATCAGAAACAATAGAAAGAACTTTGGAGGATTTCTCCTCTTCATTAATAAGAACAAAACACATATTAGTCCTGTCATATTTTGGTAAAGTCTCCTATTTTATAATATTTTGTATGTAAGTATTTGCATGGAAATTATCAACACAATAAAGATGGCAACCATGCAAGGCACTATTCATATCAAAAGCACTCATATCTATCAAAGAAGTTCTTCTAGATAACTCTTCACACCCCAAAAATAATGTAAGTTCATCATGCTCATTAGGGGTGATCATGTCATCACAATACAAACTTGCAGTGCTCATAGGATTCGAAAGGCTACTATCATGGCCCGAGCATTGGAAATTGAAATGACCCACTTCATAGCAAAGTTCACAAATAAAAGGATAGAGGGCACAAACTTTTTCACCAAGATCATTTAGAGCCCTATCCCACTTTCTAGTTTTCTCATTCCTATGATGGATGCAATATTCTTCTACAGTTTGGTTCTTTTCACAAGGTCTAAGTGCTCCACAAAAATTAACATGCTTATAAGAAATGGTACTTTCAGAAGTTTGAGCATGTCCATTGCAATCATTAATAACAGTTTCATTTTTCAAGCAAGTGTCTTTAAAAGGTTCATGATATATTTCCCCATTTGATTTAGGAACATTAATATAAGAAGAAAATGATCTATAACAACCAACAATCATTTGAGGATCAAGACCATATTTAGCACTAAGCTCTTGAAAATCAGCAGTTTCAGCGAAAGACTTAATGCAATCATACTCATAGTTTATACCTGATTCTTTACCTTTGTCGTCATTCCAACCTTCACTATTGGTTTCAATTGTTTCAAGAAGATCCCATTTAGCTTCAACCTTCTTACTTGAGAAATAACCCTCTGAACATGCATCTAGATAATCCTTATAATGTCCTGAAAGCCTTGCATAAAAATTAGTAACAATTATTTCCTTAGGAAGCTCATGGTTAGGACATTTAAGTATTAATGTTTTCAGTCTTCCCCAAGCTTGAGAAATGCTTTCTCCATCACGAGGCCAAAAATTATGAATGTAATTCCTATCTAAATACAGTTCATGAGAAGAATAAAATTTAAAATGAAATAGAGATTCGAGCTCCTTCCACTCCAAATGATGAGGATCATCTAGAAGCTCATACCACTCCCTTGCTTTGCTCTAAAGAGACAAAGAGAATAACCTCTTCTTAACTTGGTCCATTGAAATACCTGCACACTTGAACAACCCGCATAATTCATGTATAAAGAGTAAAATGATCACGAGGATTGACAGTTCCATCTCCAAAATAACGGTTATCCATGACAAGTTCAACAATTTTCTTGGGTATTTTAAAAGGAATGATTTTAGTAGGAGGATTTAAAATATCACAAGCATCATTAGGTTTATCACATATGGGAGATAAATTATCATGAGAGCAAATTTTCTCCTCTAAAGCTGTGGAAATAAAAAAAATTATAGAAACTAGCTTCCCCAAGCTTAGACTTTTCCATAGTACTAGAAATAATGGTATCCAAATAATTAATGCTAATAACATTCCTACTCGAATGCAAATAAATCTCTCTCATATTTTTGTTGTTTTCCATTAAGACTAACTAGTAAAAATAAAAACAAGCAACAAGTAAAAATAAGCCTAACTAGTGAAAACAAGAAACAAAAAGATATAATTGCAGAATCTAAAGGAAATAACTTCGAGCACTCACAAAGGATGTGAGTACCTTTTACCTTACCTCCCCGGCAACAGCGCCAGAAAAGAGCTTGATGTCTACGCACGCTTCTATTCTTGTAGACAGTGTTGGTGAAGGGAATATGCCCGAGAGGCAATAATAAAATGGTTATTATCGTATTCCTTGTTTATGATGAATGTTTATTTCTCATGCTAGAATTGTATTAACCGGAAACATTGATACATGTGTGCTTAATAAACAAACAATGGTTCCTAGTAAAGCCTCTCTTTTAACTAGCTCGTTGATTAATAGATGATCAAGGTTTCCTGATCATGAACATTGGATGTTATTAATAACGGGGTCATGTCATTAGAAGAATGATGTGATGAACATATACCCAAAGAGAATATAGCAATGCGATCAAGTCATTTAGTTTACATTGTTATATCAAACATACGAAGTAACTTATTCCTTAGACCTTGAGATCATGTCAATCACTGATACCGGAAGAGTGCTTTGATGGCATCAAACGTCACACCGTAACAGGGTGACTATAAAGGTGTCGTTAAGTATTCGGAAAGTATTAGTTGAGGATCATGGATCAAGAGTGGGATTTGTCCATCCAAATGACGGAGAGATATACTCTGGGCCCTCTCGGTGATATCACATCGAAACCGCTTGCAAGCACGTGATATGATCACAAGGATGTTATATCACGGGAACGAGAAAAGAGTACTTGTCGGTAACGAGATTGAACAAGGTATGGTTGATACCAATGATCGAATCTCGGATAAGTAAAATATCGCGAGACAAAGGGAATAGTTCACGGCGTTGTTGGTTCACACGATCACGAGAGTCATCGTTGAATATATAGGAGTCATCACGGATCTCCAGATCCCGCTGTTGATTATTGATCGGAGAGGAGTCTCGATCATGTCTATCTTATTTGCGAACCGTAGGGTGACACACTTAAGGTTCGATGACGCATTTGAGAAGATACGGAATATCGAAGAATATTTTGGACATCACCGAAATTGTTTCGGGGAAAATTGAAATAGTTCAAGGGGTTTTTCGTCGAATGGTTGTTAATAGAATTAACAAATGATTCGAGGTGCTATATGCAAAATTTTGTTAATAGAATTAACAAATGCTGAAATAAAGAAATAAAAAGGTTTTATTTATTTATTAAAAGAAAACCTTTGGATTTTCCAAGTGGGAAATTATGGGAGCATGAGTGGGTGTGAGTGGAGCTTCCACTCACATGAAGAGGGAAGAGGTGGGGGCACCACCATGGCTGGCCGCACCCCACCTTTGGGCTGCCTCCCTCTCCCTATAAAAGGAGGGTGAGGGATCCTCCTCATACACACACTTGGCCACTTCCCTTTCCCTCCACCCGCTGCTCCATTTCATGGTCTCCGGCTTGGCGAAGCCCTGGCCGTGGGATTCTTCACCACCACCACGTCGTCGTGCTGCTGGAGTTCCGAGGGATCCTCTACTTCCGCGCCCCGCTGGAACGAGGGAACGGAGGTCGTCATCAACCGTACGTGTGACCGATCACGGATGCACCGCCGGATTGCGGTGCCATCTTCTCGCTATCGGGATCGGTGTGAGTACGACTACGCCAACAACGAGATTTGATCTCGTACCACTTTGAGTCTTCGAGGGTATGTGTTCTCCTTAACCCTCTTGTTGCCCGTTGCACTTCATCTCCTAGATTAGATCTTGGCCTTTCGGGTATCTCTCGCGTAGGAATTTTTTTTTTCTATGCTACGTTCCCCTTCAGTGGTATCAGAGCCGGATCTATGCGTAGATGTTTTGTATGGGTATAACACATAGGTGTATGTGGGCGTTGATGATCATGTTATTACCTCCTTGACTATTTTATGATCTTAGTGGCATAGTGGGATGAAGCGGCCCGGACTAACCTTACATGTCCACGTACATGAGACTTGTTCCACAACTGACATGCAACTTGTATTGCATTAGTGGCTTGCGGGTGTCTGTTTCTCCTACTATAGTTAAGATCTAATCTATGAAGGGTTGTTAAAAATGTGTTTATCAACGTTGTGGTTGATGTTCGTAGGTATGAACGGTTCTATCATCGAAAGCCCTAAGCCACGTAAAATATGCAAAAATAAATTAGAAGCGTCTAACTAGTTTTTGCTGGGAATGTGAATTGATATGGTCAATATTACAAATTTGATTATGAGATGATCTATTTTGTAAATTATTGATATACCGGAAGGTATCCATATGGTTGTCTTCTTATTGATGGACAATCAAGTTTGGGGTACCGTGGTACTTGGTACCACGCCGGTGGAATGATTGAGATCATACCATAATGCACATGATGGAGATCAAGTGCAAGAAGGAACATATCATATCACGTTATCCTTTCATGTGATGTCTGTGACGTTAATCCTTTTTATACATCTTGTGTTGCTTAGATAACGATGGTAGCATTATAAGATGATCCCTCTCACTTAATATCAAGATAATAATGTGTTCTTCCTTAAGTATGCACCGTTAAGAAAGTTCGTCGTTTCGAGACACCACGTGATGATCGGGTGTGATAGACTCAACGTTCGCATACAACGGGTGTTTTCAAGCCTAGCATGTACAGACATGGCCTTGAAACACACGCAATACTACGGTTCTACTTGGCGAGCCTAGCATGTACATACATGGCCTCGGAACACGTAACCGAAAGGTAAAGCATGAGTCATATGGATGATATGATGAACATGTCAATGTTCGCCTTTGAAGCTACATCATCTCACGTGATGATCGGTTTTGGTGTAGTGAATTTGGTTCGTGTAATCACTAAAGACGACTAAGAGGGATGTTGTTTTTGAGTGGGAGTTCATGGTTTAATTTTTGAATTAACTTGAACTTATTTATCATGAACAACAAATCAAAGTGAATTTGCACAAATTGTAGTATTCATTGGCATCCACATAACTACCTTACACTTAGATTGTTAATTGAGATATAACTGTTATGATCTGGTAAATACCATTTAAGATTGGTACTGTATTAGTGAAATTTAAAATTGAGTCCTATTGTAGATTTTTGGTATTTCCTACCTAGCTCCATGTGATTAATGATTAATTGATCTAGAGAGCAAATAATTCCTACTTAGAATCCAGAGTCATGGTTGCTTCCGTATTACTTTATCTTCAAAAGAATGTTTTGTTGATCAAGGTGATTTAGGAACTAAAAAGAGTTGTTTTCAGAAACAATCAAGTGAAAGATATATTGATATCTAGAAACTTATTTGTGGCAACATGACTGAATATAATTTAGCGTGACAATGTTTGCTTATATTATCTGAATATATGCAAATTTAGCGTGACAATGTTTGCTTATATTATCTGAATATATGCAATGATTGAATACGCTAGGCGTTTGAATATTCCAAGAAATTGGGCGCTAAAAATTATCCTCTAAATCTCTTCTTTCGAGCTATAGTAGCTTAATCATAAAATTGTTATGATAGGATGGATTAAAAGTATGGTTAAAGTCATTTACCTTACTTGGAGATTGCTAAGAGTGGAATCTAGAAGAATACTATTAATATGGTGATATTAGTAGAACAATCAAACTCAAAGTATGACTCAATGGGTGATAGTATATGACTAACACGCCAAAGAAAATGAGCTAGTAAGACTAGCATTGTTTGATGTTGAATGATTCTTCTATAAAGGAAAGGGTATATTGAAAATAGAATTACAAAAGATATATGGCAGAAAAAGAAGATAACTGAAAGTCCAGCTCAGGAGTATATGCTTGATATACAAGTTATAGATGTATTACTAGTTAACAAAGTATTTTTGGGTATTTTGATACCACATTGGTTGGTATGAGTTGTCATACAAAGCAACTCAATGCAAGAAATACAAGGGCCTAAAAAGGAACTAGTAATAGATGTGGAATCGATTATGACAAGAACATAAATAAAGTGTTATTGTGTTCATTGTAGTATCGAACCAAAACATTCAAGATTTATTTTAAGAACTTAATAAGTTGTTATTTTGTTCTAGTCTTTTGTGAGAACAAATGAGATTGTTCAAACGATGACCATATTCCATAATTGATGGATATGTTAATATAAATCATGTTGGTAAAGTAAACATCTATAAGACTGAATGCTAAACGTTGCAAGACGTAAAAGATTTTCACTTAAATTGTGACACCACCATTTTAGTTCATATCGGAAAGGAAAACATGAAGGAACTCCATATTGATGGACTTCCGGAGTCATTTTGTTTTGAGTAAATTGACGCTTGTGAGACCTCTTCCAAAAGATGACTAGAATTCCGTTCATAGGCCAAAGTAGAATGGACGACTAATTTAGTGGAGATTATACATATTGATGTATATAGTCCATTATGTGTAGTCATGTATGGTGGATTAATTTTTCCTTCATAAAATTCTGTCGATGATTTAAGTAGATATGTGAGTATATCTATTTAAAGGGAACAGAGTTTGACATTTTGAATTGGTTCAAAAGGTTGTTAATATGAAGTTAAAATCAATGTAACAAGATAATCAAGTATTTATGATTGGATCATAAAGGATAAAGTTTGAGTTACAAGTTTAGCAAAACATCTGAGAAGTTGAAGAATTGTTCTACAACTTATACTTCTCGAATACCCCACATTAGATTGGAGTATTCAAAAGACAAAATCAAACCCTGTTTGACATGGTAAGATTAATAAAATTGCCATTATAATTTTGTAGTTTATACATTAAGGACAACCGCTTTTACACTGAAAAGAGCACCATCATGATCCGTTGAAACTGACAACATATAAGATATGGTTTGGGTAATGACCCGAATTGTCATTTTTCTTAAGTTTTGGTATGCATAGCATGTGTAAAATGTTTACAACCAAAATAGGATAAATATATGTTTATAAGGTTATCCCAAATAAAACATTGCGTATTTCTCCTATCACCGAACCAAAAGACAAATGTTGTTTGTCAGAAAGGGTTGATTTCTCGAGAAAGTAGTTCTTGCGAAACAAGTGAGTGGGAGCACAGTACAAACTCAACGAGGTTAGAGAATCTTCGTTATCATGTCAAGAGTAGCGCAGCACTGGAAGTTGTTCCGGGGTTTACTATTTTGACTAAGTAGAAGACACTACAAATGTTGTAGATACTTCAAATGAGTTTGCGAACTGTACCAGTAAAGTCCAAAAACTTTGTACTTAGAACAACTTGTGGTTTAAGTGTAAAGTGTTGTTTTGACAACAAAAGGACCTGAACCTTATAAAGGAAGCAAATGATGGGCCCTGGCTTCGTAAAATTGACTATGAGTCATTATATCCGCCATAGTATCCTTGTATGAATATCAAGTATGTGACTTGGTAGTCCTTTCGATAGGCATGATGCCTAACGATAGCAAAAGGGTCTATATAGTGACAAAGACATGGATTTTACATCCTTTGAAAGTTGTACTTATCGAAAAGTTGTTTTCGACGAAGTTCAAAGAGTTCACTACTACAAGATTTTGATCTTCCGTAGTGATGCTTAGTCTTTGCAGATAGTTCTAGCAAAGTTACATATTATGATATGGTAGTTGAATAACAAAACCAACTCTCCTCTCAAGGAAGTTTTATCAAGGATGTGTACTTGACACAGTCTGAGAGTTTTGTAAAATTCAAAAAGGTTGCTAGAAAGGTATGCACACTTCAATGGTTGAAGTGAGCATAACGAAGTTGAAATCTTTACCTTAATGAAGTTATCAAAAGAGTTTGATTCCATCATGAACGATAAAGATGCTTGTAAAGTTACAAGAAATTAAGTGGGAGCGCTATGACATATTTCCAATACTTTATGTAGATGACATATGGTTGATTGGAAAATATGTATTTTAAATTAACACGGTTAAGATTTTCATATTGATGAAAGGCTTAGAAGATATTGGGCATCGATATCTATAAAAGATGGATTGACGCACCTGATAGGATTGAAGCCAAATTACATAGATGAAATACTGAAGTAAGTCAATATGAAAATGACAAGAAGGAGTTCTTGTCACATGAAAAATAATTGAGCAAGATTCATGTGTTTTGACACATGATGAGCATCATTGAAATTGAGATTTCTAAGTCATGTTTCCATGCTATGTACACGACTAGATGAGTCCTATGCTATAAAATGTTATAGCAGGATAATTCATATGATGATTAGACAACAGTGGGAGAGATCCTCGTGTCATTTTAGAAATGCTAAGGATATGTTTTCCTATATAGTAATGACAAAATATTAGTTGTAATATGTTACACTAATAATCTTGTCATTTAATCAAGTAATTTTATCTCAATTAAAATATGTGATGAACGGTAGCACAATAGGATGGAAGAAAGTTCCATGCTGGATTTGAAAGAGTTTCAAAATTAAAATATTGTGACAGATACTACAACAAAGGCTAAAGTATATCGTTGTGTTGACAACTGATTATAAGCGTATTTTGTGTCAAGGAGTTCTTTATTGAACTTGGTGAATTTCCAAGAATGCTGAAACTATGAAGCTACATTTTCACAATGTTAGTAACATCAGTTTAAGCTGAGGAATTAAGGTATCACCGGAACTTGGTGAGTTTCCAAGAATGCTAACACTATGAAGCTACATTTTCACAATGTTAGTGACATCAGTTTAAGCTGAGGAATTAAGTTTTCACCAATTGACCATATATATACAAAGCCTGAAGGGGAACGTAGCATAGAAAACAAAAATTTTCCTACGCGAGAGATACCCGAAAGGCCAAGATCTAATCTAGGAGACGAAGTGCAACGGGCAACAAGAGGGTTAAGGAGAACACATACCCTCGAAGACTCAAAGTGGTACGAGATCAAATCTCGTTGTTGGCGTAGTCGTACTCACACCGATCCCGATAGCGAGAAGATGGCACCGCAATCCGGCGGTGCATCCGTGATCGGTCACACGTACGGTTGATGACGACCTCCGTTCCCTCGTTCCAGCGGGGCGCGGAAGTAGAGGATCCCTCGGAACTCCAGCAGCACGACGGCGTGGTGTGGTGGAGAAAAACATTGCTCAGGGCTTCGCCAAGCGCACGAACAAGTGGTGGAGCAGCGGCAGGAGGGAGGAAGAGATGACACAAGTGTGTGTAGTGGGAGAGGGAGCTCTCACCCCTCCTTTTATAGGAGGGGATGGCAGCCACGAATTTTTGGCTGCCTCCACCTCTCCCTCATCATGTGAGTGGAGTCTCCACTCAACCCACTCATTCTTCCATGAATTCCCACTCAAAATCCCAAGGGTTTTCTTTAATAAATAAATAAAACAATTTTATTTCTTTATTTTAATATTTGTTAATTCCATTAACAAACATTAGCATATAACCCCTTGAGTTAGTTGTTAAATCTATTAACAACCATTTGATAAGAATCCCCTTGAACTATTTCAAAATTACTCGAAACAATTTCGGTGACTATTTCAATATTCCCCGAAACAATTTCGGTGCTGTCCAAACTTTTCTCCGATATTCCGTATCCTCTCAAATGCGTCATCGAACCTTAAGTGTGTCACCCTACGGTTCGCGAATAAGATAGACATGATCGAGACTCCTCTCCGATCAATAATCAACAGCGGGATCTGGAGATCCGTGATGACTCCTATATATTCAACAATGACTCTCGTGATCGTGTGAACCAACAACGCCGTGAACTATTCCCTTTGTCTCACGATATTTTACTTGTCCGAGATTCGATCATTGGTATCAACCATACCTTGTTCAATCTCGTTACCGACAAGTACTCTTTTCTCGTTCCCGTGATATAACATCCTTTGTGATCATATCACGTGCTTGCAAGCGGTTTCGATGTGATATCACCGAGAGGGCCCAGAGTATATCTCTCCGTCATTTGGATGGACAAATCCCACTCTTGATCCATGATCCTCAACTAATACTTTACGAATACTTAACGACACCTTTATAGTCACCCTGTTACAGTGTGACGTTTGATGCCATCAAAGCACTCTTCCGGTATCAGTGATTGACATGATCTCATGGTCTAAGGAATAAGTTACTTCGTATGTTTGATATAACAATGTAAACTAAAAGACTTGATCGCATTGCTATATTATCTTTGGGTATATGTTCATCACATCATTCTTCTAATGACATGACCCCGTTATTAATAACATCCAATGTTCATGATCAGGAAACCTTGATCATCTATTAATCAACGAGCTAGTTAAAAGAGAGGCTTTACTAGGAACCATTGTTTGTTTATTAAGCACACATGTATCAACGTTTCCGGTTAATACAATTCTAGCATGAGAAATAAACATTCATCATAAACAAGGAATAAGATAATAACCATTTTATTATTGCCTCTCGGGCATATTCCCTTCAGTCTCCCACTTGCACTAGAGTCAATAATCTAGTCTGTAAGCACTTTAACACATATGGCGTACCAGTGTTATTACCATGCTTCGCATGCGGTAAACATCATCAAAAAGATCTGAACTGTTCAGGTCCTATTGTATTTGCGTGTTCTTTGCGTCTACACGCATCACTCATTCTCTAATGAGATGGCTTTGTATATATATATAGTCAATTCGTGAAAACTTAATTCCTCAGCTTAAACTGATGTCACTAACATTGTGAAAATGTAGCTTCATAGTGTTAGCATTCTTGGAAACTCACCAAGTTCCGGTGATACCTTAATTCCTCAGCTTAAACTGATGTTACTAACATTGTGAAAATGTAGCTTCAGCATTCTTGGAAATTCACCAAGTTCAATAAAGAACTCCTTGACACAAAATACGCTTATAATTAGTTGTGAACACAACGATATACTTTAGCCTCTGTTGTAGTATCTGTCACAATATTTTAATTTTGAAACTCTTTCAAATCCAGCATGGAACTTTCTTCCATCCTATTGTGCTACCCTTCATCACATATTTTAATTGAGATAAAATTACTTGAATAAATGACAAGACTATTAGTGTAACATATTACAACTATTATTTTGTCATTACTATATAGGAAAACATATCCTTAGCATTTCTAAAATGACACAAGGATCTCTCCCACTGTTGTCTAATCATCATATGAATTATCCTACTATAACATTTTATAGCATAGGACTCATCTGGTTGTGTACATAGCATGGAAACATGACTTAGAAATCTCAATTTCAATGATGCTCATCATGTGTCAAAACACATGAATCTTGCTCAATTATTTTCCATGTGACAAGAACTCCTTCTTATCAATTGTATATTGACTTACTTCAATATTTCATCTATGTAATTTGGCTTCAATCATATCAGGCGCTTCAATCCATCTTTTATAGATATCGATGCCCAATATCTTCTAAGCCTTTCATCAATATGAAATCTTAACCGTGTTAATTTAAAATACATATTTTCCAATCAACCATATGTCATCTACATAAAGTATTGGAAATATGTCTAACGCTCCCACTTAATTTCTTGTAACTCTACAAGCATCTTTATCATTCATGATGGAATCAAACTCTTTTGATAACTTCATTAAGGTAAAGATTTCAACTTCGTTATGCTCACTTCAACCATTGAAGTGCGCATGCCTTTCTAGCAACCTTTTGAATTTTACAAAACTCTCAGACTGTGTCAAGTACACATCCTTGAACAAACTTCCTCGAGAGGAGAATTGGTTTTGTTATTCAACATCCATATCATAATATGTAACTTTGCTAGAACTATCTGCAAAGAATAAGCATCACTACGGAAGATCAAAATCTTGTAGTAGTGAACTCTTTGAACTTCGTCGAAAACAACTTTTCGATAAGTATCCATGTCTTTGTCGCTATATAGACCCTTTTGCTATCGTTAGGCATCATTCCTATTGAAAGGACTACCAAGTCACATACTTGATATTCATACAAGGATACTATGGCGGATATAATGACTCATAGTCAATTTTACGAAGTCAGTGCCCATCATTTGCTTCCTTTATAAGGTCCAGGTCCTTTGTTGTCAAAACAACACTTTATACTTAAACCACAAGTTGTTCAAAGTACAAAGTTTTTGGACTTTTCTACTACAGTTCGCAAACTCATTTGAAGTATCTACAACATTTGTAGTGTCTTCTACTTAGTCAAAATAGTAAACCCCGGAACAACTTCCAGTGCTGCGCTACTCTTGACATGATAACGGAGATTCTGTAATCTTGTTGAGTTTGTACCGTGCTCCCACTCACTTGTTTCGCAAGAACTACTTTCTCGAGAAATCAACCCTTTCTGACAAACAACATTTGTCTTTTGGTTCGGTGATAGGATAAATACCCAATGTTTTATTTGGGATAACCTTATAAACATATATTTATCCTATTTTGGTTGTAAACATTTTACACATGCTATGCATACCAAAACTTAAGAAAAATGACAATTCAGGTCATTACCCAAACCATATCTTATATGTTGTCAATTTCAACGGATCATGATGGTGCTCTTTTCAGTGTAAAAGCGGTTGTCCTTAATGTATAAACTGCAAACATATAATGGCAATTTTATTAATCTTACCATGTCAAACAGGGTTTGATTTTGTCTTTTGAATACTCCAATCTAATGTGGGGTATTCGAGAAGTATAAGTTGTAGAACAATTTTGCAACTTCTCAGATGTTTTGCTAAACTTGTAACTCAAAATTTATCCTTTATGATCCAATCATAAAAACTTGATTATCTTGTTACATTGATTTTAACTTCATATTAACAACCTTTTGAACCAATTCAAAATGTCAAACTCTGTTCCCTTTAAATAGATATACTCACATATCTACTTAAATCATCGACAGAATTTTATGAAGGAAAAATTAATCCACCATACATGACTACACATAATGGACTATATACATCAATATGTATAATCTCCACTAAATTAGTCGTCCATTCTACTTTGGCCTAAGAACGGAATTCTAGTCATCTTTTGGAAGAGGTCTCACAAGCGTCAATAAAATGACTCCGGAAGTCCATCAATATGGAGTTCCTTCATGTTTTCCTTTCCGATATGAACTAAAATGGTGGTGTCACAATTTAAGTGAAACTCTTCAACGTCTTGCAACGTTTAGCATTTAGTCTTATAGATGTTTACTTTACCAACATGATTTATATTAACATATCCATCAATTATGGAATATGATCATAGTTTGAACAATCTCATTTGTTCTCACAAAAGACTAGAACAAAATAACAAATTATTAAGTTCTTCAAATAAATCTTGACTGGTTGGTTCGATACGACAATGAACACAATAACACTTTATTTATGTTCTTGTCATAATCGATTCCACATCTATTACTAGTTCCTTTTAGGCCCTTGTATTTCTTTCATTGCGTTGCTTTGTATGACAACTCATACCAACCAATGTGGTATCAAAATACCAAAAATACTTTGTTAACTAGTAATACATCTATATCTTGTATATCAAGTATATACTCCTGAGCTGGACTTTTCCAGTTATCTTCTTTTCTGCCATATATCTATTTGTAATTCTATTTTCAATATTCCCTTTCCTTTATAGAAGAATCATTCAACATCAAACAATGCTAGTCTTACTAGCTCATTTTCTTTGGCGTGTTAGTCATATACTATCACCCATTGAGTCATACTTTGAGTTTGATTGTTCTACTAATATCACCATATTAATAGCATTCTTCTAGATTCCACTCTTAGCATTTTCCAAGTAAGGTAAACTACTTTACCCATACTTCTAATCCATCCCATCATAACAATTTTATGATTAAGCTATTATAGCTCGAAGGAAGGAATTTAGAGGATAATTTTTAGCATCCAATTTCTTGGAATATTCAAACGCCTAGCATCTTCAATCATTGCATATATTCAGATAATATAAGCAAACATTGTCACGCTAAATTATACTCAGTCATGTTGCCACAAATAAGTTTCTAGATATCAATATATCTTTCACTTGATTGTTTCTGAAAACAACTCTTTTCAGTCCCTAAATCACCTTGATCGACAAAACATTCTTTTGAAGATAAAGTAATACGGAAGCAACCATGACTCTGGATTCTAAGTAGGAATTATTTGCTCTCTAGATTAATCAATCATTAACCACATGGAGCTAGGTAGGAAATACCAAAAATTTACAATAGGACTCAATTTTAAATTTCACTAATACGGTACCAATCTTAAATGGTATTTACCAGATCATAACAGTTATATCTCAATTAACAATCTAAGTGTAAGATAGTTATGAGGATGCCAATGACTACTACAAGTTGTGCAAATTCACTTTGATTTGTTGTTCATGATAAATAAGTTCAAGTTAATTCAAATTAAGCCATGAACTCCCACTCAAAAACAACATCCCTCTTAGTCGTCTTTAGTGATTACACGAACCAAATTCACTACACCAAAACCGATCATCACGTGAGATGATGTAGCTTCAAAGGCGAACATTGACATGTTCATCATATCATCCATATGACTCATGCTTTACCTTTCGGTTACGTGTTCCGAGGCCATGTCTGTACATGCTAGGCTCGCCAAGTAGAACCATAGTATTGCGCGTGTTTCAAGGCCATGTCTGTACATGCTAGGCTTGAAAACACCCGTTGTATGCGAACGTTGAGTCTATCACACCCGATCATCACGTGGTGTCTCGAAACGACGAACTTTCTTAACGGTGCATACTTAAGGAAGAACACATTATTATCTTGATATTAAGTGAGAGGGATCATCTTATAATGCTAACATCGTTATCTAAGCAACACAAGATGCATAAAAAGGATTAACATCACATGAAAGGATAACGTGATATGATATGGTCCTTCTTGCACTTGATCTCCATCATGTGCATTATGGTATGATCTCAATCATTCCACCGGCGTGGTACCAAGTACCACGGTACCCCAAACTTGATTGTCCATCAATAAGAAGACAACCATATGGATACCTTCCGGTATATCAATAAGTTACAAAATAGATCATCTCATAATCAAATTTGTAACATTGACCATATCAATTCACATGCCCAGCAAAAACTAGTTAGACGCTTCTAATTTATTTTTGCATATTTTACGTGGCTTAGGGCTTTCGAGGATAGAACCGTTCATACCTACGAACATCAACCACAACGTTGATAAACACATTTTTAACAACCCTTCATAGATTAGATCTTAACTATAGTAGGAGAAACAGACACCCGCAAGCCACTTATGCAATACAAGTTGCATGTCCGTTGTGGAACAAGTCTCATGTACGTGGACATGTAAGGTTAGTCCGGGCCGCTTCATCCCACTATGCCACTAAGATCATAAAATAGTCAAGGAGGTAATAACATGATCATCAACGCCCACATACACCTATGTGTTCTACCCGTACAAAACATCTACGCATAGATCCGGCTCTGATACCACTGAAGGGGAACGTAGCATAGAAAACAAAAATTTTCCTACGCGAGAGATACCCGAAAGGCCAAGATCTAATCTAGGAGACGAAGTGCAACGGGCAACAAGAGGGTTAAGGAGAACACATACCCTCGAAGACTCAAAGTGGTACGAGATCAAATCTCGTTGTTGGCGTAGTCGTACTCACACCGATCCCGATAGCGAGAAGATGGCACCGCAATCCGGCGGTGCATCCGTGATCGGTCACACGTACGGTTGATGACGACCTCCGTTCCCTCGTTCCAGCGGGGCGCGGAAGTAGAGGATCCCTCGGAACTCCAGCAGCACGACGGCGTGGTGTGGTGGAGAAAAACATTGCTCAGGGCTTCGCCAAGCGCACGAACAAGTGGTGGAGCAGCGGCAGGAGGGAGGAAGAGATGACACAAGTGTGTGTAGTGGGAGAGGGAGCTCTCACCCCTCCTTTTATAGGAGGGGATGGCAGCCACGAATTTTTGGCTGCCTCCACCTCTCCCTCATCATGTGAGTGGAGTCTCCACTCAACCCACTCATTCTTCCATGAATTCCCACTCAAAATCCCAAGGGTTTTCTTTAATAAATAAATAAAACAATTTTATTTCTTTATTTTAATATTTGTTAATTCCATTAACAAACATTAGCATATAACCCCTTGAGTTAGTTGTTAAATCTATTAACAACCATTTGATAAGAATCCCCTTGAACTATTTCAAAATTACTCGAAACAATTTCGGTGACTATTTCAATATTCCCCGAAACAATTTCGGTGCTGTCCAAACTTTTCTCCGATATTCCGTATCCTCTCAAATGCGTCATCGAACCTTAAGTGTGTCACCCTACGGTTCGCGAATAAGATAGACATGATCGAGACTCCTCTCCGATCAATAATCAACAGCGGGATCTGGAGATCCGTGATGACTCCTATATATTCAACGATGACTCTCGTGATCGTGTGAACCAACAACGCCGTGAACTATTCCCTTTGTCTCACGATATTTTACTTGTCCGAGATTCGATCATTGGTATCAACCATACCTTGTTCAATCTCGTTACCGACAAGTACTCTTTTCTCGTTCCCGTGATATAACATCCTTTGTGATCATATCACGTGCTTGCAAGCGGTTTCGATGTGATATCACCGAGAGGGCCCAGAGTATATCTCTCCGTCATTTGGATGGACAAATCCCACTCTTGATCCATGATCCTCAACTAATACTTTACGAATACTTAACGACACCTTTATAGTCACCCTGTTACAGTGTGACGTTTGATGCCATCAAAGCACTCTTCCGGTATCAGTGATTGACATGATCTCATGGTCTAAGGAATAAGTTACTTCGTATGTTTGATATAACAATGTAAACTAAAAGACTTGATCGCATTGCTATATTATCTTTGGGTATATGTTCATCACATCATTCTTCTAATGACATGACCCCGTTATTAATAACATCCAATGTTCATGATCAGGAAACCTTGATCATCTATTATTCAACGAGCTAGTTAAAAGAGATGCTTTACTAGGAACCATTGTTTGTTTATTAAGCACACATGTATCAACGTTTCCGGTTAATACAATTCTAGCATGAGAAATAAACATTCATCATAAACAAGGAATAAGATAATAACCATTTTATTATTGCCTCTCGGGCATATTCCCTTCAAAGCCATCTCATTAGAGAATGAGTGATGCGTGTAGACGCAAAGAACATGCAAATACAATAGGACCTGAACAGTTCAGATCTTTTTGATAATGTTTACCACATGCGAAGCATGGTAATAACACTTGTACGCCATATGTGTTAAGTGCTTACAGACTAGATTATTGACTCTAGTGCAAGTGGGAGACTGAAGGGAATATGCCCGAGAGGCAATAATAAAATGGTTATTATCTTATTCCTTGTTTATGATGAATGTTTATTTCTCATGCTAGAATTGTATTAACCGGAAACATTGATACATGTGTGCTTAATAAACAAACAATGGTTCCTAGTAAAGCCTCTCTTTTAACTAGCTCGTTGATTAATAGATGATCAAGGTTTCCTGATCATGAACATTGGATGTTATTAATAACGGGTTCATGTCATTAGAAGAATGATGTGATGAACATATACCCAAAGAGAATATAGCAATGCGATCAAGTCATTTAGTTTACATTGTTATATCAAACATACGAAGTAACTTATTCCTTAGACCTTGAGATCATGTCAATCACTGATACCGGAAGAGTGCTTTGATGGCATCAAATGTCACACCGTAACAGGGTGACTATAAAGGTGTCGTTAAGTATTCGAAAAGTATTAGTTGAGGATCATGGATCAAGAGTGGGATTTGTCCATCCAAATGACGGAGAGATATACTCTGGGCCCTCTCGGTGATATCACATCGAAACCGCTTGCAAGCACGTGATATGATCACAAGGATGTTATATCACGGGAACGAGAAAAGAGTACTTGTCGGTAACGAGATTGAACAAGGTATGGTTGATACCAATGATCGAATCTCGGACAAGTAAAATATCGCGAGACAAAGGGAATAGTTCACGGCGTTGTTGGTTCACACGATCACGAGAGTCATTGTTGAATATATAGGAGTCATCACGGATCTCCAGATCCCGCTGTTGATTATTGATCGGAGAGGAGTCTCGATCATGTCTATCTTATTCGCGAACCGTAGGGTGACACACTTAAGGTTCGATGACGCATTTGAGAGGATACGGAATATCGAAGAATATTTTGGACAGCACCGAAATTGTTTCGGGGAAAATTGAAATAGTTCAAGGGGTTTTTCGTCGAATGGTTGTTAAAAGAATTAACAAATGATTCGAGGTGCTATATGAAAAAGTTTGTTAATAGAATTAACAAATGCTGAAATAAAGAAATAAAAAGGTTTTATTTATTTATTAAAAGAAAACCTTTGGATTTTCCAAGTGGGAAATTATGGGAGCATGAGTGGGTGTGAGTGGATCTTCCACTCACATGAAGAGGGAAGAGGTGGGGGCACCACCATGGCTGGCCGCACCCCACCTTTGGGCTGCCTCCCTCTCCCTATAAAAGGAGGGTGAGGGCTCCTCCTAATACACACACTTGGCCACTTCCCTTTCCCTCCACCCGCTGCTCCATTTCATGGTCTCCGGCTTGGCGAAGCCCTGACCGTGGGATTCTTCACCACCACCACATCGTCGTGCTGCTGGAGTTCCGAGGGATCCTCTACTTCCGCGCCCCGCTGGAACGAGGGAACGGAAGTCGTCATCAACCGTACGTGTGACCGATCACGGATGCACCGCCGGATTGCGGTGCCATCTTCTCGCTATCGGGATCAGTGTGAGTACGACTACGCCAACAAAGAGATTTGATCTCGTACCACTTTGAGTCTTCGAGGGTATGTGTTCTCCTTAACCCTCTTGTTGCCCGTTGCACTTCGTCTCCTAGATTAGATCTTGGCCTTTCGGGTATCTCTCGCGTAGGAAAACTTTTGTTTTCTATGCTACGTTCCCCTTCAGTTGGGCCTCCAAGTGCAGAGGTTTGTAGAACAGCAGCAAGTTTCCCTTAAGTGGATTACCCAAGGTTTATCGAACTCAGGGAGGTAGAGGTCAAAGATATCCCTCTCAAGCAACCCTGCAATCAAGATACAAGAAGTCTCTTGTGTCCCCAACACACCTAATACAATTTTCAGTTGTATAGGTGCACTAGTTCCGCGAAGAGAGAGTAAAATGCATGTAATATGGATGATAATAAGTGATAATAACAATCTGGAATAAAAATGGCAGCAATCAAACATGTAGCAGAATAGGCGGAAAACGGTGTTTCAATGCTTGGAAATAAGGCCTAGGGATCCTACTTTCACTAGTGAATACTCTCAACAATGCTCACATAATTGAATGCATAAATATCATTTCTTCACTATGCTACTCCGAACCACTCTCCGATCGAATAACGAACACTAATCATTGTGTAGGGCTTTAACAACACTCCTCAAGTCTATATTCCCTCTCTAGGGCACCCTAATGTCACTACGAGCGCCATAAATTAGTAAACAAGCGCCACAATTTCATAGGTTCACCTTCCAACACAAGATATAAATATCATGCTAAACCACACGGAGAACACACTGTCACCTTTGCTCCGTGATCTGAGTGTTTACGGAGATAACAAAACCACTTGAGTAGCATAACAGATGAACATCAATCTACATATTCAACTAGATTACAAAGCTCATGATCACATTAGATCACACCATGGGAGAGAGAGATGAACCACATAGCTACCAGTAGAGCCCTCATCCTCGGGGGAGAACTACTCCATCCTCATCATAGGAGACATCAAAGGCGATGGAGATGGCGGTGGGGTCGATGGAGATGGCTTTCGGGGGCACTTCCTCGTCCCGGCAGGGTGCCAGAACAGAGATCTGTCCCCCGAAACTTGTCGGCAGCGGCGGCGGAGCTACGGATGTATTTTGTGGAAAAGGTCAATTCTCCTAGGGTTTATGCATCGGGGAGTATATATGGGCGAAAGGGCGATGCCGGGAGGTGGCCAGGGGGCCCACACCCCTAGGTGGCGCGGCCTGGGGGACCCGCGCCACCCCATGGTGTGGCCACCGTGTGGCCCCCGTCCGGGGCTCTTTGGGACTTCTGGATGCTTCCGGTACTTTTACGACTTCTGGCTTTCGAATTTTCCAATTCCAAGAATATTTCGAGAACAACTTTTCTGAAACTAAAAACAACAGAAAACAGGGAACTCGCTCTGCGGCATCTTGTTAATAGGTTAGTCCCGGAAAACATAAGAAAACGTAGGAAAGCATATGGAAAACATGTAGCAATTGGCATACTATCAACGTGGAACATCATAAATTATAGATACATTTGAGACGTATCACGTCCTTCACCATGGTAGCCGCTTTTGTGAATCCAGTTGGCTTGTGACGTACTGTATTTTATGTTTACCATTCGTTCACATTAGCATACATCTCCCAAAATAAAGACACTCGGTGTCAAACTTTTAATACCTCTGTTTAATAAAATAAAAGCTCTAGCACATGAGTGATCCCTGCTTCCCTCCGCGAAGGGCCTTTCTTTTACTTTTATGTTGAGTCTCCATCTTCTAACTTTATGCATAGTTGAGAGAGAATTTTTGCCATTCTGAGTTCTATGTGCATTTGTCCCATAAACATCAATAATTACTTCGTAGTGTGATATTATTTATTCTTAAATTATTTGTTCTAGTCTTACTCATGAACTTTGAAGGTGTCCTGGCATTTATGTTTTTCCCCACTCTTAAGGACTAGCGAAATATCACTTTGCCATGCTTTCTCTATACCTGAAACAAATGTCTACCTTTCTTTGCATTATTATTCATGATCCTTTATTTGAGTTACTCTTCGTGATGCAAAGTAATTGCTATGATTTATTATTAAAGTTCTATTTATCATGTTTGTGTTTGAAGTTCTATGATCTTAGTGTGCACATGCTTTTAAATTAGATTGATCAAGTTTATGTTAGTAGCATGTCACCTCAGAAATTATTGTTTTATCGTTTACCTACTCGAGGACGAGTAGGAACTAAGCTTGGGGATGCTTGATATGTATCCAACGTATCTATAATTTCTGATGCTCCATGATCATATCATGTCAATTGCTACTTGTTTTCTCCCTTATTTATATCATTTTTATACGTTTTCCGCGACTAACCTATTAACAAGATGCCAAGTGCAAGTTCCCTGTTTTCTGCTGTTTTTGGTTTCAGAAAAGTTGTCCTGGAAACATTCTCGGAATTGGACCCCACAAAGCCCGAAGTGCCTATTTTCCCCGGAAGCATCCAGAACACCGAAGAGGAGTCGAAGACGGGCACCATGAGGGCGTGGCCCCCCCTGGCCGCGCCAGCTATGGGTGTGGGGCCCCTAGAGCTCCACCGCCTTTGCCCTTTCGCCTATTTAATCCCCCCGGATGGAAAACCCTAGGCACCTGATAAAAAATCCCCGATAAGTTCTGCAGCCGCCGTCACCGTCAACCCTAGATCAGGGGGGTTCCGAAGCTGCCGGAGAGGAGATCATCACCAGAGGCTTCTACATCACCATGCCTGCCTCCGGAGTGATGTGTGAGTAGTTCATCCTTGGACTACGGGTTCGTAGTTGTAGCTAGATGGTTTTCTTCTCCTCATATGCCTCCATGTTTAGATCTCGTGAGATGCCTATCATGATCGAGATTGATCTTATGTAATTCTTGCTGGGATCCAATAAATATTGAACTTATGCCAAGTTGATCATAATCTTTATTAGTATATGCTATTTGTGATCTTGCATGCTTTCCATTTCTAGTGGTTGCTCTGGCCAAGTAGTTGCTAGTGACTCCAAGAGGGAGTATTTATGCTTGATAGTGGGTTCATGCCTCCTCTTCGCCTTGCTCGAGTGATAGAAACGTGAAGTGTTGTTCCATTAGGGAGAAAACAGCGGTGAGAGTGCCCGCGTGCATAATCATTGCTTACATTACACACTTTTCTTAATGCAGTTATCGGTTGCTTGCAACTTAATACCTTAGGGGGTTCGGATGATAACCTGAGGGTGGATTATTAGTCATAAATGCAGATGGATTTCGGTCTATGTATAATTTTGTAATACCCGCACTAAATATCATAGTAGTCTTCATGTGATATATGTGCACTACGGTGCAACCTCTATTTGTCAATTGCTCAGCTGTAATTTGTTCACCCAGCATGCTATCTTTTATGGAGAGACACCACTAGTGAACCTATGAACCACAGTCCATTTTCCACACTGTTAAACAAACCACAACTATTTACTGCTTTCTTTACTTACTGCAAACATACATCATTTTCCACACTATATGTCCATTCTTTGTTTTCAGCAACCTCACTGTACCGTTGGGACAAAGTATTTTGGTTGTGTTGTGTGCAGGTTCCACATTGTTGTTGACACCGGTGAAGCGCCAGCACCACTGTCAGTGGCATCAACCTTCCTGAGATCCTCTTCTCCTACTGGATTGATAACCTTGGTTCTTAAATGAAGGAAATTCTTGCCACTTTCTCATCACACCTTCCTCTTGGGGTTTCCAACACACCATCCATAGCAATCAGGGAGCCCCCCTCGCTCCCAGAGCTGAAGATATCATCACTTGGTAAGTATTTGGCCCTAATCAGCTGCGCCCACACGGAACCATCGGGCTGGTACAGCTTCCACACCCACTTGATAAAAAAGGCTTTATTCATTTTACTAGAGCTGATGAGGCCCAGCCCCCCTTCCTCTTTTGGACGACACACATCCGACCAGTTTATCATATGCTACTTGCGCTTGGGGCCCGCCCCCTCCTAGAAGAATTTGGCTCTGATCGAATCGAACTTCGCGTCCACCCCCTCCTGGAGTAGGAACAAACATATAGCATACGTGGGAATGCTATCTAGACACGCGTTTGACAAAATCAGCCTACCACCAGAGGATAAGAACCGCCTCACCCAAGACTCAATTCTAGCCACCATCTTGAGTACTAAGAAGTTCCATTGCTCAATAGAGAGTTTACTGTCACACACCGGCAAGGCCAGGTACATAAAAGGGAAAGATCCCAACTTATAGTTCATCATACGAGCAATTCTAAGTTGCTCCTC
The DNA here is from genome assembly GCA_028641055.1 of Alopecurus myosuroides. Taxonomy (NCBI): domain Eukaryota; kingdom Viridiplantae; phylum Streptophyta; class Magnoliopsida; order Poales; family Poaceae; genus Alopecurus; species Alopecurus myosuroides. The sequence goes on from CM054061.1 coordinate 314,938,434, forward strand.
CATCGTCTGACCCAGCACGATGATCTCACTTTTGTGGAAATTGATTTTCAGGCCTGACATATCTTCAAAACACATCAACAGGAATTTCAGATTGGCTAACTGCGAGTCGTTGTTTGATGATGCAGGTCTTGCACTCGTTGGGAAACCCCAAGAGGAAGGTGTGAAGAGTGTAGCAGCAAGTTTTCCCTTAGAAAGAAACCAAGGTTGAATCGACCAGTAGGAGGAAGGAGTAACTTCAGAAGGTTGATGCAGTTGAGATGGTAGGGCGCACTACCAGTTCGGCAGCAACGTGGAACCTACACAACACAATCAATTAACTTTGCCCCAACGAAGCAGTGAGGTTGTCAATCTCACCGATTTTGCTGATAACAAAGAGGTTAAATGTATGTGTGGAAAACAGTAGTAAAATAATATGAAAACAATAATAGCAGTGTGAAAACAGTGGAAATAGTAATTGCAGTGATTGTATTATCAGTATGAGAAAATGGACCGGGGTCCACAGTTCACTAGTGGTGTCTCTCCATAGGAAATAATTAACATGTGTGGTGAACAAATTATAGCTAGGCAGTTGATAGAAATGAAGGCTGCACCATAGTGCATATGCATGACATGATGATTACTATGTGATTTATGCGGGCATTACAACAAGATACATAGACCGTTATCCAACTCTGTCTATGACTAATAATCCACCCTCGGAATATCATCCGAACAAACGTTCGGTATTAAGTTGGAAGCAACAGGTAGTAAGCAAAGTGTGTAATGGAAACAATGTAAACAAAGTAAACAGTGTTGTTTTCTCCCTAATGGAAACATCACATCTCCATCCGTCACGTTTCTGTCACTCGAGCACAGATGCAAAGGAGGCATGAACCCACTATCAAGTATAAATACTCCCTCTTGGAGTCACTAGCATCTACTTGGCCAGAGAATCTACTAACAACGGAGAGCATGCAAGATCATAAATAACATATGTATGAAGATAACATGATAGATTGATAATCAAGAGACATAGCATTCAACATTCATCGGATCCTAGCAAACACAACATGTAGCATTACAATAAGATGATCTCGATCATGTAGGGCAGCTCACGAGATCTAAACATGAGGCATAAAGTGGAGAAGATAACCATCGTGCTGCTGCTATGGACCCGTAGTCCAGGGATGAACTACTCATGCATCACTCCGGAGGCGGGCATGGTGGTGTAGAGCCCTCCGGTGATGATTTTTCCTCCCGGCATGGTGCGGGGGAGAACTCCAGAACCCTCCCGATCTCGGGTTGCCGATGACGGCGGCCTCAGGTGTTTCTCGTGGAAAAGTGGACTCTTTTTAGGGTTTACGTATCGGGGGGATAAATAGGCGAAAGGGCAATGGCGGTGGATGCCCGAGAAGCCCACACCACCCCTAGGCGCGCGCGGGGGGGGGGGGCGCCCTATGGTGTGGCCCCCCCGTGGCCCCTCTCCAGACCTCTTCGGAACTCCGTGGAACCCTCAGGAATTCTAAGACTTCCGGGCTTCGAATTTTTCGATTCCGATAATATTTTCAGAACAACTTTTCTGAAACTAAACATAGCAGAAAACAGGGAACTGGCTCTGTGGCATCTTGTCAATAGGTTAGTCCCGGAAATCGATAAAAATGACATAAAGTGTATAACAAACATGTAGCAAATAACATGAAAACAACATGGAACATCAGAAATTAAGGTTATGTTTATGACGTATCATCATTTTGAACCAAAATGAGGGTATCATCGGCGTAATGGAGGTGGGAGACCCCCCCCCCCCGACCCTAGGGAATAAGTACGGAACCGCCCCTTTAATGCGGCCCGACCTGGCCGCCGCCGTCAGAATGGCTGACATAGCTTCCCCCCACAAATTTGAACAACAGAGGGGATAAGGTTCCCCTTGACGCACCCCCTCTGGTTTCTAAAGAACGGCCCCACTTCTCCATTGATAGAAATCGCAGTCTGTCCCCGTTGGACCAGCTGAGAGATGCGATGGATATACCCATCGTCGAAACCTTTCTAACGCGGGACTTCAAGCAGGAAAGACCAATTCACTCTTGTCGGAGGACTTTTCGAAGTCGAGTTTGAGGAGCACTCCTCCTAATTTTTTTCGAGACCAACTCATGCACCACCTCATGGAGAGCCAAAGCACCATCCAGGATGAATCTGCCCTTGATGAACGTAGTTTGGAAAGGATTGATAATTCGGCTAGCAACAAGGTCAAGGCAGGAAGCATGCGCTTTGGAGATAATTTAAAAGATGACATTGATAAGAGCGATTGGGCGGAACTAAGAAATTTGAGCAGCCCCCGGGATCTTTGGGATAAGAGAGAGAACCCCGAATTTCAATCTCGAGATGTCAATGTGGCCCAAAATGAAATCATTTAGAATGTGGAACACCCCATGTTTAACCAAGCCCCAACACTTCTTGAAAAACAAGACGAGAAAGTCGTCTACCCCCGGCGCCGTGTCTGTTTTCATGTCAGAAACGATGGCTTCAAGCTCTTCTTCAGAAAAGGTACGGATAAGGCCGGTGTTCTCCTCCTCCGAGACCTGATAACTGCTACCCCAATTGTTTAGAGACAAACCGCACACCCGCGGCTCCGTGGTTCCCATCCGCGTGCGATAGAAGTCATATACATTCTTCTGAATGTGAATTTTACCCGAAATAGTACCCTCAGAGGACGAGAGGGAAGCTATTTGACACGTGCGGCGCCGCCCGTTGGCCACCGCATGGAAGTACTTGGTATTTGAATCCCCCTGCAATCTCTACGAGACCCTACCCCTCTGTCGCCAATACTCTTCCTCCTGACGGAAGATCGGAAGGAGCTCCTCCTCCAAGTGATACCGAAATACCCAATCATCCTCCTCGAGACCAACCGAGTCAGCCGATGCGTCTAGGTCTTGGATTTGATGGAGAAGCTTATATTTTTAATGTTGGGCGGCTCTCCCCGTATTCTTACTCCACCCATAGAGATATTGCCGCAGCCCTGCCGACATAAAGTTCCACCAGTCCAAAATGTTCCTCCCGCCCACTTGATCCAAGAGCCTGTCCCAGCACTCGCGTAGAAGCTGAGGGAAGTCTGTACGTTCGAACCAACCAGATTCAAAGAAGAATCTATTACTTCGTGACGGGGAGCCCTCTCCCGAATCGAACACCAACGGGGTGTGGTCAGAACCAAGGCTAGTTTCTCCATGAGAAAGCACAACGGGAAGTGGGATTCCAGAACGTCGGAGATGAAGACCCGATCGAGAACGCATCACACCGGGTTAAGTTGATGGTTGGACCACGTGTATCTCGCACCCGAGTGCGGTAACTCATGCATAGCCCACGAAGCAATATGATTGTCCTGATTGGAATGCATTAGGTTAAAATCACCACTCGTGATGATGGGGTAACCGCAGTTTGATAGTTTGAGTGAGATCTCATCAAGAAAGGCCGCAGAGTGCGCGTGATCGACCGGACCGTAGACCCCGATGATCTCCAGGATCAATTTAGAGGGACGGTGAAAGGCAGTCGTACTAAGGAAGAATTGAACACTATCAATTGTCCCGACCTCGAATATACGATCACATAAGCCAATAAGAATGCCCCCAGATCGGCCAGACGCTGGCAACCAATGCCAGAAAAACTTTTCACTGAGCTCCAAACTCCTAATCTCCTTGTCCGAAAATCCTGCTTCATAGTTTCCTGAAGAATGATAATATCTATCATATTGCGATGGAGGTAATCTTCTATAAGTACATGGCGCCCTCGAACGCCGAATCCCCTAATATTCTAGATTAGGATGCTCCTTGGGAAACTAACTGAACACCCCGTGCTTGGCGGGTTCTGTGTCTGTTCTCTGAGGCGGGGATGGTCTTGTTACGCTTTTACGTTTCTCGGGGCCGGATGGAGACACGGAAGGAATCGCACCCGAAGGCTCAGCCGTGTTGCCAGAGCCTACTGGCAACGGCTCTTGAGGACCCCCCCGACCGGTCCAACCTGCTGGATCGGGAGCTGGGCTTTCGCCAGCTGCTCCGCAACCACTCTCTCTCTAGCCATGGCCAACTCGGCCTGCGCCACCTCACGTGCTTGGATCATGGACACCAGCTCCAAAGCCGGCCCCGACGCCGGACCAAAGACTACACAACTGTCACGAGCGACTTCCAGAAAAGCAGCAGGAGAAATATCTTACAGGATGGAGAAGTTAGAGATAGAAGGGTTACCTGCTTCCTTGCCTCCGCATGACGGGAGGCCCTCTCCAACACGGACTGCTCGGTGAGTCCCTTGCCACGGGCACTCTTGCGTTGCGCCTCCACAAGAACCTCCTTGGATCGAGGAGTCCGTACCACTAGAGCCGAGCGAGTGGGCACCACATCAAGCAGGGACACCTCCTTAGAAACGAAGATGGGAGCAGTAGCTTCTTGGTTATCATTACAGAAGACTGGCTGGGAAGGGATCTTGAGGGCTTCCGCCAGCACCCTTGCTGGCCTATCGGCGTTTCTCTTGCTCCTACGTTCATGTTCACGCAGTTCAGCAACATCATGCTCCCAAGACAGGTGCGGCTGCGAGCCCACGACGCTAGACCCAGCGAGAGACGACCCACCCTTACATGGCATGTGCATAAGTGACTAGTCTTGAGAGGGTAGGACGTCCGAAGAGGTGAGCACCATGGTAGCCCAGGGCGAAGGGTGTTCCCCGTCAGAGATGACTGAGCCCATGTCCCTAGTTTCCTGGCTCGGCGTGAGGATCTTCGCAATCGCGGGGAAAATGTCTCCGTTGTCAAGAAGGTTTGAACCATACTAGGAGAGAACAGACTAGGGAATGGACACCTATTTGGACGATACCGGCGCCACCAAAGAAGCAGAGGGGGCAGGCGCCGCCGAGCGATCACCTCCACAGCCGCCAGGCCCCTTGGGTTGCGGAGTATCAGCAAGTTTATCCTTTTTGGTGTGAAAGCCTCTCCAGTATTCACTATCGGAGCTACGGTCATCCTCGTCATCATCAGCTTATTATTTGTCATTGTCCTATCGAGGAGAAGGAGGGGGAGGAGGACGCACGCCCTGGGCATTCCCTTCCGGTTCCACCTTAATTCTGAAGCCCTGTGAGTTCACAAACGGAGTGATAGGGCTCACTAACCGAACTAGAGTAGTACACTCGAACTTCATCCTAACTGGAGCATCTTTGTGGAGCAGCAAGGTCTCATCCACTTCTATCAGCCTGCCAATCTCGTACGTGCACCCCATCAGACGCTGCACATTCCGAAGAGGAGGATGTACATCCAGCAAGCGCACCCAAATCTCTACTAGCACCTCTGAGGCGAGGGGGTCCACCTTGGACTCTGCCACAATAGCTCTACGCTTGGAGATGGGGAGGGTGAGGCCACCACCCCAGATCACAATTCGCAACGTCTCCTTGGACGGAAATACAACGACGTGGTCGGCATCACTCTTCTGATGGACCTCGTAGGACCAATCTTCGTCAACGAGCACCTTCAATTCTTCCTCGAGCTGAGCTTCCGAGAGATCCCCACCCTCAACACAAATCATGGCAGAGTTGGCCGCACCCACAACCAACTCCTCATCAGGAACCTCAATACAGAAGAAACCGCGCCCGCCCCCACCGAATCCCGCCCAGAAGGGAATCGCCGGTTTAGGCACCACCACACACATGGCAGACATATGACCCTTTTGCTTGCACTTCACGCAAAATGCTTCTCCCGTGCATGCCGCCTGCACATGGCCCGTCTGGCTGCACTTGAAACAAGTAATCTTGGAGTTGTCCAAGCCAGAACCGGCCCCTGCCGGCGGCGGAGTAGGGTTGAGCCCCTGCCCAACTTGCAAGGCACTCGGCGCACGACCAGCGCCCCGGCCAAAGTCCCGGCCGCGAGGGGGAGGCGGAGGTAGGGTATCTCGAGGCCCAGAACCAAACTGACGGGCAGAATCTCCGCGCCCGTCATCCCGATGGCGGTCAAATCCCTCGCCATGCACCCACTCACGGCGATCCCCACGGTCGCGCTGCAGATTCCAAACACCTTGTTGACGCGGCTGCTCCTCGCACTCACGCCAAAAACGGTCACGGAGTTCTTCGTCCCGCCGGCGGCCTCCATCGCCGGAGGTCTCGTTGAAGGGCCGCTTGTTGAAAGTACACAAAGGTCAACTAGAGGGGGGTGAATAGGTGACCTACAAATTTTAATTATTTTTCAATTTTAGAGAGGCTTTAGGAATTAAACAACTTGGTTATCTAGATGTGCAACTAGGTAAACACCCTAAGTGACAAGTAACGAGTATGCAACGGAAGTAAATGCAAGGAACAAGATAACCACAAGTGAAAACAAGGAGACAAGGATATGTTTCCTGTAGTTCCTTCTTAAAAGAAATATGTCTATGTTGGAGAGGTGGGGAGCCACCTAGGCGCTCCTCAATAGCACGGATGTGCACACCTTGTTCTCCTTGAGCTTCTCCGGTGAGGGAGATTCTCGTTTCCACTATGAGGTCGACTTGAAGGCGTTGACCAAACCTTTACAAGTGACTGAGGCTACTCCACAAGTGAGATGGAGGCTCTCAAAAATCCGAAGCTTCTTGTTACAAGGTGGAATCTACAAGCACTAGGGTTTCTCTAGGATGACAAGGCAACCAAGAGATTACAAGATCCCAAGAGGTATGATATGGGAAAACTATTTTTGGCTTGGTAGAAAGGTAGATCTAGGCCTCCTCCATGAGATCCTTTAAGGGCATCGAGTTTGTTTGGAGGAGGAGGGAGATCTGGGCGTTTTGAGCTCTTGAACAATGGAGGAGAGAGAGGAATGGACGAATTAACTGTCTAGAGGAAGAAGACAACTATTTATAGCCTCCTCCAAATTCTGACCGTTGCAGCACACCAGGGCCGGAATATTCCGGGGTTAGGACCGTAAATTTCCGGGGCAGACAGGACGGATATTTCAAATATCCGGGGGCAGATTTTTGAATAATCCGGGGCCGGAAATTTCCGGCCAATAATCCGCCCCCCATCTCTGCAAGCGGACAGCAGCAGCACGCTGAAATTTCTCTAAGGGCCTAGGGGCCGGATATTTCCCCGGGAATATTCCGGGCAAATTTCTGCCCCACCTTCTGTGCGCGGGCACCTGTGACTCATCCAATTTCTCTAAGGTCATGGGCGCCGGATATTTGCCCCGGAAATTTCCGGGCAAATTTCTGCCCCAGCTTCTGTGCGCGGGCAGATGGAGTCCAACACTTAGTCGTTTGAAGAAATCAAGGGGCTGGAATATTCCGGTGCTGGGGTCGGATATTCCGGCTAATATCCCCCGGAAATTCCGGGGCCACCACCTGAATAATCTGGCTGAAGTTTATATCTTCTTCAGAAATCCTTCGTGAAAAACTCCTCAAGAATATCATCATGAATTATATATGAGGTCATCTGTAGACACTTAAATCATATGGTTAGAAATCATACCCGCGTTGTTATCATCACCAAAATCATCAGAGGAGACATGAGCTTTCAATCTCCCCCTTTTTGGTGAGTGATGACAACATGGATATTTGCACAGTGATAATTCTAGAAGATAATAGGAAATAGAACAACACAGATAATCATAACTTAGGAGACATGCCTCCCGATAATGTAAGTTCACGAAACTGAAATCCACGAAGGAGAAAACGAAGTTGTTCGAAAAAGCACGAGAATATAAAAACAAAGCAGCCCACCCAAGCAAATCCCGCGATCTCTAGTTCTTCTCCCCCTTCGGCATCAGGATACCGAAAAGAGAGAAGGAAGTAATACGTCCCATGGAAGAAAGTCTAGGCCTGGGTGTCTTCTTCGTCCTTGCTAGCAGTGGCAATGTCCTCATCATCAGCAACATCGAGATCCCAGTCCACATCACGGTTGTTCCAGTTGCGGTAAGGAATCTGTCGGGAAGAGGAGCAGGAACATTGGGTATATTGAGAGCAATCATGATGGCGCGCTGATTCTCCTGAATGTTGCGGCGCTCGATGTAGGAATTGTCGTTCTCCTTGTGGATGCACACGTTCATGCACATCACCTTCTCAATGGCACGAGCGAGCCTGGAGAGCTTCTTGGTACCGGGAGGAGCTGGACGCATGCGAGGATCACGGTGTCCCTGACCAGTGGCACCGACATCATAAGCATCCTGCTGAGTGTGGGCACTCTTCTTGTACAGCTTCACATCCTTGTGCTCATCACAGTCCATATCCATATCCTCACGGAGTTTAGCAGGGTACCGAGACTTGATGAGCTTCATGATATAGGGAGCATACGGAGGCACCTCGCGGTTGAAGAGAGCTAAGTAGATCTCGTTGAAGATGAAATCCATCACATAAATCTTGTGACGCTCAGTATCCTCTAGATCACCCTCAGTGAAAGTCAGGTAGTCGTGGTACATGAGGTTCACCAAGCCACCACGGATCTCATCATTGTTTCCACCACTAGGGGCAATAGTCTCCCTGAACATGCGCAGAAGGATGTCATAAATAGGAAAGAGACCCTTGGCAGAGCCCACAGTGCCACGAGGACCATACAGCTCAGTTAGCTTGTTCTTCTCATACTCCATCCCATGAATGTGCATGCGAGTACCCCGAGGGACATTGAGACCAGCAAACGAGTATCCAAGCTCAGCAGCAAAGTCATGGAATGTGGCGGTGAGCAAGTGAGGGCCAGACATCCATGACATCCTAATCTCCTCAGACTCATCAATGACTAGTGTGGCGAAGAACTGCTGAATATAGGTGGTGTTGAAGGACCAAGAAGCTCAACAATCTGCACAGAGTTGTTGAAGTAGGAAGGGTTGGCATTCATATGTGCAAAATTGATATACTTCATGGGGCAGACTGGCTTGCTCATCACAGTATACACTTGCTTGAACAGAGTTTCCTCCTCCACATGCCAGAAGCAAGAGTCAATAGACGGGTCTTGAGGACCCTCAGTGTACCAGGCCTTGGCGCGCCATGCCTTGAACTCACAGACAGACATGTTGCTTGTTGGACCTACGAGCTACCCTGGTGGCATCGCGATGACGCTCATACTCTTGCTCCGCATCACGCTGACGACGGCGAGTCTCCGCTTCATCAACAAACGTACCATCATCATCTTCCGTTAAGTTGCGCCACCTCTTGCGAGAGCTAGTCACCTTGCGGGGCCTAGAGCTTGAACCATTTGCGAGAAAAGCAAAAGACAACGCAAAGAAAAACACAAAACATCAAAAAGGGGGCTCACAACCTACAAGAGTGGAATAATGGATCTTTGTTAGAGATTCAGGGCACGCCAGATATTCCGGCCACTGATGAAATTTCCGGGGGGCGAAATTTTGGCCCGGGGTGCGGAAATTTTCGGCCCTCGAAAATTCGCATTAGGGCTGAGAATCTAGGTCTGCCACGAATCTAAACAACAAGTAGGGAGATTGGGGGAACAATAGGAGATACATAGGACTAGTGTACGTCGTTCCACCCCAAAAATCATAGAAGATGAAGGAAACGAGATCTAATCGTCCGACAACCCTAGATTACAGAGGAGAAAACATGGCACATACCGGGCTCCATGGGGTGAGGCACGGGTGTGCGGTCTCTTGATTCGCAAAAGGCAGCCGAGACGGAGAAGGGGAGGGCGAGAGGGGCCTCCCGGGGAGCTCGGAGGCGCGACTGCGGTGGTGGCGGAGTGGAGGCGAGGCGAGGGGAAAGGATTTGTAAACTCCCCTCCCGTCTCCTATTTATAGCCCCCAGCCGTTTACCCCGGAATATTCCAGTGTTAAGGTTGGAAATTCCCGCGGGCCGAGATTTCAGCCGGAAATTCCGCCCCAAATATTCGGTGTGACTTCTCGGAGGGGGCACGATGGATTTTGGGGTTGAATTTTTCGGAAAATCTCGAGCCCCGGAAATTTCCGGGGCATAAGACACGGAATATTCTGGCCCCCCGGATATTTGCACCGGAAATTTCCGCCCAAAATTCCGGAGTGCCTTCTGTGAGCAGGCACAGGGGACGGGAGAAATTTTCCGAAGCAAGTATCAGGGGGCGGAAATTTCCGGGCCTTAGGCCGGAATTTCCGGGGTTCCCGCACACACCGAGTTTTTGGAAAAAATAAGATGAAAGATGTGAGACACCAAAACAGCGAGAAAACCAAAAACAATGGCAATGAGCAGACAAACACAAAAATGAGAAAGAGCAAACAAAAATAATAGAAAAATGTTGGTGGCCGGAGCCACCGTGTTTGAGTGTATACCAAGGAGCCGCGAAGATATATCTTGGGCCCAAAAGTATGACTCACGTTTTAGCACAATAAGTCACATAATGACTACATATGCATGAAGTTTTTATTGTTTTGCGCATGATAGGAGGAGTGTTGGTTCATGAGCTGAAATACACTCCCCCTATGTCCATGCCATATAAACCTAGATAGAGCGTGTAGTAAAGGTAACTATGCAAGGTTCAAGAGAAGTTAGACGCATCGATAATATTTAGTTCATTCCTCAAACCACGAAATCTTGGTTCATCAAGGGCCTTGGTGAAGATGTTCGCGAGTTGATCCTTGGTCGGCACATAGGAAAGATCAATATTGCCCTTCTCAACATGATCCCGAATGAAATGATGTCGTATCTCAATGTGCTTCGTCTTGGAGTGAAGAACGGGATTGTAGGCGATCTTGATAGCACTCTCATTGTCGCACAAGAGGGGGACTTTGTCGAAGTAGATACCATAATCTCGCAAATTTTGCCGAATCCATAGCAATTGAGGACAACAATTTGCCGCGTAGATGTACTCGGCCTCGGTGGTGGAGAGGGCGATGCAATTTTGCTTCTTGGAAGACCAACATACTAATGAGCGACCAAGAAATTGACAACCACCGGATGTAGATTTTCTATCCGTCTTCTCGCCTGCATAGTCCACATCCGAATACCCACTGATTTGAAAGCTTGAATCCTTGGGATACCAAAGACCGAAGTTTGGGGTATGAACTAAATATCAAAAGATCCGCTTAACCGCTTCAAAATGACTTTGTCTCGGAGAGGCTTGAAACCTTGCACATTTACCTACGCTATACATGATATCGGGTCTAGATGCACAAAGGTAGAGCAAAGAACCAATCATGGAGCGGTATACCTTTTGATCTACCTCTTTACCATTCGGGTCGGGTTTCAAGTCAATAGTCGTGGACATGGGGGTTTCATAGGCTTGGCATCATGCATGTTGAATCGTTTGAGCATATATTGAGTATACTTGGCTTGCTTGATGAATCTTCCTTCGGGGTGTTGCTTGATCTCAAATCCAAGCAAATACTCCAACTTGCCCATCATAGACATCTCAAATTTATCCGTCATAAGCTTGCAAAACTCATCATTGAATGCGATGTTAGTAGAACCAAAAATGATATCATCCACATAGAGTTGGCATATGAACAAGTCACCTCCAACCTTTTTGGTGAAAAGGGTGGGATCGATTAAACCAATATTGAACCCACGATCCACTAGAAACTCTTTAAGATGCTCGTGCCACACACGTGGAGCTTGTTTAAGTCCATAGAGCGCATTATCGAGTTTGTAGACACAATCGGGGTGGTTGGGATCCTAGAAACCCGGAGGTTGCTTAACATAGACCAACTCATGGGCGGGACCGTTTAAAAATGCACTTTTAACATCCATTTATTGTAGTTTGAAATTATGATGAGAAGCATATGCAAGCAAGATACGAATTGATTCAAGACGAGCTACGGGAGCGAAAGTTTCACCG